>JAXCLP010000082.1:1014205-1029214 GCA_035584035.1 Lepidocolaptes lacrymiger | reverse complement strand
GAGAAGCTGTGGCTGCCCCTGGATCCCTGGAAGTGTCCAAGGCCAGGTTGGAGCACCCTGGGCTGGTGGAAGGTGGATTGGTCTTGTTGCATGTGAGGTGATTTACAGAGCTGGAGAAAGGCTGAATTTTTGGGAGGAGAAGGGGAAGGGTGCTTGCTTTGGTAGAGCCCTGAGCACAAGGGAGATGCTCTAGGAGATACCACCATCACATGGTCATAACATCACACCATCATTTAGGTCAGAAAAGCCCTCTAAGATCACCAAGAGCAACCTCTAACCCAGCCCCGCCAAATCCACCCCTAAACCACATCTACACATCTTTTAAACACTTCCAACCTGCATCTCCTGGGAGGATGAATCCCAACAGGGATGTAGCCACTTCCCAAAATGCAATAAGATATTCTCCACGTGTCCCTACTGGAATAACCCTTGAGAAGGAGACAGGAGGGTACAGAAAAACCAGGCAGGCTTTGTCCAGGAAGCTCCTTCCTTCCCAGAGCCTTGCAGGGCTGGGTGAGGTCAGAGCTGATAAGGCTGGGAGTGAACTTGCCTGGGCAGGTGGAGCACCAGAGATTGATTTTCCTTGGGCTGGATTTTCCGAGTGGTTGCCTTTCCCTGCTGACGTCCCTCAGGAAGCGGAATGTACACATTGGACCACGTTCAGCCCCGTTTGGCGTCAGCGGAGCTGCAGCAGGGACAGCTTTGGCCCCGGAGTGCTCCAAGTGACTCCACACTTTCTTTGACACCCAAATAACCTTTTTATTTCCCGTTCTTTCCGTTCTTTTTTTTGTAGGGGGAAAAGCTGCCCTGCGGTTTCTGGAAGTGAGACCATCAGAGGAGATAAAAAGCAAGCTCTGTATCTCCGTTTTATCTCCAAGCCCTGCGAGGTACGAGGAGGTGAAGGGGGTCACACAGCGGGTCACTGCGATTGGAATTCATGTCCCTTGACTCCCAGCCCAAAAGTTAATTTGGAGTCAAATTTGACTTGACAGGATCCTTTCAAGGCTGGAATTTTACAGGCTATAAGAGCAAAATGATCGGTTCTGACTAGAGCTCCTCGTAACAAATGAAAAATAGGAGGCAGAAGAAGAATAAGAAAAAGAACAAAACCAGAATAGCACAAATATATTCAGTTAACAGGTTGATCTCGGTCCAAAAAGGGTGGAAAAAAATCCAAATTACAGAACATTCCCACCCAAAAATCATTTTATCTTCCATGCCTCCCAATCACTGGAGATCTTTCACAGGCAATTTGAAGGAGCTGACATTTTCCCTACATGAAAGAATAAACATTTCATTTGCACTGCTGCTTTGGGGGGGAACAGCTCTAATCCTCTTTGCTCAGCAGAGGAGGTGGCAGAGCCCAGAGCCCCAGTAATTACTGCCCTGCTGCTACACGGGGAGCAGCACCTTCAATTAGGGATCCCAACGGGGCAGATCAGGCAAAACCCACCCAAAACCAGGATTTAGCAAATGGGATTTCAGTCCCATCCGCTCTTCTGGGTCGGTGGGTCCGAGGTGGGAAAGGATTAGGGTTAGGGAGGTCGGTCCCCGGAGCTGTCTGGGATGGAGAGATGGATTCCATAAGGACAAGCTGGTGGTGCTTCCCAGGTGGATGCCTGTAATGTCCAAAGCACTGCTTGCTTGGAGATGTTCCTCATGTCTTTGGTGTCTTCTGTGGGAAAGGCAAGGGTTAAATGTGTTGCAAAGTCTTCCTTGTGGGAAGGGTGGCCCGTGTGGAGGAGTCCAGCAGGCAAGATTTAGGCCAAGCCTATGGAATTCATGGCTATGTGGCCTTGTCATTCCATTTTAAATCCTTCTTCCATCACTTATAACCAGATTTTTAGGTAGTTTTTATCATTATTCCTATTTCTAGCAGTTTTGAGATCAGTTGGGAATGGGGTGTAGCAAAACTGCTCAGAGATTTATAAAACAACATGATCAAAGACAGAAGGAAGAAAAAAACCTCTATTCTGGAAGCAAAAAGCTGGAGGAAAAATCAAAGAAACACCTTAAATACATAAAAACCTTTGGCAAAGGCCACGTACACAAGGGATAATTCTTCCAGGGAAGTGACAAAACATCTGGGACAGGATTTCTCTGCGCTGCTGAAGGTACAGAAGCAGTGGAGGAGTTAAGGAAAGGATGTGTTGAGCCAGACATCCTAGGAATCTTGTGTCATCCTGACCCACACATCCATGGAATCTTATGTTATCCTGACCCACACATCCAGGGAATCTTGTGTCATCCTGACCCACACATCCAGGGAATCTTATGTTATCCTGACCCACACATCCAGGGAATCCCACTTTGGAAATGCCTCTTTAGCTCAGCTGACTGCAAAGGTAGCCCAGGGTGGAGAAGTTCTTGTGGAGATGTTCAAGCAGCACAATGGGCATTGTCTTTGGGAGAACATGTTGGATGGATATGTCACCTTGGAGAAGATCTGGAGCCTTTGTTACCAGAGATTTAAATACAATTTAAATACATAAATGTGGGGGAAGTTTCTGGTTTTGCTGCTGTGCTTGGCTGAGTTGTGGGTTGTGGTGTGTGAAATCTCCTTCGGGTGGTTTTGTGAACCATCTCCCTGTGGACATGGAGGGAGAGGAAGGTTCAGAGGTGGCTCCTGCAGACCTGGCAGGAGCATCCCTCTCTCTCCAAAGCAGGATGTTTCCTCCACGCTGCACAATTTCTGTTCAGCTCCGAGCAGGCATGGAAAATCAAACAGGATCTGGCTTTGAAGGAAGGGGCTGATCCCCCTGATCTTCCATCTGCTGGACATTGCCGTGATGTCACTGTGTCCATAGCAGCAAAGTGACATCACTGGGGCAGGAGGGGGCCTGGAGCCATGTGTGGGATTTGCAGGCTCATTTGGGAAAGGAATCCAGCAGAGCAGAGGATGAGAACCATGGATCAGAAGTCAAATCATGCCCATGTGAGTTATAGCTCAGGAAAACTGAAGTTCCAACTGAATTGGCATTTTGGATGTTATGGGAAAGTAGGTCTGTCTGGGATATAGAAATAAATATAAATATAAAGTGTAAATATAAATATATAAAGATGAAAATAGTGTTGGAGAAAAGAACTGAAACCATCACATGCTTTTTCCAGGCAGGATCATGGAATCACAGATTCATGGAATGGTTTGGGTTGGAAGGCACTTTAAGGATCATCCAGTTCCAACCTTGACACCTCCCACCAGCCCAGGTTGCTCCAAGTCCTGTCCAACCTGGCCTTGGACACTTCCAGGGATGGGGCATCTTGATTATCCTTTGGGTTGTGGGAGGGATTTCCAAGCACCCACTTCCCCCCATACCAGAAGAAGAACCTCAATTTGGCTTAAATATGACCAGTGACCTTGGAGTTTTGACTGAGACTCAGCCTGGAATTCCAAGTCCCTGATTTTGGATATTTTGATCCCTTTAGTTATCTCTGTGCTGCTTTGGTGACCTTCCCAAGGTGGTGTCACCACATGGACATGCAGATCCTGACTGGATCCTGTTCCCAGGGACCAGCAATCCCATCAAACCCCATTGTTAGAAACTGGTCCCATCCCTGCTGGGGTTGGAACCTGCCTTTACATTCCCTCTTTTCCATATGCTCGGATTTGCTCCTGGGAAGTGAAACCCACATTGTTGGTTTTTTTTTCTTGCTGGCAAAACAGAACTGCCCTAAAAACAACTCTTGGGCTGAAAACTAAGGAAGGGATTTTATTTCATAACCAAACCAAGCTGCTGGGGTGTTGTTTTTAATTAGGTGCTAAAGCATTAGTTAGAGCAAAAACTTTTCATGTTTGAGCTCCAAAAAGCCACAAAAATTAGTTCAGATTTCCCCCTTTCGCTCATGTAAATGTCCATACAGAAATATGGATATATAAGTATATATAAAATTATATATATAAATAAAAAAGCAAACTCTTTGCCAAAACTGCTGAAAAAGTGGCACAAAAATACAATATAAAAACACAGCCTTCAATAAAAGACTTGGAGCTCCAAGGCCACAAAATCCAAGCCCAGCTGCTGCTAAAAAAGTGAGGAGCAGAAGGTGTTTCCATGTTCAGTCATGGAAGGAGGTGGGAACACCTTGCCATGGCTCCAGAATAATCTGGGAGAGCCACTGATGGAATTCCAGGGAATCCAGTCGTGCCATCTTCAGTCCCTTTCCAAGATCTTGCTCTGCTGATTTTGTTGCCTGGGATAATCCACCCTCCTGAGGTGAATTCTGGAGCACCTGCAGCTGCTCAGGAGCCGAATGGAGGAAGGAAATCACCTCTGATTTTTGCTGCATTGACCCCAAGCCCTTCCCAAAGTTTGGGAATGGAGCACTGATGTGTGGAAATGTGGGATTCAACTCCCCAAATTTGCCATTTAAGCTGCAAATTCAGGCTGCTGAGTGTAGGTCCCTCTGTGATGCTTCTTCCCCCACAGAGCTGCTGAAGGCCAGTCAAAACTCAATGTAGATCAAATTTAGGTGTTCAAGGGGACCCTCAGGGTGGCCTGGACCACTTTTTGGGATGCTCTGACTGTGCTGGTTGGAGATTTAATTCCATTGTATAGATAGAGGGGCCTGATGTGGAATAATTTTCTACATGTTGATGCAGAGCTGATGGAAATGCCAACAGCCCCAGGTGGATCAGCAGGTGGGAGCCAGGACATCCCAGTTGGCCACATGGCCAGCTCTGGTTGCCACATTGACCTGTGTGCTCTTCAGGAAGGGAAAGGGAAGGTCCAAATGCATCAAGCAGAGTTTGGTAAGCCATGGAGTGTCCATGAGACCTCCAGCTCCTGCTCCAGAGGGATGAGCTCCTGTCAGTCCTATCAGCCAGACCTCTCCCAACTTCTCCTGGCTTTTGGCACCTCCAGTGCCCTTTGACCATGGGCAGGCAGCTGATTCCTACCCAGTTTGGACCTGGTGGCAGAAGATTCCTGTTGCCAGCTGCTCGCTCGGGTCACCCAAGGAGGCACCAGAAGAGGCAGGGGTAGGAATTCCTGCTCCGTGGAGTCTTGGCCCCACCTGCTGCTCCATCCTGCTCCGAGCTCTGCTGGGTCCCACCTGCCCACTCCCCTCCAAGCCCGGGGCTTTTCCATCCCATGCAGGGCCCTTTGAACTAATTCCAGTGGCTTCAGAAGGACACAGAGCTTCCTGTTCCTCCAAGCCAGCCGACTCCTTAATCCTGTTATCCAGCTGCTCCTGTGCCAGCTTGTCCTTGTGTTCCTCTTTGACCTCACCTTGGCTCTTTCACCCCCAGGCTCCGTTCCCGTTCCCTGCACGAGGCATCTGCTTCGGGCTGGAGCTCAGGGAAAAGGAGTTATGGGATTTTTAGGGAGAGAAACTCTGGAGCAATTGTGCCCAAACACAAGTGCAGGTCCAGCCCTTCCATTCCCCAACCGATTGTGACACCGAACCACTCCCTGTCGGAGTTTATCCAGCCATAAAATGGGGATAAAAATACTTCCCCTGCCTCAGACAGGACTTGTGGTTTAATTCTTTCATATATTCAAAGTGTTTCGAGTAAGAAATGACTGCAATTTTCTCAGGTGATTAATTTTGGGGTGCCCAGTTTGACGTAAATTCAAAGAGCTTTGCTTGGGCTTGGTGGTTCCACCACCAGGATTTGTGAGGGAATGATCAATAAGTTGTGTTTTCTTCATTAAATATATGAAATCATATAAATATCTATGAAATCATATAAATATATATGACAATTATTGAAAAGGAATTTCACCACAGAGGGAATGGATCTTAAAAAATACAAATAATTCTGTATTAGGCCTTTTCTCATGTACTCTCTGAGTTTAACACCCAAAGCTCAGAAGAGAATTGTTGGATCCCACCAGGACAAACCCCATTTTCCCTGATTTACTCAGAGATTTCTATCTTTTAATGAGATACCTTTTTTTTAGACAAATCACTGCTAAGGACTGTAAACCTCATTGTTTCCTTGTCAAACAAGTGAAGAGGGAAATGATGGGTGACATTTTGCCCTGTTGCTTCTGTCCAACCACAAGCAGATGCTGCAGTTTATCAGGAGGAGAAATAATAAAACCCAATGATACAGAACTAAAGTTCTTCATCTTCAGCTTTAACCAAATCCCTGATTTTTTAGGGTATTTTTTAGATATTAATTTCCACAGAAGACAGTGGGTTTTCCCTTCCTAAAGTGATGCTTTATCCCAGACAGACACTTTTAGAGGAATTACGTGGATGTTGAGGGGATTTCTCTGATTGGAACTTGTTATATTTGACTTTATTAGCAGCTGTAAGGGCTGCTACTCTGCAATAGCTCCCCTCCCACTTCCCATCTCCTTTCCAGGCTGGAATTTTAGTATTCCATGAATAAATATGGCATTTTTATTACAGTGACCCCTGAGAAGGTGCACAGCGAGCATCCAAACCAGATTATGAGACATAACAAGTAAGAAGGAACCTTCCCTTCCTGCACATAAAGAAATTCTCTGTAATTCACCCAAAATTAAGACAGGAGCTGGCTGAAATCCTGGTTTTTCAACGTCCTTCCCATTTTTCCTCAACAGCTGCACCGTTTTGAAGGCTGTACAAATACATCTCTATTTTTTCCCCCCTTTTAACATGTGTTCTTGCTTCCTAACATTTTTTTTTCCCCTCTTCTCTTCGTCCCCCCCATTCCCCCAGTCACTTCCCTGTGCCCCAGTGCCAAAGGCAACACAACCACCCCGTGACTTCTCCTCCTGCTTCCCCCCCTGACCTTTGGAAACGAAATGGCCCAAGGCAAACACCAGGAGATAAGGGCTGGCTTGGAACAGGGCATTTTTATTTGCTCCAGGTGTGATTTATAAAGCTGTCACCAAGTCCTGGTGGCAGCTGTGGATTCAGTGGGAAAAGCCGGTTCCCTGGGATGGGAAGGGGTTTAACTCTTCGGCTGCACCCACAGAGGGGGTGAGGGGCAATTATTTGGGCTTCTTTCTTGAAGAGAAGGCTCCAAATCCGGCTAAAAACATGGATTTAAGTATTCAGCTCCTGGGATGGAGGAGAAAATAGACTTTTTCTGTCTCTGTTATCAGCTTGGTAATTTATTTTGGATGACTCCCGTGGTTCCTCTGTTCCCTGTTGGGGTGATAAGGCTCAGTTCTCCCATGTAAATCACAGAATCCCAGGATGGTTTGAGTTGGAAGGGACAATAAAGATCTTCTGGTTCCAAGCCCTGCCCTGGGCAGGACCACCCTGTAAAGCCCATGGGGATGTAGTGATGGAGAGGCTACAGGAAACCTGTCACCACTTTGGCCACCCTGAGCCCCCCTGGAGTCCCCTCAGCTCTGGGTATCTCTGGAATGAGGTTGAAATGATGCCTTTGGGGAGCCAGAATGTGCAACAGCATTGCTGGTGACCCCAGGAAAGAATCCAAATTAAAATCCCCCACGTTAACACTTTCAGACAAGGGATACTCACTCTTTTGGTGTGATCTCATGATCAGAAAACCTGTCAGGCTGGAGAAAACCTCTGAAGTCACTGAGTTCATTTGCAAACCGAGGCCACCACTGAACTGTGTCCCCCAGCACCACAACCACACTTTGAGATCTCTCCAGGGATGGGAACTCCACCACTTCCCTGGACAATCCTTTTTGGTGAAGAATTTTCTCCTCCTATCCAGCCTAAACCTCCCCCGGTGCCACTTGCGTTGCTTTCCAACCTCTCAATTTAATTTCCCTGTTTCAACTCTTGCACTCCAAGCAGTCTCTTACCCATGAAGGAACTCCAATCCAAAACCTGGATTTGCCATAAATGTCCCAAAGATCCTGGAAGTTTATCCCTCGCTCTGCTATTTGTGGGTGTCATCCTTTTCCTCCTACATTAAACCTCCCTCCATGTGGAGACACCAATCCCTCCTCCTGTTATTTTTTATGGCACGAGGACATTGGAGAGCTCCACACCTCTTACAACCAATACAAAGCACCTCCATGGGAAGTGGAGATTCCCACCCCAAAAACATGGACCTTACATATACTGACACAAGTCACAGTGGGGCTCAAAGGTTGTGAGTGGTCCATAAAGACTTTTAAACACCAACCTTTCTCTTCTACAGATCTAATAAAGGCAAACAACAAGGCAGAGAAGGGTCATCACCAACCTGGAAAACCAACCAGTCCCAAAAATCTGGGGAAATGAGTTTGTAACAGCAGCCCAAGGGGGAGGCTTCTTGTGTGTCTTTGCATAACTGATGCTTGAGGTGACCATGCTTCAACTTGACTTCTGGGTGGCCCTGCCTAAAAGTATGAACCATGACCATGGTTCCTGGAACATCCATGATTTCCTGGAGTATCCATGATTTCCTGGAGTATCCATGATTTCCTGGAGCATCCATGATTTCCTGGAGTATCCATGATTTCCTGGCATATGGAGTGATGCTGTTGCTGACGTGGCCACCTTGAAAACATCCTGGTTGTTGATGCCATGGATGCAGCGGGTGGAGAGGGTGATTGTGACACTCCAGGACCTCTCTCTGCAGGAGGAGAAAGGATGAGATGTTTGGACTCCTCTTCCAGCTCTGTTCAACCTCCATTTCCAAACCCTCCTTTCCCATGTTTGGAGCTCCTGATCCCCTCCATTTCCAAACTCTCCTTTCCCATGTTTGGAGCTCCTGATCCCCTCCATTTCCAACCTCTTCTTTCCCATGTTTGGAACTCCTGATCCCATCCTTTTCCCTTTGGGAGAGCTCACTGTTGCCTTATGGGGAGCCATAAACCTCATTTTATGGACCAGGCGGACACATCACTCAGGGGATCCATCAGGTGCCAACAATCCCTTCATCCCAAACCTCAGAACTGGACAGAGCACATGGATTTTACCCTCTCCTCAATAATCCACATGGAACATTCCCATCAGTTCTTCTTGGATTCATTCCCCTCATCCTCACCAGCCTCTGTGAGTGATGGCAAAGACCCCAAGCCCTGGGACATCATCCCAGAGGGCAGGATTAGCATTTCCCTCTCCCTCACCCCCTTTTTTGGCACTCCTTTGAGGGCTGGGGAGCTGCTGGAGGTGGAAAAGTGGCCTTGAGGTTGTTTTTCCAGCCATTATTACACTGTCAAGGGGAGGTGTAAGGTAAGGCTGCTGAAGAGAGGGCTTTGACAAGTGCATTTATTTTAACAGGCCACACAATTCAGGCCATTTAAAAACGAGGCAGGTTTGCAAATGCTCCTGGGAGTCAGCCCGGCAAGCACTGGTGTCTCTGGGCTCTCCCAAGTGTAATTAAGGCAGGAGTTGATTGACTGAAGAAAAATAGAACGTCAGCAGTGAAAGCAATTAGAGAAAACAGCAGCTCCCTTGCATTGCTGCTCTGGTTTGTGTTCCAGCATGGAAACTTCCTCAAGGAGGAAAAATCCTATGGAATAACCACTCTGAACCAATGGTAAAACCCTTCCTTAGTTTTAGCTCAAAGCCCTGAAATAAAGGCAGTGCCAGAGAGGGCTCTTGGTGACTGTTTTCCAAAATTTGAACTTGGATGACTCTCTTCTTGGTCTCACAGTAAATAAATCAGACCAGCCCTAAGATGGTCTGAACTGGGATAACCCAAAACTGATAATTGCAGATAATAATCACTCACATCAGTTCCACAGTTCTTGTCCTTGTGCCATCCTTCACCTTCTCCCCCTCTGCATGAGCAGTGGGTTATCCCTGGGTTATCCCAAGTAGGCTGGATCTTTCCACCCCAATTCAGAGCTGCCATGACGTGCTGGAGAGTTCCAGGAAGACCTGGTGTCTTTAACTGGTTTTAAGACTTGCATAAGATTTCCTTGTCAGTGGAAAAGGTTTAATTCCTGCTCTAGGAAAAAAAAAAAAGGCCAAACTTGGTTATTGCAGATAATAATCACCCACATCAGCTCCACAATTCAAGCTCACAATTCAAGATGATCTTTTGTTGCTTGTCCTTGTGCCATCCTTCACCTTCTCTCCCTCTTCATGGAACCACTCACCACAGCTGGCAAACAGTTCTCAAGCAACACCCAGAAATGACATTTCCCCTCACAGAGGAACCACCTTCCTCATGGATGTCTCGAGTCCTCTCTGCAGCCTCAAATCACGGCCACTCCTCTAGCCCAAAACCTCTTCTGCCACCTTTTGACCCATGTTTGGCTCTCCTAACTCGGAGGTTGCAGTAGTTGGGTTTACACAACCTGTACAGAATTGCTCTTCCACAAAGCTCCTGGAGAAGGTTCCCTTGTGAGGATGTGGTGTGCACACCCTGACCCCAACTGCTTCAAAAAGTCCCTGAAAAAAGTCCATCAGAGGCTCTCCCCAAATTTTTGAAGAGATAAATACCCCAAAAGTGTTTACTGACTGTGCTTTTTCCCATCCCAGAGAGGGCTGGAAGGAACTTCTCCCTCTGGAACCTGAGAGAACAACCCCAGGAACACCATTGGGCAACTCCAAATATCATCTCTTGATCTTCTGTTTCCTTCCCCTTCTCCCCCTCTCACAAATCACCGCACAGGCCACGTCGTGTTCCACATTTTGGTGCAGGCAAATAAAATTAAAACCAAACACGGTCACAGCTTTGGGGAAGGGAGAGAATCACAGCAGCTGCCAATGGCCTTGTGGGTTGGATTGGGTTGTAAATACCTCTGAAAATGCTGGGAAGGAAATCATTATCATTACCCTGAATTTATGGATGGGGAATCAGAGGCCCAGGGATGCCAAATGAGTCACTGAAGACCATTCAGCAGGTTCATGGCACAGCCACACATCTCCTGAGCACCATCCAAGAGCCACAAGACCCTTTATCAGTTATTTCACAGTTTATAGAAATTCATGGAGTTTATAAAAATTATCTATTTTGAGCCTGGGAGGGAAAAAAATACCCTCCTAAATCCTGCTGTGACCTCAGAAGATCTTTCTTCCCACCATCTCTTTCCCAGTTGCTACCACAGTGTCCTGTAGATCTTTGCAAGGAGGAGACTTGCAGAAGCTCCTGTACAATCCTTCACCAAAAAGAGCTTTTGGGAAAGGCTTCGGGATCTGCAAGACATGAAGAACATCATGTGACGTTGTTTCAGGAGCAGATGCAACACATGCTGACAGGAATTTCGGTTTTCCACTTCAATTAAGGAGTAGAGGGGCGAAAAAATAACCACAAGGAGCTGTTCAACTCAATTTCTAACAACCTTCAGCCCACCAGGGTCATCGACAGCTTCCCCAGCTCTTTGCAAAAAGGGTTTCTGGGAGGCAAATATTTAGGGCCAAGCCTGGCACTATCTCAGTGCCCTCTGAGAGAGGTCCCCACAGAGACACTTGCTGGGGTTGGGAGGTTCTGATGGGACAAATATGGGCACAGACTGGGCAAATTGGGAAATAAATGTTACTTTAGACACTGTCTGTAGCTGTGACCAGGGGGAAATGACCCCTGAGATGAAGCTCCAGTCCTGGAGGGCTGCTTACATCCTCATGGATGTGATCCTGAAAAAGTTGAGGTGTAGTTGGAGCTCCCATGGGTGGAGTTGTAGCTTGAATGGTAAGAAAAGGACCTTAAAGATCATCTTGTTCCAGCCCTCCTGCCATGGGCAGGGATGCCAACAACTAAATCAGGTTGCTCCAAGGTCTTTGCAGGGGAAGGCTTTTGGCTACCATGGACCCACAGGCATTGCCATGGGGAGTGGAAGGTGTCCCTGCCCATGGCACGGGGTTGGAACGAGGTGATCTTCAAGGTCCCTTCCAATCCAGCCCACTCTGGGATTCAATGAAGTCAAACTGGTGAGCCATGAAAGAGAAAAGGATTCTATGAGGTAAAACTGGTGAGCCACAAAAGAGAAGAGGTTTGTGCAGATGAGAGGGATGGAAGGTGGTAAAAGTTCTTCTGATGTGCAAGGTTTGTTTCTGTAATACAAAAAATCCCCTCCCTGTGTTCTGGTTTCTTCTCTGGAGCTGCTTTTTGAAGGGTAAAATTTATAAGGGTGAGATTTGTAACCCATCATGTGTTGGTGTCCTCTAAGGAAGCCCTGTTTTGAATTCCTCTTTTATTAGAGAGTCATAGAATGGTTTAAGTTGGAAGGGACCTTCAAGACATCCCATTCCACCACTGGCAGGGACACCTTCCACTGTCCAGGTTACTCCAAGCCCTGACCAACCCAGCTTTGGACACTTCTAGGGATAGGACATCCTGAATTGGCTTTTGTAGCTGTGATACACTCCCACCATGGATGGGGACACGACACCAAATGCCCACCAGAAGCTCTATAATCCACCACTGCTATCAACACAAGACAGAGGGGAAGGTGTCTCACCTTCCCACTCCAAATCAGTGGAAAGTATTGGAAGGGCATTTTATCTTCCCTCCCAGGGAAGCCTTACTTTGCTGCTTGGATGGGGTTTGGAGCAACCTGGGCTAGTGGAAGGTGTCCCTGCCCATGGCAGGGGGTGGAATGAAATCATCTTGAAAGTCCCTTCCAAGCCAAACCATTCCAGGATGGTCATTTCGAGCTTTGTACAGCCAGGAGGGACAAACAGGGTGCAATTAATTTGGCTCTGGGCAGGACGTGGACACAGACAGGCAATTGTCCATGCAATTTCTTAGATATGAAAATCAACACTTATATGTGACTCCATTTGGGATAAATCCAGGGCCACAACATCCCTGTAGGTCTTCTCCAGACCAACCCAGAAACACTAAACCCCAAGTTCCTCAGCCCTACCTGGAGACCACCTTTCCCTTCAAACTCCCTCAGCTCTTTTTTTTCCCACTTTTACACAAACCCTCTGCCATCACAGCCCCAAACCTTTGCTCTTAAAATCATCGAGTTTTCCTCTGAGGGGAGCAAAACATGACAAGTGATCTGAATTAGGTAATGTTTTACCCCACAGAATTTATGAGGCTGGGGGGAACTGGGAGCACAGGCTGCTCCTAATAAACCAGAGGAGCTCGGAGATGGGATGAGGGAGGGGAGGACTCACCCCCTGCATTTCTTCACCTTGGAGGGCCAAATGGTTCCCAAGCACCTGGAGCAGCTGCTAATTAAGCAGAGTGGGATTTTAATTTGGCAGGATGAAAGGCTGAGGAGCAGCCAGGCTGCTGTGGGGCTGTGGTTTGCTCACTGCTGGGAGCAGGGACAAAGGGACACTCTGGGGACATAAATCTGGGGGAGGGAGGACACCACAGCTGCTGTGATGTGCTGGCTTGGGGATGGAGTTTGGAGGATGACTGGATGGAGTTCCTCCGGAATTCCTGGGGGTTTATGCTGGTGTGGGTGGCTCAAAGAATCCATTAAACAAAATACAGAAGAGGGGGAAAGTGATTTAAATAGAAAATGTTGCTCTTGGTGAGCAAGAGATTCTTCTGAGAGAGTGACCTGCTCTTTCTATAAGGAGAAATATCATGATGATGATGAGAATAATAATCTTAATAGACCTGGGAGCCCCTTCCAGGACCTAAAGGGCTCCAAAAGAGCTGGAGAGGCACTTGGGACAAGGGATGGAGGACCAGGACAAGGGGGAATGGCTTCAAATTGGAAAAGGATGGATTTAAAGTAGGTATTAGGAATAAATTGTTTACTCAGAGGGTGGGCAGGCCCTGGCAAAGGTTGGACAGAGAAGCTGTGGCTGCCCCTGGATCCATGGAAGTGTCCAAGGCCAGGCTGGAGCAACCTGGGCTAGTGGAAGGTGTCCCTGCCCATGGCAGGGGTTGGGAATGGGATGAGCTTTAAGGTCCCTTCCAATCCTAACCACTGATTCTGTGGTCTGAGATTCCTTTAAACATTCCTAAAAGACTTCCCACATGCAGCCAGGTGTGATTATTCTTATCTTCAGCACTGAAACCCCAAACCAAAGGATGTGGCATTAAAATATGTGGCTTCATCTGCAGGACATGGGGACTCACACAGTGACTGCACCTCCCAAATCTCCCAAGTCTCATGGCTGGTAATATCTCAGTTTTTGCACTCTGTGATGTAATTTGGATCCTGAAATTCCCTGTATCAGTCAGAAATTGCCCCCAGTTTCCCACCTGTCCTCCGGGCCTGTTTTCCCAAAACCAGATTACCTTCAGACTGCAGGAACACTTAACAATGGGAAGACCTGGATTTCTTCAGTCCCTGCACAACAGAGGGTTTTCATTAGGGCAAGACACGACTCCACCACCATTTCCTTCTCCAACCCTTCTTGTCCCAGCCTGAATGGATCTTTCAAAGCTCCTCTGGCAGATCACACAGCGCAGCAGCACTCGCAGCCTCTTCGCTCCAAGTCAAACACGGCTGAGCACATTGCAAAGCCAATATTTATTTAGTATCTAATCAGGCTCCTTAAATTATTGAGCCCTTGCCAAGACCAGCAGCATAATTGGAGCTCCACACTCCCACCCCCTCCGCTCCACCAGCCTTCCCCTGGTGCTGGGGAGGAGCTGGGCACCTTCCTGGGCTGCCTTGGCCATTAAGGGTGGGAGGGGGTCATTTGTCACAGCAGTGGTGTTTGCCATTTCCCACGCACCATTAGCCCCAGGCTGTTTGCATTTCGTGGATCTCACTCTCAGCAAACACATTTGGGAAGCTCGTTTCAACCGAGCTGGAAGTTTCATCCCGAATTTCAAGGCAGATCAGGACCAACCTGTGTATTCCCAACGTGTGTAATCCCAACGTGTGTAATCCCAATGTGTGTTATCCCAATGTGTGTCATCCCAACGTGTGTCAACCCAACCTGTGTAATCCCAATGTGTGTAATCCCAACGTGTGTCATCCCAACGTGTGTCAACCCAACCTGTGTAATCCCAATGTGTGTAATCCCAATGTGTGTCATCCCAACCTGTGTCATCCCAACGTGTGTAATCCCAACATGTGTAATCCCAATGTGTGTCATCCCAACATGTGTCATCCCGTGTGTCATCCCAACATGTGTAATCCCAATGTGTGTCATCCCAACATGTGTCATCCCAATGTGTGTAATCCCATTGTGTGTCATCCCAACATGTGTCATCCCAACGTGTGTAATCCCAATGTGTGTCATCCCAACATGTGTCATCCCAATATATATATTCCCAACGTGTGTAATCCC
>JAXCLP010000082.1:972401-986870 GCA_035584035.1 Lepidocolaptes lacrymiger | reverse complement strand
AGCCTTCTCTTCTCCAGGTGACCCCCCAGCTCTCCCAGCCTGGCTCCAGAGCAGAGGGGCTCCAGCCCTGCAGCATCCCTGTGGCCTCCTCTAGATTTATTCCAGCAGCTCCACATCATCTTTATTCTGTATTTGTTCTGTTCCCACACTCTTCCCTAACCATCTCCTCCTGGACGTGTAGGAGACAGAGAACAGAGCTAAAAAACCCTTTGTCCTGGCCCAGACTGGCCATCCTCCTTTCTTTCTTTCCCAGATTCCCTTAAAAGCAGGAGTGAGGGCGACCTGTATTCTTGGCACTCCTCCATCTTTAGGTCAAATATGGCCCAGATGAGAAGTGATGAACCTCTGGCAGCTTTTTAGGCAATTTCCCTCCAAAACCTGTAGTAACCCTTCCATTCTGGACCTCTTCCCACACCCAGCAGCAGCAGCAGCTGCAGGAGGACCACGTTTCTGGTCACCTTTTCAGACATTGGCAGGACTTTATGGCATCTTTTGGTCATTCCCCTCTGCCCCCAAGTCCCCAGAGGTGCCAAACATCTATTTTTAAAGCAGGTCCAACCCATCCCATTTTAAGGCTGAGCTGACACATAAATGTGATCCCAAGCACTGAAATCCTGGAGTGGGGGGGATCTGAGCCAGCAACTTGGGAGGTTGGCTCAGCGTGGAAACCACCAGCGAGATGGACCATCCTCAGACGTAACCTCAGCCCACCAATCCTGTCTTCATGTGCTACTGCTCGTTTGGAGCGTGGTGGTTCCAGGGAAAGGCGAGAGGGTTGGCGAGAGCCTCCCGCAGCCGGCACAATGGGCCGAGCACAGCAGGGCTGCTCTGTCCAAAATCCATTGTTCCCCCTCCCCGAGCCCCTGTGGCCTCCCAAAAAGCTCTGGGCAACCTCAGAGCCCTGTCTGCATTGTGCACGCCGGGTTACCCACGGGCAGTGCCAGCCGAGGGTCGGGCATCTGCTCCAGGATGGGTGGGAGGGTGTTTTGGAGGCTCTTTAGGGATTAGGGAAGGATGGTGGGGGGGTTTCCTTCGCCACCCTCCTCTCGTGGGTTAGGTCTGGTGGGTTCCTGGGGATGGAGGTGGAGAATCCTGGAATGCTTTGGGTTGGAAGGGGCCGTAAAGGTCATCTTGATGGGTGTTTGCACATCTATATTGGGGTGTCTTGGTTTAAACTGGGGTGTCTGAGTCGAAACTGGGGGGTCTAATCTGAGAGCTGGTCCTGGTTTTTATCAGACCGGGAGGATTTGAGTGCCTGGCACCTCTGTAGATAAAGGGAACAGAATCCTGCAGCCAAAACTCGTGTTCCAACCCCACAGTTTTCCCTGAGGCTTTGGAAATCAGTGGCTGTTTTGTGCTTTTTATGAGAATCCCATTAAGCTTTTTATTTAGTCCCAGCTTTGCTGTAAAAAAAGACCAGAAGAGCAACAACAGAGGCTTTCTGGGTGTGCTTATCATTCCAGGCAGGAAAACACTTTCTTTGCTGATTTTAAATGTGTCAGTGACGGCACCTGAGTCAGCAGAAACCTTGGAGATCCTTCACCTGGGACTCCATCCTCCTATCTTCTGATCCAGCCCCCAGCAGAACCTGGTGGTACCTCAAAGGATCACTGGACCCGACATAAACGATGCAGAGTTTTGCTGTTGTGTCACAAAGGGGGAGATAAAAAGGAGGGGAGGATAAAGTTGGATACAGGGTTTGCCCCCAGTCTTGTAGGAAATTCCTTAGGGAATTCCTGGCAGGGAATGGGACACACGAACACCAAACCCTGAATGTTTCATCCAGATGCTGAAACAGAGATGATGTTTAGGCCTGGGATTAGAGGAGATGTCCTCTGGTTTATGGGATGACTGCATGGGAATTGTGGATGCAGCCTGGGACCCACGGGAAACTCACTCCCTTCTGTAAGAGCAGCTTGAGGCCAACAGGACACTTGGGAGAGTAAAATGGCACAAGACACATGGAAGGACAGCTGGGGTCGGGCTCTTCTTCGAGGGGGCAAGGGACAGGACAAGAGGAAATGGCCTCAAGTTGTGACAGGGAAGTTTAGGTTGGATATTTGGGAAAATGTCTTTCTGGAAAGGGCTGGACAGGGGTGGAGTTCCCATCCCTGGAGGGATTGAAAAGCCATGTGGATGTGGCACTTGGGAACACGGTCAGTGGTGACCTTGGCAGTCAATGCTCAGACTTGGTGGTCTCAGAGATCTTTTCCAACCTAAATAATTCTATGATTCCCTGAATTGAGTCCTAATGGTCTCCTCCCAGAGATATAAATGCCTGGGACCTGCTGTACAAATGGAAATGCCTCTCTTTGATCCAGCCACCCTGGACTCCTCCTGGGACATCCCAGCTGTGGGGCTGTGGCACCACCTGGGGATGAAAAAAAGTAAGGAACGGAGTGACCCTGGTGGTCCAACTCTGTTCAGTGGCACTGTCACCAATTTATATTAAATTTATGTTAGATGCCACAGCCACATGGGGTTTTGACCCATGATGGGCTCAGCCATGTGAAGGGAAGGACTCCAGAGCATTCTTCTGCAGGGGAGGGGACACTTTGGGTGCTCCTTAGGGAGAGGGAAGCTGCAAGAGATGGGAAGAAAGGGGGTCAGGTCCATCCCACGCCTTCCCCATCATTGTCTCATCCCAGCAGGGATGGAGTGGGCAAAGGGAATACTCAAGAACAGCCGTTCTGAAACTGATGTTCCCTAAGCTTGGCTCTGTGCAGTGAGTTTTAAAATATTTCATGGATAATCCCAACCCTTGGAATCACAGGCACTGGAATTTTGTCCTTCTGGTTTTCCTTTAGCCTTTTCCCAGCTTTTTCTAATTTTCAGAGCACGTGTGTGAAAGAGGGAAGGAATCAAGTTCATAGAATTAAGGATTCCTGGATTGGTTTGGGTTGGAAGAGACCTTAAAGCTCATCTCATTCCAACCCCCTGCCGTGGGTAGGGACACCTTCCGCTAGCCCAGGTTGCTCCAGGCCTTGAACACTTAAATTCAATGATAATTAAATTAAAATACACTTCTTTAACTGGGGTCTAAAGGTGTGGCAAGGCCAGATTTGTGCCTCTTCCAAGAGGTCAGGGGATGCTCAGGGATGGTCAGCCTGTCCCCAGGGTGGGTTTCCAGGAGACATCACATAGAGCTCCTCCTGGTCTCACATAAGCAGTGAACTGCCTGGAGACTGTGGAGCTCCAGGTTATGCCCATGGCTTGGCCATCATGCCCTTTGTGGTCTTCTGGGACTCAGTTCAACTCCTCAGCTCCCAGAAGAGGCTCCTGAGCCCCAGGAGATGGTTGTTGCAGCTGGGACATGACTCACTGATGTTTGGTTACCTGCAGGACCTTTCCTGACTCAGCACTGTGGTTTCCACCCAGCTGGGACCTCCCTCATGCTGGGAGATGAGAGAGACCTGGAATTGCCTTCAGGGCTTGCTTTTTCTCCTCCAGACCAGCTGAAAGAACCCCAGCCATTCCAGGCTGATCTCAGGGATCTCCCCATGCTGATCCCAGGGATCCCAAACTCCCCATGCTGATTCCAGAGATCCCAGACTCCCCCATACTGATCCCAGGGATCTCCCCATGCTGATCCCTGGGATCCCAAACTCCCCATGCTGATCCCAGGGATCTCCCCATGCTGATCCCAGAGATCCTAAACTCCCCATGCTGATCCCTGGGATCCCAAACTCCCCATGCTGATGCCAGGGATCTCCCCATGATGATCCCAGGGATCCCAAACTCCCCATGCAGATCCCAGGGATCTCCCCATGCTGATCCCAGGGATCCCAAACTCCCCATGCAGATCCCAGGGATCTCAGACTCCCCATGCTGTTCCCAGGGATCCCAAACTCCCCATTCACCTCCTAACTCTGAGTGTCATTTAGGGATGGAGACCCCTAAATATTTTTTTTTTCCCTCCTGGCTAAATCCAGGGCAAAATGGTGATTCCTGAGGCCAAAGTCCTGGGAATTTGCAAGGATGAACTGCTCCAGGCAGCCTTTTGGAGAAGCTCAACCTTTTGCTCCTGAGGATCTAAAACACCCTATCCAAAAAAACACCCTCTCCCAGAGTGACTCTGGGTGAGCTTTGTGCCAGCAGCAGAGGACACCACCGTGCCAGGCTTCACGGATCGGTGTGTCTTGGCACTTCTGCCTGCAGAGCCTTCCAAAGGAATCAGAGGAATTAACCACAGCCTCCCAAAACGTGCTGCCAGCCAATGAGGAGGCTCTTCCCAAGGCCACGGCTGCTACAACGCTGTCATTGTCCAGGGGGAACGTGGATCCTTCTGGTTCACCTTCTCAATGGGGCCCAGGGACACTTTTATCCAGCTGGGCGTAGAACTCCTCACGACTGCTGGATAGCCAGGAATCCAAAACGTGGAGTAGGATTTATTATTATTATTATTATTATTACTACTACTTGAATCTAAATTAGAATTTGAGTTTGCATTTTCACTCTGGAGGCAAATGTCGTCCTGTTCAAAGAGGATTCCAGCCTGGCAGCAGGAAAATTGCTCTTTTTACCCCAAAGCTTTCAAATCTGGTGCCACTGGCTTTTCAGTTCCTGCTGCCTGCACAGATATATATATATATATTTATATATACATATATATATAAAACCCTATATAAATACGCACAGACACACACACTAAATTAATATTGGCAAACACACCACTCCACCGATGGAAACCACAGAGAAACATTCCCAAATCTGGGGATTCTGATGTAATAGGGCTGAGGTTTTGCATTCCAGGCCAGCATTCCAAGCCTCAAACCCAAATCAGGGCTGTCATTGAGAGCTCCTGGTGTTCAGTGGGTGGGGTGAGGGCAAGGCGGGAGGCAGCAGAGGAGGAGGGAGGAAGATGCTGAATTGCTCGGTTTCTTTTGGGGCTTATTTCTAATTTCAGGCAGTTGAAGGCAGCACAAACTGGGCTGGTGGCAGGAATTTTAACCCTTTCCAGGTGGATATTCAGGAATCCCTGAGTTAAGCTGCGTGTCCCAGCGTAGGGTGAGGGGAAACATCTTGATATTTAATGGAAACCTCAGGGTTTGGAACCCCAGCTTTAAAATCCAGAGAGCCAAGAGAACTAAAACCTCTTAGAGGATTAATTACTATGAGCTCTCCTGTGACAGGACCTTTTCCAGCGGGACTTTGGCAAGCTTGAGTTGTGTCTGGATTGGATAACCACAGGCAGAGGCTGCTTTTGGATTTTAAAAAGGGAAAAATAAATGCAGGTGATTTTTTTTTCCCTCATGTCCCAGAGCCAAAATCGATCCTCCCCACGTTTTCTGGGGTGGGCTGGCACTCCACCAGTCAGCAATGGCTAAATTGTACCACTCCAGCAGAAATCCCAGGGCACGGGGCGTTTTGTTCAAGCCAAACCTGCCCAAGGTTTTATCCTTGGATGTCTGCATCGGGCTGAGAACTTGTAAAGCGCTTTGGGTTCCTTTGGGGTGAGAACACTGCCCAACTCCCAGGCGTGGGACTGACCCACCTCCATCCCTCCTCCCTTGCAAGAACCCCCATCAGGAAACACAGGCAGCACTTCCCGAGGTGCCAAAAAGCTGTGATTGCCAAGGCTTCCCCAGGCCAGGGCTGTTCTGGGTCCCCTTGTGCCCCCACGCTCGTGTTCCAACGCAGCAGGACGTGGTCTAATGTGGCGCTGTTTTCTCCATCGTTTCCACTGCAGGAGGTCTTTGATCGCCTCTATTTGATTTATACTGTTGGATACTCCATCTCTCTGGGATCCCTCACAGTTGCTGTCCTTATCCTGGGATACTTCAGGTAGGCGGCTCTGTTTTTACCTAAGGGAGTTGGCATTAGGGTGGCAAAGCCTCGGGCTCTGCCGCAGGATCCGTTTGGGGTGGCAATCCAGGAGCGGTTCCATCTGGGATTTGGGCTGTGCTAGTGCCACTTAGGGCAAACTCCCCGGGGGATGGGGGGTGGGATGTTGGAATTCCTGCTGCTTCCCGGCAGGGGAGTTTTCCAGGCCCTCTGTACGAGCAGGAAGGGTGGCATCTCCAGGTTTGTCTCCCCTGGAAAAGTGCCTGGGGTTTTATGTCCTTATTACCCATCTGGCTCGGATTTAGAAGGTCATTTTTTTAGATAGTTAAGGTTTCGTGAGGAAAATTCCACTGTGAACCCAAGTATTCCTGAAGGATAGATCAGCTGAAGGGAATTCCAGGCTGATTCCTCCAATCTCCTCCTGCTGCTGTTCCCAGGGATCCAAAAATCACCCTCCTAATTCTGATGGTCTCCCCTCCCTCCCCACCACCCCTGCCAAGGGGTGTAGACCCCTAAATAGCACTTTGAACCCACACCATCCATTCCTCAGACCTCGTGTTGCATCTCCCATCCCTGGAAATGTCCAAGGCCAGGTTGGACAGGGCTTGGAGCAACCTGGGCTAGTGGAAGGTGTCCCTGCCCATAGCAAGGGTGGCACTGGATGAGCTTTAAGGTCCCTTCCAACCCAAACCATCGTGGGATTCCATGATTCCTGCTGGCACCGAGAGCATGGGATGGGAGGGATGAAGGATGTCACCCATATCTGGGAATTTGTCCTTTGGGATGCCATACCTGGTGGGCTGGAGATGGAGCAGGGGGCTGGTTCCCAAGCCCTGAGCCCCACATTTGCTTCCCTTGGTGTCTGGTCATATCTTCTCCCAGAAAATAGCAGGATCCAGGAAAGAGCTGAGGGGGAATTCTGCCTGCTGGGAACAACCACGTGGTGCTGCAGGTGGAGCTCGAGCCAAGCCCCAAACAGGAACCACTGGGAATAAAATGGGTGGCTTTTGGCTCTGTAAGTGCTCAGGCCCCTCTGCAGTGGCTGAAGGTGCTCAGGGGATGTGCTTGGAGAGCAGAGCCCAAATGTGGGGCACACACAGGCCAGAGGAACTGCAGAGCCCTCCTGGAGGTCCCTCAAAGGATGCAGTGCCAGATCCCATCCCAACCACCACACTCCTGTTCTCCCAGCCTTGTCCCTCCACTGCATTCCTCACTGGACACTGGCAAGGTTGTGGAAACATTCCATGTCCGTGTATCTAAGAGTGTTCCTGGTTCCAGAGATGGACTCTGTTCATTCATGTTCTCAGAGAGCTTCATTCCCAGCCCAGCCCACATGGACAACTGTGCTAGAACATCTTCATCCCAAGGATCAGGGCAGCAGCAGGGATCAGGCTGGGTTTTATCCCAGATAACTCGGAATCCAGAGGTTCACCGGCTCCATTCCAAAGGCAGGGAACAAAGTCCAGTCTCACTTTCTACCTCATCAGTTCCTCTGGTGGAATTTGGGTTAGAACAGCCCAGAGAACAACTGTGACTCCTGCCATAATATCCTCCAAAGGAGAACAAAACTTTAATTTTCTTTTATCTTGGGTGGCTTTTAATTTTCATTTCCATTATTGGAGCTGGGGGGTTAAGGGGACATAAATCCAGCCATAAATCCAGCCACAAATCCAGCTATAAATCCATGCATGACCATCCAGGCAACAGCTCTAGAGGACAGAGGGGACCCCAAGAGGTCAGTTAGTTTCTTCTTCTTCCCAAAATCATGATCACCAGTTCCAGAACACACCTCTCATATGTTGGTCTCACTGATTCCATTCTTACCCTCTGCTCTTCCCCTAAAAAAGGGATCTTAAAGCGCTTTACAATCAGTATTTTTGGGGTCGTTGCTGCCATTGCTGGGGTGGAGCCCAAAGCTGCTCACTGTGGGCAAGCCAAGGATGATGTTTCCAGCAGGAAATGGGGCAACCAACCCAGCACTCCTCAGTCCCTGCTGGAGGTGCTGCTGGTTTTGGGGTGGGCACCAAAATTAGCATTTACAGGAACCTCTGCAGGGTTTTCAGTGGCCCTTGGAGTGCAAGGCTGTTTGGGGATGGGAAAGCGGGAATGGCTTCCAACAGAGAGAGGGTTGGCTTAGAGTAGGGTTTGGAAAGGAATGGGAGGGTGGGCAGGCCCTGGAATGGAAGTCCCAGACAAGCTGGGGCTGCTTCTGGAAGTGTCCAAGGCCAGGTTGGAGCACCCTGGACGAGTGGAAGGTGTCCCTGCCTGTGGCAGGGGGATGGAACGAGCTGAGCTTTAAGGTCCCTTCCAAGCCAACCCATTCCATGACTCCATGACTCTAGGAACCCCCTGGAGCAGGTGTCAACCCATTTACACCCCCGTGAGCACAGGGCAGTGGTGGGTGGTGGCACCGTTCTGCTGAGGGACACTGGGGCTCTTTGCAGGCAGAGACATCCACCAGGTGGGCTAAACTTCTCCAACCCTTCTCTGTGTCCTCTCCAGACGTTTGCACTGCACTAGGAACTACATCCACATGCACCTGTTTGTGTCCTTCATGCTGAGAGCCGTGAGCATCTTCGTGAAGGACGCGGTCCTGTACTCGGGGTCGGCCCTGGAGGAGATGGAGAGGATCTCAGAGGAAGACTTGAAATCCTTCACTGAAGCACCTCCAGCAGACAAGTCACAGTTTGTGAGTGTCCCCAGAGCAGCTGCTCCTCGAGGCTTTGTGTCTCTGTCCTGGCTGGTCAACACTTGGCTTTTTTCTGGGGGATTTTCCATCCCACTGAGGTGGAAACCCTCACCTTGCACGACCTTTCCCTATCCCTTCCCACTCCCTCTCCATCCAGGGGGATTGCCCAGTCCCTGAGCTAAGGAAGAGCCGTTCCCCATGGCAGTCAAGGGGGGTGTTTGGGTTCCAATCCACAATTCCTATTTTCACTACCCCCCTGAATTTCATGGCTCTGGGAACATCCTTGACTATCCCAGCATGAGGGACATCAGTGCTTGTGCTCCACAGCCTGGTCTTCTCCCACCACAAGTTGCAACTGGGACAGGACAAGAGGGAACGGCCTCAGGCTGGGCCAGGGGAGGCTCAGGGGGGACAGTAGGAGGAATTTGTGCCTGGAAAGGGTGGTCAGGCCTTGGCAGGGGCTGCCCAGGGAGGGTTGGAGTGCCCAGCCCTGGAGGTGCCCAAGGCAGGACTGGCCGTGGCACTCAGTGACAAGGTGGGCATGGGGCACAGGGTGGATTTGATGGTCTTGGAGCTCTTTTCCAGCCTCAGGGATTCTGGGGTAAACTTCCTACCCATGTGTTTATTTGGCTTCTGGAGTCTTTCACAGCTTCTGCCACAGCCAGGGCCGGCCAACAAGCCCTGAATCCATCAGTGCATGTGGAGTGTCCCACTGAGCACCCGAGTCCTCCCAGATGGAAATGGTTGGTGTGTGTCCTTCCCACTGCCCAGATCCATCTCATTAAGTGGCTGGAGAACTCAGCACACTTCCGAACACTCACTTTTCGGGAAGAACCCCAAAGGTTTCCCCGCATTGTGTTCTCTTTCTCCTTGGGCTGGCCTCATTCAAAGGAGTAATTGGGATAATAAATGGCATTCTGTGAATATTAGCACTTTAATGGCATCTCCCATTCTTCTGCATTGGAAGGCAAACAAGTGGTGAAGGCAACAATTAATGTATTTCTTTTGTTTCCAATGGAAGGGAGAGCTTGGCAATTATTGTCTGATGCTCCCTGAGTAATAATATAATATAAAAGATATTATTACATATATAACATAGAAATATAAATATACAAATTATCAAACCTAGATGGGGATTTTTAATTGACCTTCTATTTTAAGTCACTTTGCCTGTGAAAGAAAATGAGTGTAATGTGTCTGTATCTTATTGGCATCCAAATGTATGTATATATGGGTATTATATGTGCATACTCATTTTGGTTGGCAGAAGATTAACATAAGAGCTGTGCCAGGCTGTGAAATTCTCTCCTCTATTTACAAGGTGCATATTATTGAATTTTCTGTCAGTCCTCTCAAAGGAAGGGACATCCTGGAGATGTGATGCTGCCATGGGACGCCTTTGGCAGTCACAGGATTCCTGTGAGATCCAAATTCCCACACTCCAGGAATGTCCCTGTTGACAAGAGATGGCTTTGGGTGTCTCTTGGTGACAATTAACCCCCCTCTGGCATCAGTGTTTGACAACCTTTCTCTACTGGAGCTGAGAAATTTGGAGGAAGGGTGGTTTTGCCCCACCCTGCCTGAAGGACTGGGGAGCCTTGGGTCACAGTCAGGGTTTCCCTTTGAGAAAGCAAAGGATTTCAGCTCAGGGTGGGGTGAGAGCTCAGCTCCTTCCACATGGAGACATCCTGGAAGTCTTCAGGAGATCTCCCACCTGGCAGCTCGGGTCTGTTCCGAAGCACCTTGAGATTGTGGGTGGAAACCTCCAGGTTCTGTTTGCTCTTGGAGGACCCGTCTCCAAAGCCAAGAGCAGCCAGCCAGGGCGTCCCCACATTTGCTGAGGACAGACAAGGATCCTGTCTTGGACATTTATGACAGGGTGGGGTGACCTGACCCATAAGATCTCTCCATGAGCTGAGGAAGAAGTTGCAGGTCCCAGTGATGTGACTTGCACTGGGTCACTTGGCCACAGCCCTTTGTCCTGTGCCATGGACAAGGGACACCAAGAAAAGGTGAAACACAGCTGACCTAGAAAGTGTGTAAGCCCTTCATCTGTAGGCTGGGAGAGAGCAGGATGAGGCCATCACATCTCCACAACTTCCCTGTCCTCCTGCACCTCCCAGCTCCCCTGCTATTGGGAAATTGATGCTTGGCTTGGGAGTTTTCTTCTCACCTGTTCATCTCTTCTCTTCTTGTGATGATTTCCCCCCTTATAAAAGCTAAGAGAATATCCTGATTTAATTTTTGCCTTCTTCCACCTTGTTTTCCATCCCAAGTTGGTTAATTATGTCTTTCTGCAGACCAGGAACACTTCACCCCGCGTGTTCCTCACCCTACCCTGTCCTTCTGTGCTCGTTGCAGGTGGGCTGTAAAATAGCTGTTACCTTCTTCCTCTACTTCCTGGCAACCAATTACTACTGGATCCTGGTGGAAGGGCTCTATCTCCACAGCCTCATCTTCATGGCATTTTTCTCAGAGAAGAAATATCTTTGGGGATTCACGTTATTTGGCTGGGGTAAGTCATGGGGGCTCCTCACAGCTCACCTCCTCGGGGAGAGTTTTTGAAGCTGGTCATGGATATAAATGAATACAGGAGGAGGGACAGAGGCAGGATGAGCAGCAGAGACCCCTGCAAGTGTAGGTTTTCCCTCCTGTGAAACCTTTCTCACCTCTCAGCTGGGGGATGTGGCACCCCCAGGGTCCCTGGAAGATTCAGCCCAGGATTTTCTTCCAGAAGGATCCAAGCCCAGGCTTGGAGAGCCACAGAACCCCGGAATGGATTGGGTTGGAAGGGACCTTAAAGCCCATCTAGTTCCATGGGCAGGGACACCTTCCACATCCCAGGTTGCTACAAGCCCCATCCAGACTGGCCTTGAACATCTCCAGGGATGGGGCAGCCACATCTGCTCTGGCAGTGCCCCTCCAGCCTCACAGCATGCCACCCTTCCAGGGCAGGAGATGGGAGGGCTAAATCTGGCACTTGAGGCAACCCCTGAGCTCTCCCCATCTCGTCCCAGTTCCTCCCATTGAGAAACCAGCACTGGGCTGGAGGGGCAGGAAGGTGACTAAGGCTTTGAGCATCTTCTCCCAAGCTCTGATTTCCCCCCTCAAAGCTCAGCTGCTTCAGAAACCTCCTGGGGGTCTCTTGGGTGCTGGAAACCTGCAGTTTGTGGGGAAGACTTTTTTTATTTCCCCCATTTCTTTCAACTCGGGCATCTTTTCACTGGGGAACAGGGAAGGGGTGGGATGTGGGTGCAGGGGGTTGTGGGCACTCACAGTTCAGACTCAGATGTGATTTCTCTTCACTTCTGACATTAGTTGTGGCTCCCGATGAGTCATGAGGCTCAGGACAATAAAACAGGTGCCCACTGTTGTCTCTGAGCCTGAGGAACGTAAGGGAGAACAGGAGAAGCTTTGGGTGATCCCTGAGGTCATAATGAACCCTAGTGGGGTGTAGGTCCATGCAGGAGGTCCATGCAGGAGCTCACAGCAGGAAAAGTGTGTTCTGAGGGGTCTGTGGGTGCTCTAAACTCCATGGCCCAGGGCTTTGCCCCACATTCCAGGATTAAAATGCACCTGGCCACATCCTGCCTGTATTTCAGGACAAGGTTCATCCCCATTCCAGAACTGGATTTCTTAGCTGGGGGGAAAGCTGGTGTTTCTAAGCAAGGCAGGTGGAGCAGGACCAGGTTCATGAAGGATTGTGGGTTTTTGGAATTCAATCACCCAGGGCAGGTGTCCCTTCCCAGCTTTCCTCCTTCCCAAGTGGGATATGGGGAGAAGCTCCTTCCAAACCTCCTGTCCTGGACAGCTGGAAGGTTTGGGGGAAAAGAAAGAAATAGATACTTGACAGGGCTTGGAGCAACCTGGTTAGGTGGAAGGTGCCCAGGAGTTGGAATGAGATGACCTTTAAGGTCTTTCCCAACCCAAGCCGTTCTGTGATTCTGTTTTGGGGACAGGGCATTTCTTACCTCAGCTGCTGTGGGACAGAGGGGACTTCAGATGTCACCTTCTTTTTTAAAACAAATCAAACCCCCAAATAAATTAAATTTAAAAAATGAATAAATAAAATTTTAAAAAATCATCTTCCAGATCTCGAAGTAAAATTTGCTCCTCAGCAAATGACATCAAACTGTCCAGAGGGCACTGAAAAATGCAATTCCCCCCACTGGGAATTGGGGAAGAGAGGGAAGCAGTGAAAAATAATGCCATATGTTTGAGCAGAAAAGCCAAGGCTGCTCTCAGAACTCAGCCAAAGGAAAACAGTCTCCAGGCAGGAGCTGCCCTCATTAATTCCTCCAACCTCTGCCAGGGAATAATCATTTTATCGGAGCAACCACAGAGCTGAGGTCCCACCTGTCACAACACCCATCGTGGCTGGCCTTCCAAGGGTTTGAGGCTGCTCCATTTAAATTCCTCTGGAATGAGAACATAGGATCCCTCCGGTGGCATTTGGGCTCGCTTTGTTTGGATTAGCATGATAATGTTCTCACACGTATTGTTTGCATGGTTTTTGGGCACTGCAAAGGGCAAACCAGTCCAGGAGCCACTGGAATCGGTGGAAAATCTCCAGTTTGCCCACAGCGGGCACTGGATCCTGCCCATACCACAGCAGAGAATGACAGGGAATCAGGGAGGGTAATTATGGCATTCCAGGGAAGAGAATTCTGCCCCCAAAATTGGGGTGTTGTAACGACAAACAGCACTGCATTTATCCCACCTGGAAATCTCCAAGGGGTGCAAAAATCACCTGACAGGGTCTCATTCCCAGACTAGTGAGGAAACAGGACATGGAGTTGCTCTTTGATGTCAGACCCGAGGATTCCTGTCCAGTCTTTGACATCCACGTCCTCACTGGCACGAGGGAGCACAACCCCATCAAAGGCCCTTCTTCCAGGGGACACCCAGGGGACAGAAGGGGACACAAGCAAAATAAAGAAAGAAAGGCAGTCTGGGCTACAATAAATTGCCAGCAGAGCTGGAGTTCCCTGCAGCTGTTTTTTGAGGGAAGGCCTTTGGAATGGCCAATAACTGCAAACCCAAGCTGGTTCCACCAGCATTTTTCCTTCACGCCGTGTTAACTCTCTCACACACACACGGCTGCACTGCCCTGGAATTTCAGCCACACTGGATTGCAGGGACACCTGGAGAAGAGAAATGGGATGTGGGAGAGGTGCTCATGTCCAAAAATCCATGGTTATCTGAGCAGGAGACATCCCTCCCTGAATGAATTTGGACCCAAGAGGAGCAGAGGCACTCGAGGGTGTTATTAGCCCTGTTTAACATCAGGAATATCCCAGTACAAATCCTCTCCCTGCCTTTTCTCCACCTCATATTTTGCTTCTGTGTCCGTGTAACGTGGACCCCTTGGGCTGTCAGGGAATTCCCAGAGTTCCATCTTTCCCTTTCTCTGCTAAGTAAAACTTCCAGCATGAAAAGTCATGGAATGGCAGAACCACTGAGGCTGGAAAAGCCCTCCAAGACCTTGCAATATCAGGAAAATACAACAGAGAGGGACTGATCCAACCCACACATTGCTCCTCAGAGAAGTTCTTAAACCCCAGGGAGCTGAGACTCCCCAGGGCTTTACTCCTAAATCCTAAATCCTGTCCCAGCAGTGGCTCTGCCACCACCCCCTCACTCACAGCCCATTTCTCCAACCACTGGGAGACACGGCCACAGGGAAAGGCCCTGAGGAGAGCAGTGGGTTGGGGTGGCCCCTTCTCCAGCTGCTGGGGAGACACTGGACTTTATAGCACCTGCATTGTACACACTGTGTGTCTGCTCTGGAAATGCACAGCGCATACAATGTGGATTCTGTAGAAGTCGCTCACGGCATCGGTGGGGTCTGTCCTGCGTCACACCGGTCGTGGGGTGGGACATCCATCCATCCATCCATCCATTCATCCATTCATCCATCCCTATTTTAAAACCACTGACAATGATTTTAAAGAGACAGCTAATTCAGATACTGCTTCCAAAACTGAAAATAATTG
>JAXCLP010000082.1:953571-969990 GCA_035584035.1 Lepidocolaptes lacrymiger | reverse complement strand
TCTCCTGGAGCCCCTTTAGGCACTGCCAGGGGCTCTCAGGTGTCCCTGGAGCCTTCTCTTCTCCAGGTGACCCCCCCAGCTCTCCCAGCCTGGCTCCAAAGGAGAATTCTCTGCTTCCCACGGAATGAGTTGGATCAAACAGGTGTCAGTCCCTCAGATCCAGACATCCCGGCTGTGTCTGCAAAGCAGTCACAGGAAAGGCACAGAACCTGGGCATTTAGCCTGTGGAATCCATGGCCCATTTGTCTCCCAAATATTCAGCAGGAGGTGGGACCACTCCTGGCCATCAGGCTGGAAAAGCAAATTGTCATGTTTTGAAAGCCAGGAGAGTTGAGGAACGTGGACATGTCCAAACCATGGCATTTACCTTCCTGAAAGTGTTCCCTGCCACTGGTTCTTTGCCATTTGGGACGCAAAGAGCTGTGAGATCAAGAGCACAGAATCATTTAGGTTGGAAGGACCTTTAAGACCATCGAGTCCAACCATCCCCCAGCACTGCCAGGGCCACCACTGACCATGTCCCCAAGTGCCACATCCACCAGGGACTCCACCCCTGCCCTGGGCAGCTGTGCCAGGGCTGGACAGCCCTTTCCATGAAGGAATTTCCCCACTCTCCAACTTACCCCTTCCCTGTCCCACCTGAGCCCGTTCCCTCTCCTCCTGTCCCTGTTCCCTGGGAGCAGATCCTGACCCCTCCCAGCTCCCCCCTCCTGGCAGGGACTTGCAGAGCCAGAAGGTCCCCCCTGAACCTCCTTTTCTCCAGGCTGAGCCCCCCCAGCTCCCTCAGCCTCTCCTGCTGCTCCAGCCCCTTCCCAGCTCCATTCCCTTCGCTGCACATGCTCCAGCCCCTCCATGTCCTTCTTGCCAAGAGGGATCCAGAACTGAGGGTGACCCTCAGTTTTGACCTCTCATTTTGTCCCAGACCTTGTTTGGTCCACTCTGCACCATCCCCACTTCAAAGGCATCTTCCTGGACTAGAGGTGACAGTGAGGACCAGACACAGGACACCCAAACCCTTCCTTCTCAGCCTTCAACAGATTGTCCTTCTTGCCTTGAGAGGCCCCAAAGTGAATCAGATCAGATCTTAGAACCCAAAGATGAGTTTTTCCTCGTGCCAGTTGTGCCTGACTATTGGAAAACTGCTTGCCCTTGCTCCGAGCCCCTGCCCTGGGGCTGTGGTGGCCCTGGTGACCCGTGCCCTGTGTTTCTTGCAGGACTCCCTGCTGTGTTTGTCACAGCGTGGGCCAGCGTGAGAGCCACTCTCGCCGACACCGAGTAAGTCCCGCTGCCTTTTCTTCTCTTCCCTTTCTGCCTGAAGCTCTTGTGGGGCTTGGGGGTGAATTCCTTGGGGGAGAGGAAGCTGGCAAAGCCAGAAGTCTGCTCTGGAATTAGTTAACTCTGGGATGGGATCGTGTTATGGCACGGAAGGATGAACTTCCCTGACTTTCAGTTCCTTTGCTGTGATTTTCCATGGAATGTGAGCACCTGCAGTTGGTATCCCTGGGGACAAAAGGGACAAGGTCCCAGCCAGGCAGGGACAAGATGCTTAAAATCCTGAATGAACAGGAATGAATCTGGGACACAGCAGGATCAGCACAAGGAAGGTTTGGTGCCAGGGAGGTGGAGCAGCTGTAAGTCCTGCACGCAGGGCATGTGGATTCCACGATCCCAGGATGGTTTGGGATGGAAGGCACCTTAAAGCCCATCCAGTGCCACCCCCTGCCAGGGGCAGGGGCACCTTCCACTAGCCCAGGATGCTCCATGCCATGTCCAACCTGGCATTACTCCCCATAACTCACAGGCGTGACCACACAGCACGTTCCCTCTGCCCACAATTTGCCACCAGAAGCGTGGAGGTCCCCAGGAAGCTTCTCAAATGGTTTTGCCTGGGGAGGTACTGCTTTCCAAGTGGGACTTCAGCTCCAGGTTTGGAAGGATGGATGAGCAGAGCTGCTGAAGTGGGTGGGATTATTCCGAGGGGTTATCACAGAATCACTGTTTGGGTTGGAAGGGAACCCCAAAGGTCATCTTGTCCAACCCTCCTGCATTGAGCATGGACATGGCAGGGATCCAGTAAGCAAGGGGGTCTCCAAGGGAGCTGGAGAGGAGCTGCTCCTCAGGAACTGGAGGGACAGGACAGAGGACAATGGCTTCAAACTGACAGAGAAAAGCTTGAGGTTAGATTTTGGGAAAGATTTCAGCCCCTCATGCTCATAAAAGCTGGATTGCTCCAGGGGTTTTCTGGTAAGGAGGTGAAGAAGAAATGGAAAAGGGTTGGTTCCTGCCTGGAAGGGACAGGTCTTAATGACTGTAGAAAGAGCTGTTCCACCATGTGGAGAGCACAGACCACCCCAATAGGAGTGGGTTTAGAGCAGGAGAAAGACAATTTCAAAGCCACCCTGACCAAGGGCAGGGTTGCTCCAGACTTTGGAGGAACCCACCATTCCAGGGGGGATTTATCCAAGGAGACTCTCGATCTGCTGCTCTTTGTCACCACTGATTTCCTGATGGGACATCCATCTCTTCTCAGGTGTTGGGACTTGAGTGCTGGCAATCTAAAGTGGATTATTCAGGTGCCCATCCTGGCAGCTATCGTGGTGAGTACGGGCACGTTTCCAGGCTGGGAGGTGGTGCCTTGGTCTGGTGGGAAGAGCTGGGCCAGAATTCCCTGCTCTGCTCACCTTTAATAATGTGGAGTCTTTACATACCCACTTGAAGGGCTTTATATTTGACCTGCCTGGAAGTCTGACAGTTTGACAGCTCAGGGTTTGAGTGACTTCAAGGTTTGCCTAGGAGAGAAAAAAAAATCCCACATCTTTAGGGGTAAGGCCCTAAAATCCTGAGTGAAAATAACCTTCCAACCAGTATTTCCAACCCATATGATACTGGGAGCTCCCAGTAACACCTTCTCACCACCAGTGGGAAGAACTGGAGCTTGTGGCCTGGAGCTGGACCAAATCCTTTCCCCAAGAGTGCCATCAGATTGTGTCAGACTTGTCTTTGTGAGCTGACAAAAGCTTGGGAAGCCTCAAGAGAAGTCAAACCATCCCAGCTATACCTGGACACCTCAATCAGTGCTGGAGGGGTCCTTTAACCCCACCCAGGAGCCAGAGGGGACAGAACAGATCTAAGGACGTTCTCCAGATCCAGGGCTGAGCTCACCAAAGCTGGAGAGGTCCTTAGAAGGTGGGATTATCTGCACAAGGGCAATTCAGGGCTAGTTGTGTGTTTGCTTGACCAGTGTCCTAATGAGGTGGAGAACCCGCTTTGCCAGGTTTCATTAATTACCCTCGAGGTGAGGTCAGCGTGCTCACGTGTACCTTTGGTGAGGTGATTTGGGCTCAGGGGGCTTTCTTTCTTCCCTTTGGTGGGAATCCTCCAGCTGGCTCCAGCAATCCCTTCTGCCCCTTGGAAGAAACCAATCCCCAAGACCACAGCGTGGGGATGAAATGGGTGGATGGAGAAGAACGTTGAGCTGGTCCAAGGCGATGAATTCCAGCAGCCCGGTTGCATTTCATTTAAAGGCCAATTAGCAGAGGAGAAAGAGCTCGATTGAGTGAGGCTCGTGTTGCTGCAGGAGCCCGAGCTGTGCCTGTGCCCGGGCTCCCTGCAAGGGCTGCTGCTCAGCATGCAAAAATATTCTGTGGGTTGTTTCTCTTTCGCTTCTGTGGGTTCATATTGTTCCCTTGGCTGCCTCCTCCGTTCCCTCACTGGCTGCTCAGATGTTGCTGGACCAAGTTATGCATTTTCTGGATGTACTTGCAGGGAATTTGGAGGCTGAGGGGCTTGAAGTCCCTCCACTCTTCTCCTGACTTTGATGTTATTCGGTTGGCTGGGTTTCTTCTAAAATTTAGCACGTTCCAGGAAAGCAGAGGAGTTGCCCTTCTAATTGTGATCAGGTTGGGCTTTTTTAAGTTAGCCAACAAATGTAGGACAAGATCCCACTTTTGAGCTCAAAAACTCATCTGAGAAATAAATCCTGTGCTTTTTTTTCCCCTTTCAGATTGGTTTCCAATAAAAGGGAATTCTATATCTCCAGGCTCTGCCTGTGGGTCTCTCCATCCCTCCCTCACACCTTCTGTGCCAGTCAGTAAATCTCAACCAAACTGGACTCAGGGAATGGGGTTTCCTGGATGTTGAAGTCCCACAAACCCCACGGAATAGATGCAGGAGAGAAATTTTAGTGATGGCCCTTCAAGGAAAAGGGTGTGGCAGGACCTTCCCCCTTTTAGGTGGAGGGGAACTGTTCAAAATGAACTTGCACCTCGTTAAAGGCAAAGGAATAACCCAAGCACAGAAGACAAAGCCATGGCCAACCAGGCCATGCTCTTCAAGCATGAGCTCCTTGTTTTAGGAGTGAGGGTAATTATCCATTGGATAATTACCAGTGACTGTGGTGGGATCTCCATCATGGAAACACTGAAAGCCAGATCTGCTCTAGCTCAGCCCAGAACGAAAACAGGGAGGTCTCATGGACTGTTCTGTGCCAGAGGTCACACCAGAGATGGACAATGGTCCCTTCTGGCATCAAATTCCAAGCCTGCATGGTAACTTGGTTCCTTGAAATACTGCTCTAGGGGCATTTGGGAAGTCAAATGCTGCTGGAAGCTTCCAGGGGAATCCACAGGCAGGAGCATTGGCCAGGAACAAGGATGAACGGGTGGTCTGGGCCAGCTGCAGGTGTAATCCCAGCTCCAGGGAAACCAGGCCCTGAGGAGCTCCAAAACCCTGAGAATCTCTGGAATGATGACCCATTTTCCATCTCTGTTAAGGAGCCATGAGATGCTGCCAATAAATTCTTCTGTGGGGATCACCAGGGGCATGTTCCTGTAGGACAAGGTCAGATCCACAGGCTCAATGAGGCTGCAGAAGTTCTCTCAGACTGGGTCCAACCATTCCCAGCACTGCCAAAGCCACCATGTCCCCAAGTGCCACATGCACAGGGCTTTGAAATCCTTCCAGGGATGGTGATTCCCTGGGCAGCCTCTTCCAAGCTGTGACCATCTAGATGGGCTTGGTTTTGCTGCTGACCACGAGTTGGGTTCATAGGTGTGTCCCCCTGAAAGGAAGTAGATATTCCTGCCTTATTGTCCTCGTGTGATCCACACCAGGCTCTTCTCCAGAGGGAGAGCTGCCAGTGAAATATGACAGCAGTGTCACAATTTCGCTGGTCTTCCTCACCCTCGAGCTGTCCCCTCCACTCAGGTCCACTCTGTGCCTTCATCACGGCTCATTTGCCTTGTTCTCCTTTCCTTTTCCCTGTGGAAATATGGAAAGACATCCTACTAATGGTCCTGGTGTCCTGAGGAGCTCTGCTGAAAAAATAGAACCTAATCCTGGTCTTTCCCCAGTGTTCCCAGTTTCCAGGTGCCTGCTGGGCCAGTTGGCTCCCACGGAGGGTTTTCCATGTGAGATTCCACACCTTGTCAGGCAAAGCCATTCCCTTCTCTCTCCCAAGGCCAAGCACTGACAAGATCCCACCAAACAAGTCCTTCCAGGGATGTTCTTCCCTTCCTCCCCAGTCCCTGCCTTGAGTGCCCTCGGGGAATGGGTCAACTGAGCAGCTCGAGCACCACCTGGCTGGTTTTTAACAGTTGTCTCTTCTTTGTCGTTGTGTTTCTCTTTCCTTCCAGGTAAATTTTATTCTTTTTATCAATATTATCAGAGTCCTCGCAACCAAGCTACGGGAGACAAATGCAGGGAGGTGCGACTCGAGACAACAGTACAGGTGGGTCAGGTGGCCTCTCTGCTTTTTGGAGAGGGCAAAGTCCTTGTCTCACCCCCTTGGCTTTGGAGGAAGCCCGGGGTGATGAGTTCATGGTGTCCGTGGCCACCTGAAATAAGGTGGGAAGGGTGTTGTCTCTCAAGTCTGGTAATGCAGAATGAACCAACAGCAGCTCAAACATCTCCTAACCCTTTCTGGTCCAGCCTGGAGGACCTGCCTCACAGATCAGGGAGCAATTCAGGCTCTCCAGCCAGTTCAGAAGTGAAGGTGCTGCACTTGAGCCAAGAGAGCAAAACTAAAAGCATTGCTTGTGTTGTTGAAGCCCTGAAAACTCCTATCAATGTCCTCATTTCTATTTATTTCCCTCCTGTGCTTTGTAAAATTGGATCTGTTTGTTAAATCTGCCCTTCAAGGGCTGTTTGGTGCCTTTGCTGGAATGAACAAAACCATTCCGGACTCTGTGCTGGTGTTTTCTTGTTTGTTGTGCTTCATTTTCCTTTGTTCTCTCTTGTTCATTTGGGTTATTTGTGGCACTGTCAAAACCAGATGGAAACAAACCCAGATTGCTGAGACACCTCAGCTTCTTGAGAGCTTCCCAGAAGCTCCAGGACCATGACCCATGGCAAGGGGGACAGCAGGGTGGTTTGGGCTGCAAGCCCTGAGCTCATTGCTAACGTGTCCCTGTCCACACACACGGCGCTTCAGTGGAAGCAGGAGGGACATTTGGCAGGAAAACACCTCTCCATTTTTCTCTGCTGTCCTGTCAGGGCTCTGATTTATCTGTTTATTTACTTCTCCCTGGCTGGAGCTCGCTGCTAATTATGGTTTGGATGGGGCTTTCTCCTTTTAAAGTGTTTTAAAGTCCCTCAGTGGTTTCCAGCTGCTGGACAGAGGTGGTTGCAGACCTTTGGGGAGGGGTCATGTCTGCCCCTGTCCGTAATTGCCGCGCTTGGGGACTTGCTGTGACTCTTGGCAGAGGGTTTAATCCTTAATTACTGTCCCTTCCAGGCAAGGCTCATTCCCACAGGAGCAAAGCCAGCCAAGCCCTTGGGTTGGGTGGTGCCTCCTCCCCCGAGTCCCTGAGATGGAGTTGCTTCTTTGGAAGGAGGTTTTCCAGGGGATGCTGCAGCCCAGGGCACCTCCTGAGAGTGTCACCTTCCAGCCCCACAGGGCACTGTCCCCTTCCCCCTGAGGGCTGCAAGAGTTCTCCTCCCAAATGCACTTTGCTCTCCACCAGCCCTGCCACTATCCCAGGGGAAATCTTCATGTCTGGCCTTGACAAGCAGGAAAATCACAGCATGGCTGAGGTTGGAAGTGCCCTCTGGAGATCAAGTCCTACCTCCCTGCCCAAGCAGGTTCAGCTGCTGTGGAGGGCCATAGAGTGAAGGGGAACCATCCTTTATGGGGAAAGGATTCAGTGCCAGCCAGAGGCTGAGGGCTGGAACAGCACCACACTTCTCCTTCCAGTCACCCTCCCACCCTCCACCCGTGATCCTGACCCAAACCTGGGGCTGGAAAAGACACCTCCTCTGTGCCTTCAGCTCCAGCTCCTCCAGCAGCATCTCCTGGGAGAGGGTTTAAGTAGCACATCAAGACACGGGTTGTCTCACGTGCCATAAGAACTTGAAATCCCAGGTGGACACAATTCCAGTGGAAACATGAGCTGCCCAAGAGTAACCAGGGGGACATTTTCCCCTCACCCACTAATCCCCTGTGTGTCCCTCTCTCTCCTTCTCCCCCAGGAAGCTGCTGAAATCTACCCTCGTCCTTATGCCTCTGTTTGGCGTTCACTATATTGTTTTCATGGCTATGCCATACACAGAAGTGTCAGGGATTCTTTGGCAAGTTCAAATGCACTATGAAATGCTGTTCAACTCTTTCCAGGTATTGTAACCGTGGGATTATGGGGAGAAAACAAGAGGATTTTGGTGGGGAGAGGGGGGAATGGCAGTGCCAGGCTGGGTGGGGAGGAGTGTCACTGATTCCAGGGGGTTCCAGGGCAGCACCAGAAGAAAAGAGATGTTCCCATGAACCCAAACCCTGAGTAATGTGTTGGTTTCTCTTCCTTTTAGGGATTTTTCGTTGCCATCATATACTGTTTTTGCAATGGAGAGGTAAGTCACCCACACCTTCAGGATTCCCCTCCTTTTTTTTGTTGGTTCCATGGATGGACATCAGCACTTCCCCACTTTCAGAGTGACACAGCCCTGTTGTGCACCCCAACATCTGCCAGAGCCCATTTTTGCCCACCCAAGACACCCAGGTCCATGTGCCACCAATAAATGAGCTATTGGAAGTAGCTCATGGAGAAAAAAAAAGTGGTTTTTTTATCATTTCCCAGCACTGCTTAGTGGTGCTTCAATTGAGATGGGTGGCAGGAGGAGAAGTGGACTGGTGGAGCAGCTGCTTGGCCAGAAAACCCTTTGGGTTGGCCAGACTCTTTTGACCTTTTATTTTTGATTTCCAGAGTAACATCCTTGGATATTTTGGTTTCCATTTTTTCCCTCTGTGGCTGCAAAATAGATGGGCAGTGGATGCACACTGGGAAAGCACTTGCAGGGACTGGCACAAAGCTGGTTTGACCTAAATTTGTGGGGTTTGAGGGGAAATGAAACTGCAAATACGATGCTTTTGTTCTACAGGTTAAACCAAGGCAACATCTCTGCCATAAGGCCAGTTCATCTCATCCTAACTTTAGCCAACTGGTTTAGACTCAGTCTAAAGTAGCAGGCTGGGTCTAAAATAGTCATTTAGCTCCTTTCTAGAGGCAATTTCTGGTGACTCAGGTGCCTCTGAAGGTGGTTCATCCCACTTATATTTCTTATATGCCTTTCATGGTACATTGAGAGGATGCTCTCCTGGATTTGCTCTTGGACAAAGCTCAGCCAGGTGTTCAGTCAGATGTTTCCAGCCATTCCAGTTTCCCAGTGTCAAATACCTCATGTGGAAAGGGGAGATTTGATGTGAATTTGCTGTTCCTTCCAATTTCATGGAGTTGGAAGGGACCCACAAGAACCATCCAAGTCCAACTTCCCCCAGTTTCCCACCCCTTCTGCTTGTGAATCCCACCTCCTTCTGCCCCTCCCTCCTCCCACTCATGCCTTTTTCCCCCTCCCTTTTCCCTCAGGTCCAAGCAGAAATAAAGAAGTCATGGAGCAGGTGGACATTAGCACTTGACTTTAAAAGGAAAGCACGCAGTGGGAGCACGACCTACAGTTATGGACCAATGGTTTCCCACACCAGCATCACAAATGTAGCCACACGAGGAGCTCTTGCCCTCCATCTCAACACCAGACTGATCCCAGGGACCCTCAATGGACACCGGAATTTGCCGGGTTATGTCAAAAACGGCTCCATTTCCGAAAATTCCATGCCTTCCTCTGGACCAGAGCAGTACAACAAGGAGGAGGAATATCTCAACGGCTCCGGGCTCTACGATGGAGACAGACCCACAGTGCTTGTGGAGGAAGAAAGAGAGACAGTGATGTAAAGAGAGGGGGAGAGGAAAAGCCAAAGAAGCCAAAGGATGAGAGAGGTTCCCGGAGAGCATTTGGTGGGCAAAAGAACATCAGGCCACGCATGGAATGCCGAGGGTTTCCATACAGTTCCTCTGCTCTGTGGAACCAGAGGTTAAGTTAGGTGGGAAAAACAAGGGAGCCACCCACGTGGCCGGTTGTGGATCCCATTCATGGACTCGGTGATCCACGTGCCCCCGGTGTTCACGGGGCAGGGCTCTCCACACCTGCCGGACCACAGGGACACTGGGAGCTCCCCAGGGAGGGCTGGGAAGCACCATGTGGGTCCTTGGAGCTCCTGGAGGAGGACAGGAGGCTCTCCAGGAGTCTCGCAGGGAGTGTGCAGTGCCATCGCCCTGAGAGGGTGGAAGCCACCCTGGGCATCACCACCTTCGCTTTGGTTTGCCCTCTGCCCGCCAAGGCTGCCTGGTAACACACCCAGGGGTGGGCAGACCCTGGATCTGGTCAAAGCTCTTGCTCGGTCCGACCTGTCGCATGTTCCCCTTTCCTTGGGAAGGTTCCTTGGCAAAGAGCTCCTGTGGGGTGGGTGGTGGCAGCTCGTGGGGCAGGGGTGGGCACAGAACCCTCCTCTGCTTTGCCTGAGTCCCAGCAGCAAGGCAGGAACCCCTGTGACCTGAGGGTGGAGAATGGGGCTCCCAGAACATGCAGCATTGCTGTTTTCCAGATGCAGCAGTGGAGAAGGATCCTCCAGGGACAGGGAACCTGCAAATGTTGGGGGAGGTGTGGCTAAAATCTGCTCAGAGGGGACTTAACGCAGCCCTCCCTTTTTGGGGTGCTCATGGAAACAAATTTCATTTCATTTTTAAACCTCTAAATAGTTTCTCATCTTGTTCTCTGAAAATCCTGTTCCATCGAATCATTGAAATCCCAGGATGGTTTGGGTTGGAAGGGACCTTAAAGGCCATCCAGTCCCACCCCAGCCATGGGCAGGGACACCTCCCACCAGCCCAGATTGCTCCAAGCCCAGTCCAACCTGGCCTTGGACACTTCCAGGGATGGAGCAGCCACAACTTCTCTGGGCAGTTAATCCAAACCCTCCTGAGGAGAAAAACTCCACCAACCTTCTGCCTGTCCCACCAGAAGCACAAACTGGGGGGTACAGCCAGACACCCCCACCCCCAGGAGATCCAAAGGCAGGATTTGTTGGGTGAAAGCACAGGGATTGCTCCTGGATGGTCACCTTCTGAAGGTCCCTGTCCTTTGTGTTGGGGTCACACAAACACAGCTGGACACCAGGACACACCTTAGGTTGGGTGAACTTCAACCAGAGCCATTGCCTTTGCCTGGAGATGAGGAAATTCTGTCGTGGTTGTCTCCAAAGGGAACAACACAAGGGAATGTCTCCTTCCTTCAGGAGAGGGAGACCAGGAGGATTTTGTCCCTGTGGAGTTTCCCTTGCTGGGCTTCCCAAAAGGTTGTTCTCTGGTGGATCTTCAGCAGCCAGGAAGAGATGAAGTCCTTTTGGCCACCAGTGGGTTGTGTTGGGGCTGACCCTCCAGAGAAGGGTCTCTGCCATTCCCAAGTGTGACACAGAACTGGTCAGGAGTGGGAAATCAGGGACAGCCACCAAAATTCCTATTGCAGCAAATCCTTCCCCACAGGAAGGGCTCTGCCTTCCCCCACAATTCCTTTGCTCCAGTCCAACAGTCAGCTCCTCATGGGGCTTTTCTTCCCTAATTTCTTCTTTTCCTTCTTGGCAATTTTCTGGTAGCTGAAGTATTTTGACCACTTTTACTCAAATGGAACTGGGAAGAGGTACTGGGGAAGTTTGGGAAGTCCTTCAGGATGCAGGTGAGGAAAATGGGATAATCTGCTCTCTGTTCTGATCCTTTAGATTTAATTGTTGGGCCACATCAGCCAGAACTTCTGAAGTGCATCCAGTTGATGCAATCAGCTGGTCTTGGGAGGGGAAATGAAGGACTGCCTTCCTCCTGATGTCTCCCCTGCCCCTGCCCTGGCCCAGCCTGAGCCCATTCCCTCTTGCCCTGTACAAGAGACTTTAAAAACCAGCACTTACTGGTGATGTCCTTTCCTTGTTCCACGTCTTTAAAAGGACTCAAATCTCCTGGTAACCATTTAGCATCCAACAGCATCTGCTGAAATGCGACTTCTCAAAGATAAATCTCTTTTCCTGCTCTCTCCTTCTGCCCCTCCTGATTTTCTCACTTGCAGACATCTCTTCGCTATCATTTCACTGCTGGAACAAAGAATTAAAAGTAGCCAAAGCTCCAGGCAGTGACTCACTATTTGCTTGTGTTTGTCACTGAACTCAAGAATGTGTTTGACCATCACTCAGCAAAGCTTAAGGAATTAGCAAAAGCCATTAAATTATTTATAAACAAACACACAGCCCTCGCTGAGGTGAATTTGCCACTGGATTATTTAGAATAAATGTCTAAAAGGCTTGTTAAGCACAGATGAAAATCGAAGCACAAAGGATGTGCAGAGGACAAAATGGGGGTTTTAAGCCTTTTTAATTGCAAATCATGAATAATAGATTTTTTTCTTTTCCCTGGGTGTTTATGGGAATGAACAATATTCCTGTAAAAACTGGGAAAACACTGATACCAAACCAGGGGGAAAACTGACACCCAGGCACAGCAGCAAATGGTTGTCAGAGGCTGTTCCTGCCCTTCCTGGGCTGATCCCAAACTCCTGCTTGAGCCTCTGGATCAGGCTCTATTAACTAGAATTTCAAGGTCACTGCTTTCAGTGAGGTTTGTTTGTAATTTGTCCCCAATTTACGGCTGGGGGTCGCTCTGGAAAGACAAGCAGAGGCCAAAGCCTTTGGATTCAGAGCATCTCCTTCCCTTCCTCCAGCCAGGATATGAGGACACTTCTCAAGGACAGTTGTCTGGGTGCGCCTGGGCTGACAGTTCTTCTCCTGCAGCCCCAAAGGCCACAGGAAACACCAGCCCGAGGAGCTGGGGATGCATTTTGTCTACGATTCATCCCCTGGCCACTTGGTGGCTTGCCCATCTTTTGGATGTGTCCTCTTCTCCAGCACCACCAAAGTGTTGGGATGGATGGGAATCTCACCCTGGCAGGTCCATCTCGTTGTGTCTCTTCTCCTCCCACCCACAGTCCACTTTTCCTCCTTGATCTGCCCCTTTTCCAGAGGGACACCAAGCCCACTTAAAAAATCAGCCTTTTATTCCTTCAGGATGACTTTTGGCAGCAGTTTTGTCATTTCTGCCCTGCCTGGATCTCTGCACACAAATGTTTTTATACCTTCTCTCCACTGCTTGGTCTTGGTTCAGATGAGATCATGTCTTGTCCCGTTTCCCACCATTCCTCAGCGCTGCTGCCTCTTGGCTGATACATTTTGGAGTCAAAAGATCTCCCAAAAATCGAATGTTTCAGCCATGGTTTGGCTTTGTTTATCCTGTTATGGGCAATCAGCTGAAGGTCACAGAACATCCACGGGGCTGGGAAGAATTCCCCATTTCTTTAATGATGAAAACACATGAAGAGGGAAGGTCTCCAAATTTTTATTGCTGTTTATTGCCTTGACAACCTCAATGGCTGGACGAAAAGGTTTTTTTTTTTTAATTTCAGGTTCTGATGTATCAAAGAGTTAAGGAACCTCATTTATAGGTCGGGTTGTCTTTTGGTTTCACTGCCTGATTTTTCTGCACCTTCAGCTGAGGGCTTGGCAGGGGCAGGGACTGAAGGAACAGTGGTGGAAGAGCTGGCCTGGACTATCAGGGGTAATTAGGGGGTCTTATAAATGTGGCTTCTTTTTGGGCAGAGAAATTACGGCATAATTATGATTTCTCCTGATGGGAGGACTCTTGAGAGAGCAAATGGGGGATGTAACAGTCAGCACAACTTTCTCTTCTTTTTCATCTCTACTAGCACTTTCCCTTTTTCTCTCACCTGAAAAGGTGGTACCTTAAAACAAACTCAACCTGAGAACCCACAATGTGCTTAAATTTGGGATGAAATCCTGACCCCAAGAAAATCAACATCAAAATGCCTGTGGATTTGCACAGGGTGGGTTTCACCCATGAATTCTGCAGAGGAAAAGGGTGATGATTTCAATAAATTACCTCCCCTGTTCCCAAAACCTTTCTTGGATTTCAGGGTGTCTTTTTCCTTTGGATCAAGAGCACGACAGGAGCCCAAAGCAGAAACCAAGAGGCAGGAGATGGTCTGAGGGACACTTTCCTCTCCTGAAATGCTCCAGGAGTGACAACATCGTTTTGTTTCGGGATCACCTCCTGCGTGTGGGGATTTAGGACGTGGTAGACACTTGGCTAGAAAAAGGCATGGATTAAAATGTTTGAGATGGGTGGGATTAGTGTGTGCCGGGTTCCCAAAGTGCCTGGGGTCCCATCCACCGAAATAGAGACACAACATCCATGGACAGGAGCTCAAATGGAGGGTGTCCTCCAAGCAGGCAGCCCCAGGGGCCCAAAGCAGGAGACAAAACAATGAGCTCACCAGAGAAGTGGCATCTATTTAAAGCAGAGCGTTACGACAGACAGGAGCCCTTCTAAATATAGAGCTGAGTCTTTCGAGCCAGGCCAGGCTTCACCTTTCTGTTTTTCTCTGTCTAAATTAAATTATTCTTCCCTGAGAGCTGCAGGGAGGGATGAATTCCAGAACCAGAGCGTGGTTTGGGTTGGAAGGGACCTTAAAGCTTGTGCAGTGCCACACCCTGCTGTGACAAGGGACACCTCCCGCTGTCCCAGGCTGCTCCATCCCCATCCTTGAGCAGAAGCCATTTGTTGTTAGAGGTGAAATATTCTGAAGGACAGGTGATGTAAGGTGGAGTTGGGGAAGAGGGGAGTCTCTTGGTGGCAGAGGAGGAAGGACAGGCACAGCCACTCCCATCCCCAATCCCATCCCCAGTCCCAGCCCCAGTCCCATCCCCAATCCCATCCCCACACCCATCCCCAATCCCATCCCCCTGTTCCCAAGTGCTTTGTCCACCTCTTCCCATCTGCACGAGCTGGGGGTGCACGAAGAGACAAACCTGCTGCTAAAACCCACTCCTTCATCTCAACAGCTTCAGGGTGACCCAGCCCTGGTGGTCACCAGAAGGTTTTGGCTCTGGGCACTGGAAAGAGGACTCAGCCATTCCCAGTGGTCAGCCAGGGGTATTTCCAAGCTACTTCGGCTGCTCTGGGAGAGGAGCAGGGGGTGTTTTTCCTCCTCTGACATGATGTGGGGTTTAAGACCTTGTCCCACTCCAGGAGAGGGACAAAGGCAGAAATGTCACGGGTGAGACAGTGATTCCTTTCCAGGTGTCCTGGGCACTGCCCTGGCTGTGTGCCCAGGCAGGGTTTGGTTTACATTCCTCCCCTCCCGCTTTCCGTAGGGACCAAAGGAACGAGCGCAACACGGCAAACCACAGGGGTATGTAAAAGGGAATGCCAATAAAAAGCCTTTATTGATTCTCGTGGAAGATTTCTCCTGTGTCTTTTCCTGTCCTGTCAGAGCCTCCAAAACCCTACAAGGGTCACATTTGGAGGGATGTGGGTTGGATATTCCTCTGGGTTTGGGAGGAAGGAGCTCCAGGAGCATCTCCAGTTCCTTGAGGATACAGAAAGATGGGAGTGAGGTGTCTCTGGAAATCCTTTGGGAAGGTCTCCCTCCGGGTGGCTTCAAAACCTGCTTAAGCTGGTGGCTTTCAGGACCATTAGGAACAAAGCAGCTCCATTCCAGGCTTCCTGTTGGGAAGCAGCTGCTGGAGACATCCCAACTGCGCTGCTGACACCCTTATCCCTGACATCCTTATCCTTCTAAACAACAGAACCCTGGAGTGGGTTGGGTTGGAAGGGTTCAAGGATCAGCCAGTGCCACCCTGACCATGAGCAGGGACACCTCCCACCAGCTCAGGGTGCTCCAACCTGGCCTTGGACACGTCCAGGGATCCAGGGGCAGCCACAACTTCTCTGGGAATTCCATTCCAGGCCATCACCTCACTCATCATAAAAAAATCCCTTCCTTTTATCTAGTCTGAATCTCCCCTCTTTTGGTTTAAAATTAAGCCTGGCCTTAGTTCTTCTTCCCAAGCAGAGCATGGACAACTTCAGAGCCAGTTTAAGGAGATGAATGACCAACAAAGTGCAAAAGAGCCTCTTGGGTGATGCAGTTCAGGCAATCTGAGCCTTTCCCTCCCCTCACATCCTTTTTATCAGCTTGCTCTGGAGGAAGAGGCTGCACAACATCCCTCTGACCACAGCCTAAATCCCAGCTGGAGAAAGAAATGGCAGGAGAAAAATAAAACAGAGGCAAAAGCCAAACTGGCCAAGTGAGCCTTTTCTCCCTCCCTTGTCCCAGGCTCTGTCGTTCCAGGGTGGTGGCTATTTTGGAGGATGTTCTCATGCCACTTGATCCCCTCCCAGTGTCATTGTCATGGGGGGCTCCTTGTTCCCTCCCTTCACCCATCCCTGCCAGGGGGTTCCCTGGAGCTCTGCCCTGGCAGGGAGAGGAGCTGGAAGAGGGCACAGCACAAGCTGCTCGTGGGGAGGATGAAATGTAATCCCAGTGAAACATCACTGGGGCAGACCTTTCCCCTTGCTCAGACTGCTCAGGACTTCCAAGAACTCTTTGGAATTCTTTCCTCCTGTAGCCCTTCCCCTCCCTTTTATTCTCGCCAAAACCAAACAGCTTCAGAATTCACCATTCAGTTTTGTTATGCACAAGCCCCAAATTGATGGGGACTTTTTCTTCACGTCGTGGTTGAGGTTTGGGGCCCTTCTCCCCCTTTTCTCTGTGCTTTAAGCTGTGCCTGCAAGGTGTGTCTGCAGGGGAAACTAAAAGCACCTATTCAGGGTCCTGGGGGTTGTAGAACAGAGGAATTTGTGTTCAACCAGCCCTGGAACCTTGAGGAGAAGGGCTTGGAGGTGCTGGTGGATCAAACACTGGACATGACCCGGCTGGGAGAGCTGGGACTGAAACCCCCCATGCCCTGGGCTGATCCCCCAGCGTGGGCAGCAGGAGAGGGGGGATTGTGCCCCTGTGCCCCCTGTGGGACCTGAGACCCCCCTGCAGAGCTGCCCCAGCCCTGGGAACAACAGCACAAGGACGTGGAGCTGCTGGAAAAATCCAGAGGAGGCCCCAGAGATGGTGCAGGGCTGGAGCCCCTCTGCTCTGGAGCCAGGCTGGGAGAGCTGGGGGGTCACCTGGAGAAGAGAAGGCTCCAGG
>JAXCLP010000082.1:871941-882644 GCA_035584035.1 Lepidocolaptes lacrymiger | reverse complement strand
AGTGTGTTTATCCTGAGCAGGGTTTTATCTTGTGTCCTGTCCTGGTTTGGGCTGGGAAAGAATTCATTTCCTTCCAAAATCTTAGCCAAGGATCTAAGGCAATGTTTATTTCTAGAGGCTGTTACTGCTGGGTCCATTTCCTTCTAAACAGCAATTTAGGACCTGAGAGGAAGAGACTGTTGTTGCTTTTGGGGCTGCTGCCATTTCAAATACAAATGACCCCAAAAATGATTAAACTTAATTATTTGTGTTTTTATACAATTATAATGTGATTTTGTAATTTTCCCTGTAAATCTCACAGTGTTGTTTCCACCCCTCTTTCAGTTGATCATGAAGTCCTGCACGGGCATAGACTACAAGGAGTTCTACAACTTCCTCAAAGTTATTGCAGAGAACAGGATTTCTGTGCTGGAAAAGGGCCTGGATGAGGAGGCTTCAGCCAAGAACACTCCCAAAGCTGCCATTTCCACCCTGGGAATGCTCCACGCTGTGTTTGACCTCAAGAGGACTGTGAAGGTGTTGACATCATTGAGTGCTAACGAGGATTTCAAGAAGCTGGACCTGACCTCCCTCTCCCCGCCTCCAGAGGCTTTGCTCCACCACCTGAAAGCAGCAATAGACACAGCCCTGCTCTGACTTCCCTTTTCCTCACTGCTGAACCTTTTCCAAAGGCTTTGGAGAAGACTCACTGCTCCCTGTTTACCAGCTGGGGCAGTTTAAGTACAAAGAGCTTTACTACAGGGTGGGGAAGGGAGTACATTCATCAGGCTGAGTATTCTGACAGCTTTTAGAATCATTGGGTAAGGGGAAAAAAATCCCAGATAAAGGAAAAACCCAAATCTTACTTTATTATCATCACCCATTCAGGGAAGGGGACAGAAATTCCCTGTGGATAAAACCTTGAACCAAATTCCCTGTGCTTCCAATGCACTTGAGCTCTGCTTTGGCTGCTCACAGCTCAGTGATTTTAAGACCTCTCCTGCTTCCAGATTCAGCTCAGCTTCTCTTCCTTCTTTTTTTAGGGAACTAGTTAGCCTGAGCTGGAGCCTGGATGTGGAAGTGCTGGCTCTCCTTGTGTCCTGCAAAGTGGGCTCTCCAAAGCTGGAAGTCTCAGGGGCACAACCAGCCCTCAAACTGCTCCAGGATTATTAGATTTAACATCACAATTAGGAAGCTGGAGCCCTGATTGCAATTAGAGCACTGTTCATTAAGCATGTCACCCACCCAAGCTGAAAAGGAGGGATTTGAATGTACTCCCACATTTCCCACAGGCTCTTCCAAGGCACAGCATTCCCTCCAGCAGGCATTTCAGCAGGGAAGTCAGCAAGTCCTCTCAGCTACTCCAAAAGCCATGCTGGGAACACACCAAATAGCACTTTGCATGGGTTCCACAGCACAATTCCCAGCTGGAATGCCACCCTTGGGCTCAAATATTCCCACTGGACCATCCCTCTTGCTCTTCCCTCCTTGGTGGGAAAGCCTAGAGAAGCACAAATGGCTGCACACTGTTACCTTAGCTGCCACTTTAGGGCTCACTTGAATTATTGCTCAAGGACTTCCTCAATTTTCCACCACTAAAAGCAGCTCACAACTGGATGTTTAGGAATTGCAATAGTAGAAATCCCGAGCAGGCTGAAAAAATTCCCTTGTTTTCTAGATAATTCCATGGGTTTGTACTCGCATGCACTTTGCATGGTCCTTTTCTAGGAGAAAACCTGCATTTTGGAGTAGCAAGTGGTACCTGAAGTAGAAACTCCTCACCCAGGGCATGGAAGAAACGTGGAGAAAACAGCCCTTTTTTTTGGAATTAAACCACCTCATGATCCAACCTCTTTGGCAGGAGCTTTCCTTGGACTGCAGAAGCACCACTTTGAAGGAGCTCTGAAATTACAAGTGCACAGCTGCTCCTTAGGGCTGTTTCCCTCCTCCAAGACAGGCAGCTGGACTTTCCTGCCTTAGCTGAATGAAGTGGCATTTCCTGAAGGTGAGGAAGAGGCATTTCAAGCTGACAATCAAGTGTTTTGGGAGGAAAAGCATGTTTTTGGCCTTGTCTTCCTGTCTCACTGCATGCTGTGACACTGGCACCAAACAGGGGTTAAAGCCACTGTTTCAGCAGGGAAAAGAAGCACAAAAATGAGATTTTTTTTTGATGCAGATTTGTGGTCCCAATTCCTCATTGCCACGAAAGATCAAGGCAGTGAAGGAACCACGTGTTTTCTCAACTTAAATAAAGCAAACTCCCAGATGCTTGAAAAGAGATTGGAATAAAGAGCATGCAAGCCTGGAATCTCTCTTAAAAATTCAAATAGCTTTATTTAAATACAAAGTTACTGTAAAACATCCATTAGGAGACTCTGATACCAATATATTAATTCTTGTAATCAGTGTGTTATTTATTAAAGCATACTTGTGAGAAACAGGAGGAAAAGAGCCTGTTGTGTTTTCCTGAAGTCACTGAGCTGGCACAACTAGAAGTCAAACTGTATAAAAATACACAAAAGCAGGTTAAAATCTAAGTCAGCTCTCTAAAAATGCAACTCATCCATGACTATTGTTATGGGATAGATCCCAAAGATCCCTTTTTTTCCAAAGGCAGCATAAAACCCAGGCTGCCTGTGCCCCACTGGGGGCAGTGGGGTCTGTCAGCAGATATTCCCATGTTTTCTTTTCCCAGGATTTGAGGTTCCTCAGCCCAGAACAACAGCCCTTCTTTCCAGGCCCACAGGAACCCCCTGCAGAATTCCAGAGCAGCACAGGCATGGTCAAGGTGCAGGTGTGACATCCCTGAGGCCTCACAGGAGTGAGCAGAGTATAAATACACATATTTTAGGGTCATCAACCAAGGGAATGGGTGAATAGCAGCTTGAACACCATGGAGAGGTCCTGAGTTCAGCAAGGGGAGGAAGAGGAGTGGATAAACCTTCCTCTTAGGGCAGGAAAAGCCACCTCTCCCTGCAGGAATGGGGTTTTTAGGAGCAGGGGGGTGACCTCTCCAAAAATGGTCCCATCCAAACAGTTGTGGTTTCCCCAAAACAAAACCCTTTTCCTTTCAGTTCGGGACAAACATCCCAGAAAACAGGGAAAGGGAAATGAAACCACAGGGCAAAAGAAACCTTCTCCACTCAGAAAGAGATCCCCAAACCCCAGCTGAGGTTGGATCTTGAAGGCCTGCAGGCCTCTCCATCCCTGTGTGTGCTTTGGGATCAGGAAAAGCCCTCACTGATCAATAATTCCTTCCCTGTGCAAGGCAGCCAGAGCAGCAGGGACACCATGGATTCTTCATCCAGCGGTGTTCGGTCAGGAAGGTGCAGCAGGAAGGATGGTCCCTTGGGATCCTGGAGCTCAGGAGCTCTGAGGAACAGGGCAGCTCTCCCTTTGGTGGAGTCTCATCCTCTGGATGTGTTCGTAGCACGACTGGGCAAGGAACAGAGCAACACGTTAAGGGGGAACTTGGGGCCAAAATTTGGGAACTCCAGGGCAAGATTTGCCAAATCAGGGCCAAGATTTGCCAACCTGGGGCCAACATTTTCCAACTCAGGGCCAAAATTTGGGAACTCCAGGGCAAGATTTGCCCACTTGGAACCAAGAGCTGCCAACGTGGGGGCCAAGATTTGCCAACCTGGGGCCAATATTTTCCAACTCATGGCCAAAATTTCGGAACTTGGGGCCAAAATTTGCCAACTCAGAGCCCAGATTTGGAACTCAGGGCCAAGATTTTGGCAACTTGGGGCCAAAATTTGCCGACTTAGAGCCAAGAGTTGCCAACTCAGGGCCAAAATTTGGGAACTGAGCCAAAATTTGCCAATTCAGAGCCAAGAGTTGCCAACTCAGAGCCAAGAGTTGCCATGCAGGGCCAAAATTTGTCAACTCAGAGCCAAGAGTTGCCAACTCATGGCCAAGATTTACAAAATTGGGAGTCAAAATTTGCCAACTTGGGGCTGAGATCAGAGCTCTTGCAGACACAGAAGCTGTGCTGCTCCAAAGGCAGGATTAATTCTGCTGTAAAGGAAGGATGTTCTCCAGACTCCCAGGGAAATCCACCCCTGTTCCACGTGTGGCAACAGCCCCTAAAATGCAGTTCCAGCCCAGCTGGCACTGCTGGCAACACTTGCTCACCTCCAGGGCTGTCAGCAGGAAGTCAAACATCCCTCCTTGATTGGTGGGATCCATCAAGTCCCTGATGAAGTGGATCTCAGCTCCCAGGTGCTGTATCCTAGGAAAAGAAAAGGTCACAGTTAGGACACATCTCTGGGGGTGTGTCTGAGATCAGCTTTTGGAGAGCAGGAGGCACCAATGTGGAAATCCAGTGGAGATCCCTCGTGCATCAGCTTGACCATGGGGTATCTGCCATGGCTGGATCTCAGCAGAGAGAGAATCCCAACATGGTTGGGGTTGGAAGGGATTTTAAGGATCATCCAGTGCCACCCCCTGCCATGGGCAGGGACACCTTCCACCAGCCCAGGTTGCCCCAAGCCCCATCCAACCTGGTGACCTTTGAGGTCTTTTCCACCCTATGTTTAAAAAACAATTATGAGTTTCAGGCCTCCAAGTTTGAATATTTCACCCTTTTTTTGAAGACCAAACATATCCAGGAAATCAGTCAAGGATTTTGGCTCAGATTTCCCAGAAATACAGTTTCATTGTGCTGGATGGAAACACATTCCTGTGGTTCCACTGGAAGCAGCACAGACAGCAGGTCCTCCCTGGCAGAAAAGGTGTCCCATCCACAGTCATTCCCATACAGGAAAAGTCTAATTAAGAAATAAAATATTCAAGACCTTCCCAGTGTCCAAACTGAATCCCAGTGCCCTGCTGAGCATGGAAAAGAGAAGATGGAGGATATCAATGATGCCTTGAAGGCATCAAAAATCCTCCTTCAGAAGCTTCTGTGGTGAAATGAGTCCTCGTTTCCCATGACAACCCTTGGTTACCCTAAAGGATCAGAGCTGGACACTCCAGAAGTCCTTAACCCCTTTATATCCTGGCCAACCCCATCCCAGCAGAGCCCACAGAAACCCAAGCCCAGCTCAGGAAAAGGCACAACTAAACCCCCAAAAATCCCAGGTTTTATTTAAATTATTTAGCCTGGAATCGTGGCTGGCCTTTCCCTGATGGATCCCACCCCAACAGGGCCAGGAAAGGAGAAGCTCCCACTTACTTGGCTCGGGACACCACGTACATCAGCAGGGGCAGCAGGTCATCCATGGGGAGCTTGTAGTCCTTCTCCAGCACCCGGGACACCGTGCTCTCGATCTCCTCATAGGTCTTCTGCAGGATCACCAGCTTTTCCCTGGGATCCACCGTGGTGCTGCCGGTGGGAAAACAGCCATGTCAGAGATGCTCCCACTACATGGCCAAAGAGGGAACGCAGGACATGGAAACACCCCCAAATCAGGAGAGCGTTGAGTCCAGCAATGATCTTCACCAAAGAGGAGTCAACAAGGGACATCTCCAGGGTGGAACATGACACTTCTGCCCGTGACATCCTGTTAGGGTACCACATTGGCTTTCCTAGGAAGGCTTTCTTCAGGATTTATGGATCTGAGAGCTCCAGGCCTGATGGATCCACAGCACTTCCCTGCTCCCCTTGGACTTCCCTCCCGGTGCCACCACCCAGGCTGGACTTCAAATACAAAGCTGAGCTTCTGCAGTTGAGCTCTGCTTTGCCACATCCATCTCTGGGGGTGCCACACTGGGGGACAATCCTCATGTGGCTCCAGGGGTCTGGAGCACCAGGACCAGCTGGCTCTGCACACTGACATGAGGGAATTCCATGTATTCCATAATGGGATTTTGTGTAGAATCCTCATCCCACAAAGGTTTGGGTGGGAAGGGACCTAAATGCCCATCCAGTGCCACCCCCTGCCATGGACAGGGACACCTCCCACCACCCCAGGTTGCTCCAGCCTGGCCTTGGACACTTCCAGGGATCCAGGGGCAGCCACAGCTTCTCTGGGAAATCCATCCCAGCCCCTCCCAGGGAAGATTTCTTCCTAAGGAATATCTCCCCAATCCAGGGGAGGTCAGAGCCAGGGGACATGAGTGATGTTGCCTTCATGGAGTTTTTGAGGGGGACAAAATGTCCATTAAAATTCTTATTTCCGTTTAAAAGCACCACAAACACGTTTTGTTTCAATAACCCCGTGGGCTGCCCCCAAAATGGTTTTGGGAACAGGTGGAAATTCCAGGTCTTACCCAGCAAACCTCTGGTTGTCAGTGACTTACATGAGCTTCTGCAGACACTCGGTGGCAGAGAGGAAACACTTGTCCTTGACCAGGGAACGCCTCTGCAAGGGAAAGGGATGCCTTTGGAACATCTCCAAGCAGAGAACTCATCCCCACATCTCATGGAGCTCTGATCCCTGCGGGTCATCCCGTGGAGCATCCCCAGTCCCACCTCCCCAACACACCCAAGAGCTGTTTCTTACCTGGTTGGTGGTGAGGGTGAGGTCCTTGAGAGGCCACAGGTGCCTGAAAGGAGATGGCAGAGACATTCAGAAGGTCAAAGGCCACCCCAAGTCCCTCTGGATTCTCCTGTCTCCTCATCCAAGGTGACGTCAAAGCCTTGGAGGTGCACGAGGCTGGGTTTGCTCCTCTCCTTGCACTGCTCCAGGGAAAAGGAGTAGCTTTGCCTAATTAAGCTGAGCTTAATTAAGAGATGCTCCTGAGATAAACTGCCAAAAGTGCCCAGTAATTAAATTCCTCTTGCTGAGCACAGACTGACTGGAGTTGAGACTCTGGGGCTCCCTGAGGTGCAGAAGATGCTGTGGTAGGAAAGATGTGGTTTGGCCCTGCATGTCCCTCCCAGAGGTGGCTCTGAGCAACCAGGAATGGATGAAGGAAACATCTGACTCCCCTCTACCTACACAGTCACAGCAGATCCCACTGTAGCCCCTTCTAAGACACATTCATAAGCTCTGTCTGGGCCAAACATGGAGGAAAGCATTTGCTGAGCAGAAAAGCGGGTTTTCCACCCCAAAATTAGAATGACTACAGATAATTGCAGCTTTGGCCTGGTCAGCGTTGTCCTCCCAGGACAGGCAGGCACTCCCTGGCAGGAGTTCCTCTGGCAGCACAGAACTTCAGTGCTCCAGCCACTGATGGTCCAGGACAAGGCTCCAGGTCCTTCCCAGGGTCACGGGCTTGCAGCCAAGGATGGAAAAATGCCACTTACTTCTGCACATCCAGGAACTCCAGGAGCTTGATGTCAGGAAACAGGCTGAGGTCCACGATGCCCTGGCAGTAGAGATCATCTTCTCGCTCGTGGTAGAGCATGTAGAGCATGAAGAGCTCGGGGTAGAAGCAGGGCAGGATCAGGGGCAGGACCACACTGGAGGCCTTCTGGTCACTGGGGCAGAGACAAACAGTCCTACAGTGAGATTACAACCTTAAATATTCCCAAAAACCACACGACACATGAGGGAAAAAGCAACTTCCAGGACCTCAAGGTGTTCTCCTCGTTCTCCCCTCCTTCCTCCTCCTGAGTTCCATGCCACAGTTGGGCTCTAGTGACCTATAGGACATTCCCATCCCCATGCCCACAAGCTGGAGATCCAAGTGCATCCTGTGCTGTGGGACTGGACAGATCTCCACAGGATTTCCTTAATCCCTGGGAGAAACCTGGAGCACCAGAGACTTGTCACCAGCTGTGCCAGTAGAAAGATCTCCAGATGTTCTTTCTGAGCTGTTTCAGTGGAAACATCTCCAGCTGTTCTTTCTGAGCTGGTCCAGAAGAGCACTTGTTATTTCTTCAGGAAGAAGACCAAGGGAATTCACTTCAAGCCCTTGCCCACCTGCCCACAATCCCACCAACCTCTTGGCTTCCTTCAGCCCCCATGGAAAGGGCTGTAGGTCTGAAGAGAAATCCAGGCCAAAGTGGGACAGCCGAACAAAGATGCTTCTTCTCACTCCCCAAAGCCCTAAATTGGGTTTTGCACTTTTATTCCTACTTTCTTAGAAGGAAGAACTCATCTTCCACCTCCTCTGGCAGTGTCTTCTGCTCCAGAACAGGAGGAAAAGAGGTTTCTGTGCTTCGAGCACTGAAAACTTTGCCCTCAGAGAGAAGTGTGGGCACCAAACCAGACTCCAACTGATCCATACCATGAGTTCAGCCCTGGATGTATTTTAGAAGACACCCCAGATGGCCAAACAGCTCAGAATGAAACTCCAGGTGGTGCCACCTACCTCGTGTCTCCATCCACACGCTTGGGGGGCAGTTGGCCTTTCTGTTCCAGTGCCAAACGGAGCAAACCCCTGAAAAAGCAGCAGGAATAACATTTAGTTCCCTTCCTCCTGTTTTTTTGGGGATAAATCATTATTCCCAAGTGAGGAGCTCAGCTGTCCCAGCCCCAGGTGGGATGGGAAAGCTCCTTGGAACTCCTGCAGTGTCAAAGCTTCACTGTTCAAGGGGTTTCTCCTCTCCCAGCAGAAGCACCAGGAATCATCGAGTGTTCCAAAATCTCCACAGCTTCTAAAGGGTAGGGATGGTCCCTCTGGAATCCCACCTGGGGTCTGCACTGAGCACCATCTCAAGGGACATGAGGCTTCAGGACCTGCCACAGCAACCAACTCTGCAATCCATCCATGAACATCAGGGGGTGATCCTACTCTGCACGTGAAGCTGGGTTTGGTCTTGAGGTTTCATGGAATCCCAGGATGGTTTGGGATGGAAGAGACCTTAAAGACCATCCATTCCCACCCCCTACCATGGGTAGGGACACCTTCTGCTGTCCCAGGGTGCTCCAACCTGGCCTTGGACACTCCCAGGGATCCAGGGGCAGCCACAGCTTCTCTGGGAAATCCATCCCAGTCCCTCCCCACCCTCCCAGCCAGGGATTCCTTCCCAAGATCCCATCTAATCCCTCAGCTTTTAGTTTAAAACTGTTGCTAGAACATCATCCTAAAAGCTGTTGGCTGAAGAGCAAGTGGCCAAGTTGGCCACCTCCAGGACAGGGACACAATTCCAGAGGACAGAGGAGCCACCAAACCCTTCTCTTAGGAAGAACTTGATGGGAATGAAATCACCCAAGCCCCAACAAACACCCCAAATCTGGGCATTTCCCTGATCCAAACACCACCTGCAAACACCCAGAGGTGGCCTCAGTGTGGCCTTTGAGAGAACATAGGTGGCCAAGAGACCCTTCTCTGGAGGCTCCACACCTTGCAGAAGGAAAGGAGATGGCAGGAAACGTTGGGATAATGGAATTCAGAAAATCCCAGAATGGTTCAGGTTGGGAGGGACTTGAAGGATCATCGTGTTCTACCTCCTGCCGCTGTCCCAGGTTGCTCCAAGCCCTGTCCAACCTGGCCTTGGACACTTCCCGGGATGGGGCATTTACAAGTAGCCTTGGACACTTCCAGGGATGGAATTTAGGATCAGACAGTCCATCCATTCCTTTCAACATTGAGGGATTTGGCCACTTCCCCCCAAAATGCTCATGGTGTTGTCTCCAGCCTCTTTTCCTGCTGGGAGGAGAAGGGAATCCCAATCCCTCAGAGCTGCCCTTCCCCTGAAGGGCCTAAGAAATAACGGGATGACCAAGGTGTCTTTGTGTCCCCAAACCCAACTGTGTCCCAATTTCAGCACCCAACACATCAACACCTGGAATTCTACTGCAAGTGCCACGCCGAGCGAGCAGAGGATCTACATAGAAAGCACTTCTGGTGGAGAAAAGGCAATTTGAGCTGCCACACGCTCGGGGAAAGACAAAACCTTCACCCCACTTGCACCAAACCCCCAAAACTGTGCGTTCCCCTCGGGAAGAGCTGCTGGAGCCGGAGGTGCCTCTTACCTTGAGCTCCTTCCAGCTGTCGAGCAGCCTGGTGGCCAAGTCGCTCACATCCACCATCTTATCTGTCTGCTCCTGGCTCCTCTCGCTCTCCACGTCGGAAACTCCTTCCTCCTCGTCCTGGGACGGCGTCTCCATCGCCAGGGGCTCCTCCAGCTTCGCCCCGTTGCTCTCCTTGGCCTCAGCCTCGGGCTCAGCCTCCAGCTCGCCAGGCTGGCCTTTGCTGCTCTCCACGGGCACCTCCACGGCAGCTTTGATGTCCTGCTGCTGGACCTGCTGCTGCTGCTGCTGCTGCTCCTCGGGGCCCTCCCCGGGCGTTCCCTCCAGCTGGTCCAGGTCCTCCTTGCCCTCCTTGCCCTCCAGCTCGCTGGTGGTGTCGGAGATGGCGCTGTCCATGCTGTTCTCGCTGATGATCTTCAGCCTGCGGAACACCAGCTTCTTGGGGGTGTCGGCGTCGCCGTCGGCGCCGTGCTTGGCCGCCAGCTCGGGGGTGTTGAGGGGCGTGTGGGCGCGGGACGTGTTCTCGCTGGAGTAGCCGTCGCCCTCGCTGAGCTGCGGCACCGCCGTCTTGGTCTGCGCCCAGCGCTGGATGATGGGCAGCACCTTGCTCTCCTCCAGCATGTTCTTGGTGGGGATGGGCAGCAGCTCCAGGGTCTTCATGATCTGAGGGCGAAGGCAAGCGGGACATTGTTAGACCCACCAGGATCCAAATAATCTGGAATTATTTCCATTCTCCACAAGAATTAACTCCGAAGCATCAGGATTATCACAAGATCACAGAACGGGCTGGGTTGGATGGATCTTAAAGACCATCTCGTTCCAAGCCCTGGTTGGAACTTCCCACCAGCCCAGGTTGCTCCAAGCCCCGTCCAACCTGGCCTTGGACACTCCCAGGGATCCAGGGGCAGCCCCAGC
>JAXCLP010000082.1:836116-853011 GCA_035584035.1 Lepidocolaptes lacrymiger | reverse complement strand
TGGGAGGGTGGGCAGGCCCTGGCACAGGGTGCCCAGAGAAGCTGTGGCTGCCCCTGGATCCCTGGAAGTGTCCAAGGACAGGCTGGATGGGGCTTGGAGCAACCTGGGCTAGTGGGAGGTGTCCCTGCCCATGGTTGGGGTGGGACTGGATGGGCTTTAAGGCCCCTTCCAACCCAAACCATCCTGGGATTCTAATTCCCACTTAATAGATTACTATAGTCAGATAACTGGACCCATCCTGTGCCCATTCTCCTCTCTTTTAACTGATGCTTCTCTGCTCTGGACATACTTTTTGCCAAACCCATCCCATTCTCATTTCTCAGTTTGATTTCAAAAGCTGTACTTGGGGCAATTCCCATTCTGGCAGCAGGAGCCAATTGTAAGGTGGATTCTGGGCCAGGCCAAGCACCAGACATTACCTCACCCTTCTTCTTCTTCTTCCTCTTCTCCTTCTTGTCCTCCTCTTCCCCCTCCTCCTCATCAGAGCCAAAACCAAAGTCAGAGCCAGACTCAGAGCCAGACTCAGAGCCAGCAGCGAGCTCCTCCTTGTCTATCAGGATGTACTTGCTCCTTAACTTGTTCTCCACCTCCTCCTGCTGCTGGCTGGGGCAGAGAACAGCTCCTTAAGCACCACATTCCACAGGGAAAAACCTGGGATCCTGCCAATAGCAGATTTCCAAGGAAAAACCCCTTTTCCCTGTGGTTTCCTCCCCAAACACCCCACCCTGCTCCTTCCCTGCTTCCCCAAAACCATCATAACCTCTGTCCACTTTATTCCTCTTCCTTTCCAGGACATCCCTTCAGATCCCTTGGATACTGAAGCTTTTGGATGGATGTTTTGATACTTTCCCTAAGTATGGTCTGGATTAAATCACATGAACTCTGTTCATTCCCATCACTTTATAACCATTAATTCAGGCTGGATGGGGCTTGGAGCAACCACTGCAAGGTGGCACTGGAGGAGCCTGAAGGTTCTTCCAACCTAAACCAGTCTGGAATTCCATGATCTTACCTAAGAATTGCCTTGAACTGTTTGAACACCTCCTGGACTTGCCTGACGCTCACAATCTGAGGAGGAGAGGTATAAACCCATCAACTCTGGTGTTAATTCCTCAAAGAAGTTCCAAATAAATCAATTTAAAGGGGTTTAGGACTCAGGAAGAGTCTCCTCAAGCTCCCAAAACAGCAAAAATGGAATGAAAACACAGAGACAGCCCCTAGCACAGAAAAAGAGAAATTAAAATCACAATTCTCTAGTGCTTTTGGGGTGAAAAACAACCTCTTCAGAAGAAGGAAAGTGGGATGGGATCAGTAGTTCAGCCCCTTCCCACCAAAAGGCCACTCACATCGATCCTCTTGATGGCTCCTCTGAGGTATTTGTAGACCTGGGATTTGATTGCTGCTCTCTGGGTGCTGCTCAGGGGCTCGTGTGACACAAAAGGACGATTTGCCTGGGGGAGAAAGGGTGGAAAACAGGATCTGGGAGGCACAAACAGCTGAGGGGGAGGTGGGAAGGGTGGGAACAAAGCTTAGAGCAGGGTGGGTTTAAACTAAAGGGGGGAGATTCACAGGGGAATTAAGGAAGGAATTCCAGAGAAGCTGGAACTGTTCCAGGCCAGGCTGGACAGGGCTTGGAGTAACCTGGGATAGTGGAAAGGGGTCCCTGCCCTGACAGGGGGTGGCACTGGATGGGCTTTGAGGTCCCTTCTGACCCAACCCACCCTGGAATTCCATGATTCCAGCAGTCTGGCAAGGCTGGCATCACTGTGCCCATTTCTGCTGCCCATTCTCACCACGTGACTTGGCAGGAGATGGGATTTGGGACAGAACATTGCCCTTCCCATCCCAGCCATCCGACAGAAGGGCTTCAAGAGCCTCAAAAAAACACCTCCAGTGGCTGAGGATTGAAGTCACCACCCCATTCCCTGTGTGGGATGTTCAGAGCTTTCCCTAAACCCCACAAGGTGGGGTTGGAAGCAGGAGAACCCAGTCCCACTGAGCACTGGGTTAGCTGGTCCTTACCAGCATGTCCTGCAAGGCCAGTTCCCTCTTCAGGAGATTGATCTCATCCTCCAAAGCCTTCACTGACACCTGACAGGGGAGAAAGGGTGAGAAAATCACTGAATTATATCAGAGGAGGGGGGAAAAGCCCTGAAAGCAGCACACCACTGGCTGCTGGAGAACATCCCAGCAGAATTCCCAGCTCTGCAGAGGGAATTAGTGGGTCTGGAACACATTTTGCCTTTGATTGGCTCCCAGTTTGTGTCCTGCACAGTGTCCCTAAGCCATCAAAAGAAGGGTTTAATGCTGTTTCATGGGATGATTTCTTGATCTGGCATTGCAGGGAGAGGCAAATTCCAGACTGGAAGGCAAGCAGGATTGAGAGGCTCTGCCCTGGCTGGGACAGGAGTGAATTCCTCCATAACCTGGAATACCTTCAAGGATTCCCTCTTTAAAGTGTGAGCACCCAAATCTTGGGATTCAGGGAGAAGTGGGCACTGCTTTGAAGTGACCTGGGGAGCATCAGAGCACCAAGTTGCCTTGAACACTCCAATTTCAGCTCCTCTGCTTTGGTTTCTCTCACTGCTCCAGCTGTGAAAGTGCACTCAGGACATCAGAAATCCTGTGATCCTTTATTTTAAACAGTCCTTGAAATTACTCCCTGGATTAACCAAGTTTTCTAACCCTGGCAAAGAGGTCACTTCCCCAGCAGGAGTGAGGATAATGTGTGAAGCTGCAGGCAGGACTGGGATGATTTCCCTGCATATCAGGGGAGTAATTCCCAACAAAATTCTATTCAGAGGTGAATCTTCTCAGGAAAATTAGGGATTCACATGCAGGTGAAGGAATTCCCACAAGCCAGGGAATATTTGCTGTTCCCTCTCAGGTAACTAATTAAATACCCATTAAAAAGGTTTGATATTAACCCATTTTATCATCCAACTAAAATTAGCAATGCCAGCTTGGCTGAGAAGGGACAATTTATGGAACTCCCTCATTTCCCTGTGGTTTTTAAGCCCATTATCCCAAAGATCAATGAAGCTGAGGAAATATTCCTTCTTTCCCCATCCCTGTTCTGTCCATACCTCCTGCTCTGAGGTGATGTTGGGAGCTGGCTCTGCTCTGAGCCACCTCATCCTGCTGGCAAAGCGCAGCGAAGAGAGCTGGAAAACAGGGATTTGGAGTCACTCAAATTGATCCTGGCAGGGATAGCATCATTTTTCACACTGTTACTACTTCATAAATCAGATCCAAGGGCACAGAAATGTAAAATAATTGCTCCACAGCAGATCCAAGGATAGGGAAGGAGAAAACCTCTTTAACCCCATTATTATAATCCATGTCCTGGCTCTGAGGGGTCCCCCCTGTGTGTTAGAGTTGGGCTTCAACTGATCCCCTTCACAGGGAGATTTTCATGCATTTCAGCATTTCACAGGTTAAAACACAACCTCTTTTGGGGTTCCTTCTGATCCCTGATCCAGCTCTGCAATTCCAGTGAGCCCCTGATGTGCTGGCCCATTGGGGCTGGATAATAATGCCAATTAACACTCTCCAGTGAGCTTAAATTGGAGCTGCTTTCTCAGGCTCTCATCTGCCAGGGCTCTGTCTGCTGAGCCTTTGGGATCCCAGGAGCTTTCCCAGGTTTGGGATGAAGCAGGGAGGATGTTTCCCTGCCACAGCCCTCCAGGGGCTGTCCCTGAATCCAAGGAGCAGCAGGACCAGGGCTGGGGTTCTGCTGGAATCCCTTCCACCCACCGTGTCCTCCACGTGAGCAGCTTCCCCACAGATGTTGGTCACCAGCACAGTGTTGCAGTTTCCCCCTGGGGAAAAGGAACAATGAAAACAAAGCAAAGAATAGAATAATAGAGAAGATGAATCATGGAATTCCAGGGTGGTTTGGGTGGAAGGGACTTGAAGGATCATCCAGTGCCACCCCCTGCCATGGGCAGGGACACCTCCCACCAGCCCAGGGTGCTCCAACCTGGCCTTGGACACTCCCAGGGATCCAGGGGCAGCCACAGCTTCTCTGGGAAATCCATCCCAGTCCTTCCCCACCCTCCCAGCCACCAATTCCTTCCCAATATCCCATCTAAAGCTACTTTCCAGCCTGAGTGTCACTGTCCCTTTAAAGGGCACAGAACCACCTCAAATAAAGGTGAAATGGGTTTCCCACGGGGTGAAGAGGCAAGAAAAAGATGGGAATAAAAAAACTGTGATTTCCAGGAGTTTATAAAGGCTGTGTTCTCCAGGATGCCCAGAGAAGCTGTGGATTCCTCATCCCTGGAAGTGTCCAAGGCCACGTTGGAGCAACCTGGGCTAATGGAAGGTGTCCCTGCCCATGGCAAGGGGGTGGCACTGGATGATCCTTAAAGTCCTTCCATCCCAAACCATTCCATGATAAATGATCCATCCCAAACCATCCCATGATAAATGAAGGCCCCAAAAATCCTTTTCCAGGAGCCCTCTGGGGATGCCCTAAGGCCCAGCTCTTACCCAGGGAGTCCTTGAGGACGTGGGTGAGTTTGCTCTGCCGGAAGGGAACGTGGTCCCTGCTGGGATCAGCCAGGGCCAGGATGATCTGCTCCAGGAATGACAGGGACCTGTTGATGTAAGAGTTCTCCTTCTGGATCTGGCCTGCAGGCTGCAAGGGACATCAAAAGGAAAGGGTTCCAGAACCTGTGTCTGCCCAAACAGCAGGAAAAAGCATTTTCCATATCCAGAGGACAAGTCTGAGGGGCAGGAGCAGATTCAGACCCAATAGATTCATGACCTGGAGCTTTCTCCAGTTTGGAAACAGGTTCTCAGAGATTCCATTTTCCATGACAAGCCTACAAGGACTTGGATTTCCTCCCCACAGGGGGAATGGTGGGTTTGCCAATTTAAATTCTGATCCATAGACTGGTATGGAATCAGGGAATTGCTGAGGTTGGAACAACCCTCGGAGATGAAGTTCAACCAAGGCCACCACTGACCGTGTCCCCAAGTGCCACATCCACAGGGCTCTGAAATCCCTCCAGGGATGGGGATCCACCCCTGTCAGCCCCTTCCCAGCCCCATTCCCTTCCCTGCACACCCTCCAGCCCCTCCATGTCCTCCTGAGGCCCCAAACCCTGTGGGACCTGAGCAGGTCCCAGCACCCACCATGCTCATCCTCAGTGTCTCGGAGCCTGCCAGGTCTATGAAGGTGATTCTTGATTTCATCCCTTCGAGATTGGTGTAAATTTTGGAACGAAACTGAGGGGGAACAGAATAAAAACTGGAATCCAGTAAAAAACAGGCCCTCTTTGAACACCAGGGAAGCTGTTTCAAGGCCTGAAGGCACCTCTGGAGCTCTTACCTCCATGTAAATAGTAAAGATGCAGTGGGATCTGGAGGAATTCTTATTCAGGGCGTGCTCTGCTGTCACTCTCTTGGTCTCAGCCTGCAAATGGAGACAAAATTCCAGGCTCAGGCCCTGGAATTCTGGGATTTTGAGGAAGAGCCAGGCAGCACCTCCCTGGCTCTTCCACTTTCTTCATGCCTAGAAAATCCAAGAGCTCCCCAGGGACATTTTCCTCCCAGGAACAAAGAGTTTCCAGTTGTTCTACCCATGAGAAAGAGGACAAAGAGTGTTGGTTGGGCCCTTTCCAGCCCTCCTGTCCCCCCACCTCCTGTCCCTCAGCCAGCAAACCCAAGGGTGGGAGCAAAGGGAACATTTGGGTTCTCTTGCCTCCAAGAGGAGATTCAGAGCCTCTTCCTCGTGGCTGACAGGATGGATGGACAGACCCCTGACAGAAACCCCCTGGGGGCCCTCCAGGACAGCCAAGGGGGTGGCCCTGGTGCCACGGGCTGGTGCCAGGAGGTCACCCAGGGCCTCGTTGTAGATCTCCAGGTAGGAGATGTGGACGCTGATGGAGAGATCGATGGATTCGGTGGCTGCCTTGAAGACCTGCAGGAGACACAGAGCTTGTCCCTGTCCCCAGGGGACTGGGAGCTATCTGTGGCCTTCCAGAGATGTTTCTGGGACATACAAAGAGGTATGAAATAGAAATAGATGTGCTACAAATCTATAATGCATGAATATATATATAATTTATGAATTTATATAATTGAGGCAGGGATATTTATAGGGAGACATTTCTGAGCAGCTCCAAGTGCATCTGGGGAGGGGTGTGGAGCTAAACCTGAGGGCTTGACTTGGATTTGGATTCAATGATCCTGGGGAAACTTGGAATCCTGGAGTGGTTTGGGCTGGAAGGGACCTTAAGGATCACCCAGTGTCACCCCTGCCATGGGCAGGGTCACCTTCCACCAGCCCAGGGTGTTCCAGCCTGGCCTTGGACACTTCCAGGGATCCAGGGGCAGCCACAGCTTCTCTGGGCAACCTGGCCAGCCCTTAGAGGGATTTTCCAGCCTCAATGATTTGATGATCAGTTTTAATATCAGTTTTAATATGACTCCACAAAATGCCAGCTTGGAAAACACCCCCTCTGAAGGCTTGATGACCTTTGGGGAGCACCAAGAGTTTCCCACGAGCAGGTAGAGCTAAACCTGAGTGAACGACAGTAAAGCTCCTTTATTTCTTTAATGATCATTCCCCAGGAGAAATGAGGGGACAGAAGGCATAAAACACATTCCCTGTGGGAAAAGACTTTCCCATCAGCAAGGAATATTTCTCCCAGCCCCTCCTGCCAGGGGCAGTACCTGCTGGATGGCTCTGGGGATGATCCCTCGGTGCTTGTACTCAGAGCTGGCTCCAGTCATGGTGTAAGTTTTACCAGCCCCAGTCTGCCCATAACACATGATGGTGCCTAAAAACACCCCAAAGCAAAGGAATGAACTCAGGAGGGAACCCCAGGCAGAACAGCCAGGGGGTCTGTCCTCAAATCAAACCTCTCCTGGTTATCAAATTGATAAAGAGAACAATCAATCACCGTTGTAGCCACGTAAAGCCTCGGCCACCACGTCCTTGGCCACGGCCTCGTAGACCTGGGCCTGGGAGGTGTTGTGGAGGAGCCCATCCATCCTGAAGGACCAGGCAGTGTAGGAGTTGTTCACAACCCCTCCCCTGGCATCTCTGTCCATGTAGATGTCGATGCTCTGCAAGCCAAAAAGAGAGGGGGATCAATCCAACAGCCCTGAGGAGCTTCAGGGATTGGGGGCCTGGAATGAGGGAGAAAAGGGAGCACAAACAGCAGGATTATTTTGGTCCCTTGGGTGGTTATGGGTGTTCTAAAAATATCTGGCAATGTTCTCAAATTCCTGGGGGTAAATATTCCAAATTAAACAGAAACGTTAAATTCATCTATTGGAATGTCAATGAGTTTGTGTCCTGGGGAAATCCTTCCTGAGGCAAGAGAAACTTGAAAAAGGGGGATAAAAATACTCTGCCAAAGTGGAATTCCTCATGGACAGGCAGCCCCAGCCCTTCCAAGGATTTTCCTGGTGATGGCACCACAAGAAGTGTGTTCTCCAGAGTCAAACCCACCACCAAGCAGGGACACAAGAACCAACAAGCCCCAAACTGTTATCCATGGCCTCAGGGCATGGGAGAATCCTGCCTTTCCATGGGCAAAGCTGGAATCAGAGCCAAACCTCTCCCCCTGGGAGTTCCTGGTACCTCACCTTGTTGTCCAGCCCAAATTTGATCATGTCTTGGGGAAAAGCAGCCGTGGGCTTGACTCTCACGAAGGCCTGGATGGGCTTTATGGTTCTAAAGGAGGGAGGAAAACAACAGCAAAATGAGGAGGTTGCAGTCCCTGAAATGAAACTGATCCCATTTCCCAGGAAAAGGAGAACCACAGAGCAGTCCCACTTCCAAATGAGGTGCTGGCAAACGTTCAGCTGCAGGTTTTGTCCTTTATTTATTGAAAGGAACAGCAGGCAAAGAGGGGCTGTTCCTTTCCAAGAATTATCCTGCTTGGAAAAGTGAGGATGTGAAATGATGGGCCTGATTTCCTCCTGTGTGCCAGGCTCAGGAGGGGTTCATAACACAAGTTTTCCTCCTCCGAGCCTTGCAAAGCAAAATATTTCCAGGAATAGGAGAGGGATTTGCTTTGGTTTGATTTTCTTGTGGTTTTGAAATGTTCTGAATTCCTACAAAACACCTGGTCCTCAGTTTTCTGGAGGATCTGATGAGTAAAAGCCACCTGAGGAGGGCTCAGGGATCTTCCAGCTGCTCAAGCCCCACCAGGGAAACAGGAACTGAGTATTTGGGATTCCCTGGGGAGTGCAGATCCCATATTTTCCCTCAGTTATTCCCTGCAGACACCCCATGCTCAGTGGGTGTGTAATAACTACCAGTAACTCCTGGTTTGAGATGAAATCTTTGTGTCCAGGGGTTTGGGGCTCTCTCCCCCACTTTACCTGCTCCAAAATGAGATGCAGAATTTGGAGCTGGGCCGAGCCTTGTTTGATTTAAGACATTTAAGTGATACCTGGAAGAGTTGCTGTCGGATATGAAGTCAGGGAGCAGGGAGGATGTGCTGCTCCCCTCCTCCTCCTCCTCCTGGAAGCTGCTGGAGCTCTCAGAATCCTGTCCAAAACAACCCAGAACCCAGTGTTGGAGCAGCTGGGAATTATTTCCTCAGGGCAAGAAGCACAGCAAGGCAAAGGAGGAAGGGAAAGTCTTGGGGGAAAACTCTCCTACGAATCAGGAGTGGAATTGTCCTGGCTGCAACAATGTTTGTTGTTGGATAGGAGGATAAAAACAATAATTCCTGGGAGTGTTGATTAACACCAGGAGAGGAGAAGGAACAGGTTGCCCAGGGAAGTGTCCAGAGGCAGGTTGGAGCCCCCTGGGATAGTGGGAGATGTCCCTGCCCATGGCAGGGGTGGCACTGGATGGGATTTAAGGTCCCTTCCCACCCAAACCACTCCAGGATTCCAAGTAAACCCAGCTGGGATTACCCTTTCATCACTCTCTGGTTTGGGGACAGAACCTCCATGCTCTCCCAGCTCCCCAGCCTTCCTCTGCTCATCTTCCTTCTGCCAGGGAAAAACTCCATGTGACTTCTCCAGGTGAAATCACTGGAAGTGCCCACAAGGCCAGGTTGGAGCAACCTGGGTCAGTGGGAGATGTCCCTGCCCATGGCACGGGTGGCACTGGATGAAATTCCAGGTCCCTTCCCACCCAAAGCATTCCAAGAACCCAGGGGTTACCTGTGGGGAGGAGGAGGAGGCAGGACCTTGTTGCTCCTCCAGCTGTTGAACCTCCTCCTGTTGAACCTCCTCCTGCCAGGGAAACACCGTGTGGAACTCACACCTGGACAAAGGGGACACCCAAAACCCAGCCCAGCCACCTCCCCATGGCCCAGGAAGGGACAGGGACACTCCCCGAGGCCAGGGAAGGGACAGGGACCCTCCTCAAATCTCCTGAAGGGACAGGGACCCTTCTCAAAGCCCGGGAAGGGACAGGGACCCTCCTCACGGCCCGGGAAGGGACAGGGACCCTCCTCAAATCCCCGTGAAGGGACAGGGACCCTCTCAATGACCCGGGAAAGGACAGGGACCTTCCTCAAAGCCCGGGAAGGGACAAAGACCCTCCTCAGAACTCGGGGAGGGACAGGGACCTCCTCAAAGCCCGGGAAGGGACAGGGACCCTCCTCAACGCCCGGGAAGGGACAGGGACCCTCCTCAAAGCCCGGGAAGGGACAGGGACCCTCCCCACGGCCCGTGAAGGGACAGGGACCCTCCTCAAAGCCCGGGAAGGGACAGGGACCCTCCTCAAAGCTCGGGAAGGGACAGGGACCCTCCCCATGGCCCGGGAAGGGACAGGGACCCTCCTCATGGCCCAGGAAGGGACAGGGACCCGCCCCGATGCCCGGAAGGGACAAGAACCCTCCTCAAAGCCCGGGAAGGGACAGGGACCCTTCTCAAAGCCCAGGAATGGAAGGGGACCCTCCTCAAAGCCCGGGAAGGGACAGGGACCCTCTCCGAAGCCCGGGAAGGGACAGGGACCCTCCCCAAAGCTCGGGAAGGCACAGAGACCCTCCGCGAGGCCCGGAGAGGGACAGGGACCCTCCTCAAAGCCCGGGAAGGCATAGTGGCCCTCCCCACCCTCCCGGGCGATCACGCTGGGGCAGCGATTTGTGTAAAATCCCTCCGCAAGGGTCGGGACATTTCCCAGGAGCCGCCCCTGGATCCCTGGAAGTGTCCAGGGCCAGGTTGGCGCAGCCCGTGGCGGGGCGCGGAATCAAACGATCTTTAAGCGCCTTTCCAACCCAAACCGGGCTTGACGCATCTCCTGAGGGCGGGGGGGGGGGGAAGGAACGCCGCGGTGGGGCGAACCCCGCGGTGGGGCGATGCTGGGCCAGCGACACGGCCTAACCCTTGAGGAGGGAGACGGCGACTCCTGCGGCCCCTCCCGGCCCTCGTCGCCCCGCGCCCCCTCCCCGGCCGGGCTCGGGCTGGGGCTGGGGCTCGGGGTGGCGTCCGTGGTGGCCATGGCAGCGGCCACTTCCGGGTTCTCCATGGCAACGGCGGCTTCCGGTCCCGCGGCGGAAGCGGGCGCGCTGGACGGCGGCCGGGCGGGGCCATCGCGCGGCGGGGGCGAAGCGGCGGGAGCGGCCGGGACGATGCTGGAGGCGGCGGCGGCGGAGCCCGAGCTCGACCCCGAGGACCTGGTGCACTTCTCGGTGGGAGACCTGCCCAGCCGCGGGTACGGCGTCATGGGCGAGATCCGCCGCCAGGGCAAGCTCTGCGATGTGACGCTCAAGGTGCGGCCCGGGGCCTGGGGCGGGGGCTGAGGGACCCCCACGGTCCTTAATGGGGGCTGAGGGACCCCCACAGTGCCTGAGGGACCCCCACGGTCCTTAAGGGGGGGCTGAGGGACCCCCACGGTCCTTAAAGGGGGCTGAGAGACCCTCACAGTGCCTGAGGGACCCCCACGGTCCTTAAAGGGGGCTCAGGGACCCTCACAGTGCCTGAGGGACCCCTACGGTGCCTGAGGGATCCTCACGGTCCTTAAGGGGGGGCTGAGGGACCCCCACAGTGCCTGAGGGACCCCCACGGTCCTTAACGGGGGACTGAGGGACCCCCACGGTCCTTAAGGGGGTGCTAAGGGACCCTCACAGTGCCTGAGGGACCCCCACGGTCCTTAATGGGGGGGCTGAGGAACCCCCAAGGTCCTTAATGGGGGCTGAGGGGAGCTGTGAGACCACCTGGCTCCTGGGGGGGGGGGGTCTCAGAGGGGCTTTAAGGAGCCCCCCCTGGTCCCTGAGGTGGGATGAGGGACCCCAGTCCCTTAAGGGGCAGCTGAGGGACCCCCAGGCCCCTGAGGGACCCCCAGTCTCTCCTCCAGGGACAGGAGGCAGCTGCAGTGCCCTCGGGATGAGGGGGTGGCTGGGACCCCCTTTGTGGGGGCAGGAGGGGAATCTGAGGGTCCTTCCTTTCCCATGGCTTTGACATTGGGGACAGCAGGTGCTGAGACCCCCCAGCCCACCCAGGGGGGTGTCAGGGGGTGTTGGACCCCCCCCAGCCCTGGGGAGGGGGCTCTGTGGGATGTGGCTGCTGCGGGTTTATGGATCAAACTGCTCCAAGCCGCAGGAGAAGATTCCTTTCCCTGGGAAACCTTTCTCTTTTGGGAACTTGCACCTTCTTCCATCAAAGAAACAATCCATAACCATGGGAAACCCTCAGGATTGTGTCCCTGGCACTGCAGGGAATGGCTCTGAGGGCTCAGAGAGCCAGGCAGGAGCTGCTGGAATCCCTCAGGATTCCAAACTCGGAGGAGTTGGTGGGGTGGGAGCGATGTTGAGTCATGCCAGAACGAACTCTGCAGTTTAATTAAGTGGGAAGGTGTTTCCCAGCCTACTCATGGTGAAACTTTGCAGGGGAAGGAGCTGGAGAGGGTTGTGCCTGTCTTGGAGACAGGATGTGGGATTGGGAGGAATCAATGGGTATGGGGGGCTGCTTCATCCCTGTGGGTCAGTTCTGGTCCCCTGGGAAGAGGCACTGAGGGGTGTGATCCTCCTTGGAGGTGACTGTACCTTCTACAGGGAGTATTTGGGATACTCTGTGCTGGAACCTGAGGGAATTCTGTGGCAAAACTGGTTTGGGATGAAGAGCACCATTTTTTTAGGATTAAAGTGTGTATTGGTGTGAAGCCCAGACTGGTTTGGGATGGAAAGGACCTGAAGGATCATCCAGTGCCACCCCCTGCCATAGGCAGGAACACCTCCCACCAGCCCAGGGTGCTCCAGCCTGGCCTTGGACACTCCCAGGGATCCAGGGGCAGCCACAGCTTCTCTGAGAAATCCATCCCAGTCCCTCCCAGCCAGGAATTCCTTCCCAAAATCCCATCCATCCCTCCCCTCCTGCAGCTCAGGATGTCTCTGTCATTTCTAAAAGGAATCTGAACCTTCCCCACTCCCTGCTTAGTCCTTTGTTATCCCAAACAGAGATCCCAGCAGTGCCTGGTAAGTTCACAGAGGGCTGGGAGTGTGTCAGTGGTGGTTCAAACATTCCAGCTTTCCCTCCTGCAGCACAGCTTGGAATTCCAAGTATTTCACTTCTTTGATCCCTCTTGTTATATTGAGTCATCCTGTCAAAATATCCCACCTGGTGCTGCTTTTGCCTCTTCACATCCCCTTTTCCCAATGCCTGCAGTGTCCCAGCCTGGCCTTGGACACTCCCAGGGATCCAGGGGCAGGCACAGCTTCTCTGGGAAATCCATCCCAGTCCCTCCCCACCCTCCCAGCCAACAATTCCTTCCCAATATCCATCAAAATCTCCACTTTTCCAGTGGGAAGCCATTCCCTGTGTCCTGTCCCTCCAGGCCTTGTCCCCAGTCCCTCTCCAGCTCTCCTGGAGCCCCTTCAGGCTCTGGAAGGGGCTCTCAGGTGTCCCTGGAGCCTTCTCTTCTCTATGGAGCTTCCCATCCATCAACACCTGCTCCCCCTCTCCATCCAGCCTGGATTTGTGCTGGGAATGGCCCTGCTCCTGTCACTCGGGCACTCTGGTGTCCCCAGCTCAGAGAAAAGACGATTTGGGGGGTTTTTGAAATCTTTGCTACCAAAGACTCCAGGGATTCTGCTGGGTGGTGACATCAGGAAAACAATGGGTGCCTTTCTTCCACCTCCACCATTTTCCTGCAGAAAGGCTCCTTGTTCCCTGGGATTTGTTAACATCTGGGAACAGCTGTGGGGGTGGCCAGGAGCACATTCCTTGGAGACATGCCCAGAGGGAATTCTGTGATTCCTGGGCTCAGGGAGGATGCTGGCAGGGTTCATTTCTCTGGGAAGCAGTGTCCTTTCCCTTAAAAGAGCAGGAGTTAAAATTATCCACTGTAAAACAGAACATGCTGGAACGATATCAGGAGGAGGATGAGCTCTTTCCCACTTTATCCTGGGATTCCAGCCTGACTCCAGCAGGTAGGAAGGTGCATTTGCTTGGTCATGGCAAGGGAGATCCTGTTGCTCTGGAGACAGGGGGCACTTGGGAAGCAGAAGACACAAGGGTGGGCTCAGTGGGCATGTTCTTTGTGCTCATCCTTGGAAGCTTTTCCCATTTTCTACAGGAAAGGCTTGGCCTCCACCTCCAGCAAGAAATGCAGTTGTTCCTTTGGGATGGAACAGAAGTGCTGATGGAATGGAAATAGGGATGGGTTTAGAGCAGAGATCCCAATTTATCCCTCTCCCTGAGGGCCCTCAAGCTTTGCAGATTCCAGAAAGAGGAATCACGGGGTTTGTCTTGTCCCCAGCCAGGGAATCATGGAATTGGCAGGGTTGGAAAAGCCCTCTGAGATCAAGTCCAACCATCCCCCAGCACTGCCAAGGCCACCACTGGCCGTGTCCCCAAGTGCCACATCCACAGGGGTTTGAAATCCCTCCAGGGATGGGGATCCACCCCTGCCCTGGGCAACCTTTCCAGGAGGAATTTTCCCAAGATCCCAGAACTGCCCCCTGGGATAATTTGGGATGTATCTTTCACTTCTCTGGATGCATTTGAAGCAGGTGTTTCACTTTGAGAGGTGCCTGTTTAATTTTAACACCACTTTCTGTTCACTAAAAAGATAAAATGGGATTGGAACAGCTGGAATTTTTGGCAACTTGTGCTTGGGTGGAAATGAAAGGCAAGGAAAGTGTTGATTTTCCTGCACACTCATCCAAACCAACCAGTTGGAGTGGATTCCTTCCCTGCACTGGGATATCTTATGGAATTTTAGAGATCAGAGACCTTGCTCCTTCATCTTTCAGGAATATCAAAGGAAAACTGGAGTTTTTGGGCTGTTTGAGACCCCGGGAAGGGCTTTCCCAGCAGGATGAAGGTGTGCCAATAAGGAGAGCAATTCTGATGGTGTCACCAGTGTCCCCACTGTTTATTCTTCCCATCAGTGGGCTGGGCCAGGAGCAGCTGCTGCTGGAATGGTTTCATCCCTGGATGAGGAATGGACCGGGAAGTGCCAGAGCTTGTGGAGCAGGTCGGGTGTCCCTGAGGGATGGAATGTGGGCAGGCTGAGTTTGTCACCCTGGTCAGCCAGCCTGGACCTGTGGAAACCTTTCCCCACTGAGAATTTCCCAAAAAAATGCTCCAGCACCTGAGTCTCCTGATTTATTTCCCTGTCTTGAGCAGTGCTGGGACACGGAGAGGTGACCAGGAGCAGAACATCCCAGACAGGGGATGAAAATCCCATGGGCACAGGGATGTTCTGTCAGCTCCCAGCAATGCTCAGGTTCTGGAATTGCCCCTTTTTATGGGCTTTTCTCATTAAATTTGAGGGATTTTAGTATTTTTAGATCTCTGGCCAGGACAGAGCGGGGGATTGATACACACCTTTATCCCTGTGCAGTCACACACAGGGATCTAGGTGAGGTTTTTCCCATGAGCTTTGATAGTCCCTACCATTTCACTTCCTGATTTTCCTCTGGGAATTAGGAATTCTGCAGAATCCAGGACAGCAGGATTGCTGCAGGGGATTCAGGGATTCAAGGCTCTCCAAAAGTGCCTCTTCTTTTCCACCTGGCAGGAATTTTGCTTTCTAAGCTCCCAGGAAGTTTGTGTTTACTGGGTGTGGACAGTCCTGGCCCAGAGGAAGAGGGAGGGCACTGTTGGGAATCATGGAAATCCAACCAGCATTTGGAGATGAAAGGAAGGTGAATGGTTCTGTAGAGGAGAAAAGGAGGATTCCTTGGATAGCCTGGAATGCAGAGAACTTCTTGTCCCATAAAACAAATTCAGATGGGAAAATTTTGCTTAAGTTGGGGGAAAAAAAGGATAAAGTGGGATGGACATGGAATGGGGTGTCAGATTTACATGGAAATGAAGGGAAAAGGTGCCGAACCACCAGAGGGAATTAATGGGAGGAAAGGGCTCACATGATTCCATGGATGCTGGTGGAGCTGTGCCCAGGGAGTCCCCAGCAGTGGTGCTGCTGGTCCCATCTGATCCCTGCCCCTCTTGCCCCTGCTCCAGGTGGGGGACCACAAGTTCAGCGCCCACCGCATCGTGCTGGCCGCCTCCATCCCCTACTTCCACGCCATGTTCACCAACGACATGATGGAGTGCAAGCAGGAGGAGATCGTCATGCAGGGCATGGACCCCAGGTACCACCCCACACTGGGGGCACCCCAGGAGACCTTGTGCTGTTGGGAGAGCCCCATCCCAGCTGGGATTCACTGGTTTCCTGCTCTCCTGCCCTGTGTTTAGTGCGCTGGAGGCTCTGATCAACTTCGCCTACAACGGCCACCTGGCCATCGACCAGCAGAACGTGCAGTCCCTGCTCATGGGGGCCAGTTTCCTTCAGCTCCAGAACATCAAGGATGCCTGTTGCACGTTCCTGAGGGAGAGGTAAGGGAGCTCTCTGGGGGTTCTGGCTGTCCCCACCAGCAGCAAGGCTTTAGTGACCTCTGTGGGGCTTGGCAGGACCAGGATGTCTCCAGGTGTTTGGATCCCAAAACTGGTGGTTTGTAGAATTATAGAATCAAAAATTGGGTTGGGAGGGACCTTAAAGCTCATCCAGTGCCACCCCCTGCCATGGGCAGGGTCACCATCCAGGTGGCTCCAGCCTGGCCTTGGACACTTTCAGGGATGGGGCAACCAGAGAATAGAGATGGGATATTGGAATTCCTTCCCAGTATCCCATCTAAATGTATCCTCCTTCAGATTAAAGCCATCCCCCCTTGTCCTGTCACTCTAATTCCCTATAAAACAACTTCTCGTGCTCATGAGATGCTGGGACACAGTAAAAGGCCTTGGCAATTAATACCCAGAGCAAAATGGAGGGAATAATTCCCTTTTTAAGCACCCAGCCTGGCAGGAATTGCCCTTCCTGCTGCTGTGCTTGTTCCAGGGCAGCAGGAACAAAGAGCCTCAGCCCAGGAGCTGGACAGGAAACTGTGGCAGGGCCTGAAATTGCTCCCAGGTTTCTCAGTTTCCTCGCTGGTGTTTGGCTGTGAGGCTGTTCCAGCAGCATGTTCTGGAAATGGAAAGCTGGGATATTCTTTGGAAAGGCACCACATGGATTTTTCCATCCACTCCAGGGACTCTGACGGGTTTAGTTTCCCCAGCTTGGCTTCCCTGCAGCTGCTCCACGTGTTCCATGGAGGGATATTCAATACACCCACCAAAGACAGGGATTAGCCACCAAAATCCTCCCAGGTGTCCCAAGTGAGCTCCTGGATCTGAGGGCCCAGCTGTGCATTTGATCAATAACAGGCAAACTGGTTAATTCTGTCCATCCTGGAGAGCTGGGACATGGACACTGAGCTCTCTTCTAATGTGGAATTGAGATTTGGGATGGCTTTAGGCAGCTCTGTTGGAACCAAGCCCTGTGTGAGCCCTTGGAATCATCCTCATGTGGAAGTGCCTCTGACATCAGGGGGATGTGGAGCTGCTGCAGAGCCCAGAGGAGGGGCTGGAGATGCTGCAGGGCTGGAGCCCCTCTGCTCTGGAGCCAGGCTGGGAGAGCTGGGGGG
>JAXCLP010000082.1:813757-828042 GCA_035584035.1 Lepidocolaptes lacrymiger | reverse complement strand
CTCAGCCCCTCCTGCTGCTCCAGCCCCTTCCCAGCTCCCTTCCCTTCCCTGCACACCCTCCAACCCCTCCATGTCCTCCTTGTGAGTGCCCCCAACCTCCCCAGGATTCCCTCAGCAATCTGTGGGGGACATTCATGGGTTGGATCCCACCCGAGTGTCCCTGACCCCCCCTGCCCTCCCTTCCCCACAGGTGGAATACTACAACCCCCACACCTCCAGCTGGCACGCCGTGTCCAACATGCTCAACAAGCGGTGCCGCCACGGCGCGGCCGCGCTCGGCAGCCGCATGTTCGTCTGCGGCGGCTACGACGGCTCGGCCTTCCTGAGCGCCGCCGAGGTCTACAGCTCCACGGCCGACCAGTGGTACCTGGTGGTGCCCATGAACACCCGGCGCAGCCGCGTGTCCCTCGTGGCCAACTGCGGCCGCCTCTACGCCGTGGGCGGCTACGACGGACAGTCCAACCTCAGCTCCGTGGAGATGTACGACCCCGAGAGCAACCGCTGGACGTTCATGGCGCCCATGGTGTGCCACGAGGGAGGGGTGGGCGTGGGTTGTGTCCCGCTCCTCACCATCTGAGCTCCGCAACCTGCCGGGGCCTTGGGGGGGGAGCGTCTTCCAAGAGAGGTTCGGAGCGTTCCGGGGATTTCCAGGTGCTCCATCCAAGCGTGGAAAGACTTGATGGAACGATCCTCACGTGGAAGGTTTTGGGGGGGTAGTGTCTTCCAAGAGAGGTTTGGAGCGTTCCAGGGATTTCCAGGCGCTCCATCCAAGAGCAGAGAGACTTGATGGAACGATCCCCACGTGGAAGGTTTTGGGGTGAAGGTCCTGGAAGATCAAATGGGGTGAAAGACGGTGAGTTGGTGGGAGGAAGGACCTTCCAGCCTCTCCCGGAGCCGTGGCCAAGCGGATCCGTCCCTCGCTGTCCCATTTCCCTTTGGGAACTGCTGCCATGGGCTGGGGGAGGGGGACAGGCTTCATTAGGACACAAAACCTGCCACTTTAATGACTTTGGAAAATCCACCCGCACCTTCTGACGGCACCAAAATCACCTGAACCCCCCCAGGGGCGTCCTGGTCTCCAAGCAGGACAAAGCCAGCGCTGTCGGTTCCAGGTGCTTCTTGCACAAGACCCTCCCGGTTCCTCGTGCTTTCCTCAGCTTGATGTGGAAAACTCCTCCACAAGAGCCACAGGATGGGGAAACCAGGAAGAGGGAAAGGTCGGTTAAACCAGCGGGTCGTTTGGGAGGGGGCTGGACACCAACATCTCCAACAGCCAGAGGGTTTCACAAGGGGAGATACGTGATCGAGGAGTCCTGGAAATGAAACCCTGAGATGTTTTCCAAGTCTCTCAGGCAGCTGGAACGGAATGGCCGGGGTTTTCTTGGGAGAGGCTCGGCTGGGAAAGGCCTTTTGTTGCGGTGGGTTTTGTGCCAGGAACCTTTGGAATGCTGGCAGAGCCAAAGAGCTGCCTGTCAGCAGCTTCCCTGCCCCAGCCCTTCTCCTGCATGCCCCTGATCCGCCATCCCCCCGGGGCGCTCCGTGCCCGGCCCTTCCCGTGCCAGCCCCTGGCACTGCCATACCTCCTCCGGGCAGGAATGTGACACTAAGCCCAGCAGCCAAGGGATGTCCTGCCCCATCCCAGCGTTCTGGGGGGGGGTCGGAGCGGGATGTCCCACCAAACCCCTTCCCTGTGCTCACTCCTGACTCCCAGCATCCCTCGGGGTCGGCTCTGGGTGTACATGTGATGTCTATAGCGGGGTACTGTGTATATTTTGGGGTCTATAATGAGCATATCTGGCTATAAATGTGATCTATCAGTATATATCCATTTCTTCCCTGTCTGTCCTCTGCTGGCTTCCTGGGGATGGGAATTCCTTTGGCCTTTTCATGCTGCTCACCTTTTAGGAAGGGAAAAACCCACCCAGGAACATTGGGATCAGAATGAAGTTGTTGCTTATGGCACCTTCTCTTCTCCAGGACCCATCCCAGCTCTGATGAGCTGCTGTCCTGGTGTTCCATCATCCCTTCTCCCTCCCACCATCTCCCACCCGGGGCTTGTGTCCATAAGGATGGGATTATTGGATCAAATACCCTTGGAAGAGCAGCAGCCCCCAGGATTCCAGGGTGCTGCTCCCACCCGGGGGAGCCAGGGGATTCTGGTGTGCCCCAGCTGCTCTTCCCAGGATTCCTTCCCCAGGGATTCCTTTGCTTTTCCATCGTGGGTGAAGCAAAGAGAAAGGGGAGCTGAATTTTGAATGCTGAATTTTGGGGAAATGAGCCCCAGTCACCCAGGGAATGCAAACTGGGAGAGCAGGATCTGCTCAGTGCAGTCCTGTGTTCTTGTATCCAAGGAAAACCTGGGGCTGGGGTGTTTGAATGAATGTGAGCAGGGCGAGAAGGATTTCATAAACCCCAAAGCAATGTGAAGAAAGCAGGGAGAGGGGAGGGGGCTCCTGGTTTGATTCCATGAGGAGCAGGGCGGGCAGGAGTTGTTCCATCATGCCAAGAACTGGGAGCCGGCCCAGGGAAGGGGCCACGGAGGGGGCTCGGCCCCATCTCGGCATCCCCTGGCGGGCCGGGCGCGCTCCCCGACGGCAGCGGGCCAAGGCAAACAGCGGCAACCCGATCCCTCGGCCCGGAGCGGGGGGCCCGCGTTTCCCCCGGCGCCGGGGTGCGGATCCTTGGGTGTCTCGGTGCGGGAAGGGAGGGCATGGCGCTGCTGCTGGGAGCGCTGCTGCTGGCGCTGGGAGCGGCGCTGCCCTCGGGGCTGCCGGCACCCCGCGAGCTGGCGCGGTCCGTGCTGGAGACACACGGGCAGGACCTGCGGCTGCTGCGCCTGCTGGGCGTCACCAGGACGGTAGGACACGGCACCGGGGGGGACACACGGCCCGTGGGTACCTTGCGGGGAGCCCCACCGAGCTTTTGTCCCCGCAGAGCTTCGACTGGGGCACCCACTTCGGCATCAACTTCACGGCGCGCCAGCCGCCCTGCCCCAAAGCCCCGCCGCACCCCCGCGCCTGCCGGGGCCGCCCGGGCAGGGTGAGCTGGGGCGGGGGTCCCCAGCCCCGGGGGAGGGACACGGGGGTGTCCCCGCGGTGCTGAGGGTCCCTCCGTGCCCAGGTGCAGCGCTGCTCCGCCCAGGTGTCCGTGTTCACCTTCCTGCCCGACGTGCCGCTCTCCATGGTGGAATGTGGCCCGGAGCCGGTGAGAGCTGCGGGGACCCCACCCTGGCACTTAGGGGGCGTTCTGGGGGCTCTCGAGTGAAGCCCACCCTTCTTTGTCCCCGCAGCAGCCCGGTGGCAGCTCCCAGGCCCGCTCTCCTGGCACCCCAAAAACCTTCGGCGCCAACTCAGGTCAACCCTCTTCATCTTCCTCCTCTTCATCTTCTTCATCCTCCTCCTCCTCGCGGCCCCCCCCGCGGGCTCGGCCCCCCAGCGCATCCCTGGGGGGCTCGTCCCGCCGCCCCCCGGCCCCCACGGAGCTGCAATAAAGAGATTTGGGGTCAGAGATTTGGGGTTGTGTGTGTGGGGGTGACACGGTTTGGGGGGTCAGGGGGGCCCCCCCGGTGTTGGGAAACAGCGATGGGGCAAGTTTGGGGTTGTGCAAGCCCGGGGGGCACCCCCGACGCTGTCACCGCGGTCCCTGCACCCCACTGGGGGTCCCCGAGGGCTCCTGGACCCCCGAACCCCCTCCCGCCCTACCAAGGGGCTCCAGGGGATGGGCACACCCCAGGAGTGGGTCCCCACGGGGGACGATGTCACCGCACAACCCCCGGGACACGCGGGGGCTCCGTGTCCCCCACTCGTGACCCCAAAACGCAACAGCCGCTCTGTGGGTTGGGGCCGGCTGTTTCCAGGGGTGGGGCGGCCGAGCCCCGGGGCGGGTCCCCAGCCCTCCGTGGGGACATAAAAGGGGCCGTGGGGCGGCCGTGGGGCCAGGGATGGCGAGCCCGTGGGTGCTGCTGATGGTGCTGGGGGGGGCCTGTGCCCTCCCCTCCCCGGCGCCCCTCGCCTACAGCCAGGCGCTGCTCCAGGCCGTGGACTCCTTCAACCAGCGCCCCGACGTGAAGAATGTCTACAGGCTGCTCAGCGCCGACCCCGAGCCCGCCCCGGTGAGTGCTCCCCACGCGGGACCCTCCCCACGAGTGACCCCCCACTCAGGAACTCCCCTATTCCTGACCCCCCCACTCGTGGTACCTGACTGAGATTGCTCAGCGCCGACCCCGAGCCCACCCTGGTGAGTGCCCCCCCACTCGGGACCCCTTATTCCTGGTCTCCCCCACTCGTGGTACCTGGCTGGGACTGCTCAGTGCCAGCCCCGAGCCCACACCATTGATGCCCCCCACTCGGGACCTTCCCCACACCCCACTCGTGATCCCCTTATTCGTGACCTCCCCACTCGTGGTACGTGACTCGGGCTGCTCAGACCCGACCCCGAGCCCACCCTGGTGAGTGCCCCCCACTCGGGATCCCCCCACACCCTTCCCATGACCCTCCCTACTCCTGACCCCCCACTCGTGACACCCCAATGGGGCTGCACAGCACCAACCCCAAGCCCACCCTAGTGAGTGACACCCCACTCGTGACCCCCACTGCTGACACCCCCACTTCAGACCCCCCCACTCGTGACCTCCCACTCTCCCTGCTCAGCACCCACCCCGATCCCGCTGCCCTGGCATTGCTGCCCCACTCGTGACCCCCCTCCCCTCCTGACCCTCCCCAGCTGTGGACCCTCCTCTCTCACCCCCCACTCGTGTCCTCAGGGCGTGGAGCTGAGCTCGCTGCGTGGGCTCAACTTCACGGTGATGGAGACGGACTGCGCCGCCAGCGCCCACCCCGACCCCGACGACTGCGACTTCAAGGAGAACGGGGTGAGTGGGGCGGGGAGGCAGCGGAGGGGACACGGGGGGGCCCGGCTGTCCCCACGCGTGACCGCCGGTGTCCCCACAGGCCATCCAGGAGTGCTCGGGGACGGTGCTGCTCCTGCAGGGCGCCCCCGAGATCGACCTGCGCTGCTCCGACGCCTCCTCCGACGTGAGTGGGGCCGGGGGGCTCGGGGGGCACCCCCGGGCAGGGGGCGCTGTCTGTGCCCCCGCGCCCCGTCCTGCAGCCCCACGAGGGACACCCCATGGCCCTGTCCTGGGAGGGGGTCCCGGGGAGCCCACGGGTGTCACAGGGCTTGGACCCCGAGTGGGGGGTTTGGGGTGCAGAGTCCCGGGTGTGGGGTGCAGGGTGGGGGTCCCGGGTGCGATCCCAAGTGGGGGGTTTGGGGTGCAGAGTCCCAGGTGTGGGGTGCTGGGCGGGGGGCCCGGGTGTGATCCCGAGTGGGGGTCCCACGCCCTGACCCCCCGTGTTTCCCCCCACAGCCCGTTCTGGTGCAGCGCGGCCGCTTCGGGCGCTTCCTGCGCAAGGTGCGGCGCTTCCGACCCCGCATCAAGTTCAACATCCACGCGCACGGCTCCGTGGGCTTGGGCTGAGCAATAAAAGGGCCGGGAGAGGCCGGGAGGGCACCGGGATCCTCCTCATGGAAAGCGGGGGACACGGCCGGGCTGCTCCCCCACACTGTCCCCAAGGGCTTGGTCCCCGGGGAATGGGGGGACAAGGATGGGCTCACCCCAGGGGACCCCCCAAATAAACGGGAACACTCATATCCCACCCGGTGTCATTGTCCCCATGGGATCATCAGTCCCATGGCATCTTGTCCCACCCAAAACGTAGTGGTGGTGACAAAGGGAGCTGCGGGGACACAGGGGGGGGACACCAGGGGACACAGGGAGACACAGGGGCCATGAGCCCCCACAGGGAGCTGCAAGGGAAGGGCCACTGAGGGGGATCAGATCCCAAGGGGACCCCCATGATGGGACAGGGACATTGGGGGTGAAGGGATGGGGGGCTCAGGGACCCCTGTGCCACAAGAGTGGCCAGAGCAGGGCCATGGCTGCTGTCCCTGGGGGGGCCCCTCCTGTCCCCCCACCATTCCCGTGGGTCTGTACCCCACACACACCCCCGTGGGGACCCCACGGCTGGCACTGACTCCCGGGGGACCCCCAAAGTGTCCCAGGGTCGGGGGAACAATCCCGAAGGCACAAGTCCCAAGGCAGGATGAGACCCTGGGAGGCAGCGGTGCCCGTGGGGACACAACAACACTGTGCCCGTTTTGGGGGCGCTGGTCCCGCTGTCCCCCCATGCCAGGACCCTCTGCCATCGGCATCTCCCCCTCCATGTCCCAAATTCCCAAATTCCCAGCATGGCAGGAAAGGGCACAGCGGGGCTGGGGAGCAGCTTGATTTGGGGAGGGGGGGCCAGGGGGTCCCCCAGGAGGCAGCACTTCCAGGGGGGTCGTTTGTGACATCCCCAGGGTGTCCCTTGTCTGGACATGGGGGGTTTGGGGGTCCTGGGAATCCTTGAGGGTCCCCATTGGGGTGCAGGCGGAGGGGGTGGCACAGGGATCCTCAGGGTGACACCGGGATCGCTGCAGGGACGTTTATTGGCAGTGGAGCACCCGGGTGGGGCACAGGGTGGGGGACAGGGTGGGGACACAGGGTGGGGGGACACAGCGGTGCCCCCTCAGCCTTTGGGGACCTGGAGGTTGAGCCTGTCACGGATCCAGACCCGACTGCACTGGAAGAACCCCCGGACACGCTCCTTGACCTTGGCAAAGAAGTCCTTGATCTTGGATCTGCGGGTCCGGCCGAGCTGGGGGGACAAACAGCGGTGTCTGTGGAGCCTTGGGGACACGGGGAGGGGGCTCTGGGGGCAGCCGGGACCCCCATCCCGGCCCGACTTACCCCGACGGGAGCCTTCCCGCAGGAGAGCTCCACCGTGGGCTGCTCCTCCTCCAGGAACACGGAGCCCTGGCAGCGGGTCAGCGCCTGCGGGGACACCGAGGGGACACGCCACAGCCTGAGCCCCCTGTGCCCCCGAGCCCCCCGTGGGTCCCGGTGCCCCCCACGCAGCCTCACCCCGAGCCAGCGGCTCCTGCAGCCCGTGGGGGCCGGTCCTGGGCTCCGGCAGGTGGTCTCCTCCAGGGTGAAGCTCAGCTCCTGCCGGCTCTGCAGGTCCGAGGGCTGGAGAGGGCACAGCACCCATCAGGGACCCTCCACCCCCAGTGCCCAGCCCCACAATGGGCCGGATCCAGCCCCAAAACCCAGCCTGGAATGGGTCAGGCTCAGCTCCACCTTGGCCATGCTCATCCCTGGGGGATCAGACCCAAAACAGGGCAGATTCACCCCAGGATGGGCCAGATTTGGCAGTGCCCATGCCCAGAGCTTTGCCCACAGAGGGGGAGCTCAGCACCCACCCAGCCAGGCCGGGGCTGTGCCTCCCACAGCCGCAGCACGAAGGGGCTCACGGCCCTGGCGTTGAGCAGCTCCACGGCCGCCGCCACCACGGCCTCATAGCTCAGGGTGCGGGATCCCGGCGAGGACGGTGGCACCGAGCCATGCCACCACACCGTGGTTGTGCCAGGCCCCGGCGTGGAGCTTCCCACCAGCCCCACGAGCAGCAGCAGCAGTGGTGGCAGCGCCTGGCACAGCCCCATCCTGCTCCAGCCTCCTGCCCCACACTGTGCTGGAAGGGTTTTTATGGGAGCTGCTCGGGGCGTTCCCATGGACTCTGACACTGGGACATTCCCAGTGGGATGAGTGTGGCCAGGAGCCCAGTCCAGCCCCCCTGTCACTGGGGAGGGGTGTGTGGGTCACCTGTGGGTCAGGCCACATGGGGGGACAACAAGGGCAGGGTGACAGTGATGCTGAGTCATGTCATGGCCATGGATGGCCAAGGTTTGGGATGAACATTGTTGGGATAAAGACCCCTTTCCCAGCCCGTGGATCTGCTGAGCTTCACCCTGGAGGAGACCACCTGCCGGAGCCCAGGACCGGCCCCCACGGGCTGCAGGAGCCGCTGGCTCGGGGTGAGGCTGCGTGGGGGGCACCGGGACCCACGGGGGGCTCGGGGGCACAGGGGGCTCAGGCTGTGGCGTGTCCCCTCGGTGTCCCCGCAGGCGCTGACCCGCTGCCAGGGCTCCGTGTTCCTGGAGGAGGAGCAGCCCACGGTGGAGCTCTCCTGCGGGAAGGCTCCCGTCGGGGTAAGTCGGGCCGGGATGGGGGTCCCGGCTGCCCCAGAGCCCCCTCCCCGTGTCCCCAAGGCTCCACAAACAGCACTGTTTGTCCCCCCAGCTCAGCTGGACCCGCAGATCCAAGGTCAAGGACTTCTTTGGCAGGATCAAGGAGCGTGTCCGGGGGTTCTTCCAGTGCAGTCGGGTCTGGATCCGTGACAGGCTCAATCTCCAGGTCCCCAAAGGCTGAGGGGGCACTGCTGTGTCCCCCCACCCTGTGTCCCCACCCTGTCCCCCACCCGGGTGACAGGAGGGGAGAGCTGGGGGGGTCGGGCTCTGCTCCCAGGGAACAGGGACAGGAGCAGAGGGAACGGGCTCAGGCTGGGCCAGGGCAGGGGCAGGTTGGAGAGTGGGGAAATTCCTTCCTGGAAAGGGCTGTCCAGCCCTGGCACAGCTGCCCTCCCCATCCCTGGAGGGATTTAATGGCCCTGTGGAGGTGGCACTTGGGGACACAGTCAGTGGTGGCCTTGGCAGTGCTGGGGGATGGTTGGACTTGATCTCAGAGATCATTCCCACCCTCCACAATTCCCTGAATCTCCGAGGCCACGTCCCTGCCCCAGCGGGGTTTTCCAGCCGGGGGTGATTTATGGCCTGTCCCCCTGGGCACACAGGGGGGTCTGACCCACTGCCCACCTTGGGAGTGGCTGTTCCGTGTCAGGCCCAGCAGGAAGCTCTGGGAGGACATCCCGGATCCGTGTCCTGGGCATGACCCTCAGTCCAACCCCCCCGAGCCACCCAGCAGGTTCAGAGTTGGGATTCGTGGAGGTCATGGAGAATGTCCTCATTAATCACTCGGGGACAAACAGCCCGGGGGTGGCACTGGGAAGTCCCCGGGGCAGAGGGTGTCACTCACAGCCCCACAGGACAACCCAGCATGACCCCGGAAAGATCCAGGTGCCACCAAGTCCAGCCTTCCCTGGACAAGGGACCCTGGGGGGATTATCCTCCAGAGGTGGGGGGCTCCAGCATGTCCCTGGGGAGGGTCTTCCAGGGAATGACTGAGCTCACTGTCCGACATCAGTGAAGGTGAAATCCCTCCCACTGTCCATTTTCCCTGGTCTTCTCCAGGAGATTAAACCTCTCCCAGTTTCCCCTGGCCTTGCCCAGGACCTCTCCCAGTTGCTCAGGTGTCCATGAGGGACACAGGGAATGGTTCTCAGGGGTCTGGGGTTTTCTGTTTGTGGAGACCCCAAAACTCAGCTGGAAGAGCCCTGGAAAACCTGTGGGATCGATTCCTGCTGGCCTCTCTTTGCTGTTTCAGCTCCACAGCAGGGTTTGGGAAGGGAAATTCCTCCCAAAATCTGCAGTTTGTTCAAACATTTCCCTGTTCCTTCCAAATTCATCCCAATTCCCTCCAAATTCTGTGGGATGCTGTGGAATGCTTCCCAATTCCCTCCCAAGCCTTCCAAATTCCCTTCAAATTTCCCAGTTCCTTCCAAATTCCTTCCATTCTAATTGTTCTCCATTCCTTCCAAATTCACTCCTAGTTCTTCCTAATTCCTTCTCAAATCTTTCCCATTCCTTCCAAAATCCCTCAAAATTCTCAGACTCCTTCTGAATTCTTTCAAATTCCCCACAAATTCCTGCCCAATTCTTTCCAAACTCCTCAAACATTCCCATTTCCCCCGCAGATCCCACTTAGGATTTAACACAGAAACACCCACAAAATGCATTGAAAATACTTAAATTTGGGGTTTCAGCACCTTTGCCATCCCTGAGTCAGCTCCAAATGGCCACGAAATCCTCGGAGGCAACTCTGGGAATAAAAAAAGGAAAAATTTAGTGAGTTTCTATCAGGAAGTTGCAATTCCCAGGCCAACCCCCCTGTCCCACAGGGAGGGCCATAAATCCTCCCCCCAGACCAAACCCTGAGCCAGGGAAATTCCTGCTCATAAATCCATCTCCGGGTTTATTTGCCCATCCCAGGATTGTCCGGTCTCTCCTCATTCCGGAACGCCCATGGGTTTGTCCTGGAATTGTTCCCAGGGCCGGAGCTGATCCCACTTGGGCTGGATGGGCTTGGGATCCCTCTGAGCCAAACCCCTCTGGGATTCTGGGATCCAGCTGAAGGGAGGGCACGGCTGGGGCATCATGGAATAGTCCTGGAATGGTTTGGGCTGGAAGGGACCTTCAGGATCATCTCGCTGGATGATCCATGGGCAGGGACACCTTCCAGGAGCCCAGGTGGCTCCAACCTGGCCTGGGACACTCCCAGGGATCCAGGGGCAGCCACAGCTTCTCTGGGAAATCCATTCCAATCCCTCCCCACCCTCCCAGCCAGCAATTCCTTCCCAATATCCATCCAAATCTCCACTTTGCCAGTGGGAAGCCATTCCCTGTGTCCTGTCACCCCATCCCTTGTCCCAAGTCCCTCTCCAGCTCTCCTGGAGCCCCTTTAGGCTCTGGAAGGGGCTCTGAGGTCTCCCTGGAGCCTTCACTTCTCCAGTTGAACACCCCAGCTCTCCCAGCCTGGCTCTAGAGCAGTGGGGCTCCAGCCTTTGGAGCATCTTTGTGATTTTGGGCAGGTCCATGCCCTTCTTTTGACATCCTTTCATATTTAATCCCTGCTGACAATTGTTTTAAATAACAAAACCCAATCTATACTTGTGAAGTCACGCTGGAGCCAAAGCCTGACCCAGGGAGGGGTGGGCATGGCTGGGGTTTCATCTTCTCTGCTGGAACCAGAGTAGTTTTTCCTCACTGAGTCCAGGCTGAGGGTGGATGTGAAATGCCAAAGAGCAGCATCAGGGCAGTGAAGAGACTGTAATATGGGAGCACATATAAGAAAGGACTCCAAATACAGCCTTGAGCACAGACTGCTTGGGAGTCAGGAAAACAGGGGCTGAGACACCTTAAAAACCAGCTCAGGCTGCCCCTGCTCGCCACTGGTCAGTGTCAGAATGAGCTGGCAGACTTGCAGGCCATCAGAAGTGAAAAAAAATCTCAAAGAGGGAAAAAAATCTTTTTTTAAAAAAAGAAAAACAAGCCACACACACACACAAAAAAAAAAAAGCAGCTGTTCTTTTTTGAGTGTGTCTGTAGCCCAAGGTCTTGCCGAGGGGATGGAAAACCATTTCAAAAGGTGGAAGGAAAAGGGTTTCTTTCATCAAGGATGGTAACAGAGCAGACTGAAAGCTCTGAGCATGTGTTTTGTTTGATATTAAAGCCGTTTTGGGGGCAAAAGTGACTTTCCTGAGAGGATGTGGATCACTTCTAATGAAGTTTGCTGCAGTAGGGAGGAGATTCTCCAGGGGTTGCAGGACAGGGACACTGGGCTTTGGAGCTCCAGGGATGGGGCAACCTGTGCAAGGGTCTCCTCACCCTCACAGTAATAAATTTCTTCCCAATATGCAGCCTTTTGGTTGTTTTTAATTTGGTGTGTGGACTTAGGACACAAGTGCCAGGAAGCATCACCAAAATGACACAAAAGGATCCCACAGCAAGTAAGATGAAGCACTCAATTATCATTTTAATCTCTTCTCTTTTTTAGGCTCTCCTTGCTTTTCTGATTTGCCTGGAGATTTCTGAACTCTTCCCCCCAGAAATGTCAGGACACTTATTAGATTGGGCCAGGAAAATCATCCTGTCCAAAATTACCAGGCAGTTGCTACAGTATTATAGGAAATATTACTATGGCTTCTCACAGTCCAAGGAGTCAGGAATACTGAAATATTCCAGGAGTCCATTGTAAAACAAGGCACGAGGACTTAGCCAGGGAGAATCTCTTCTCTAAACTAAGGCAGATAACTGCAGAATCAAAAGTAGCTATTAATATTAAAGTCAAGTGTTACCTGGTGCCTTGGTCCCTGCTGAATTCAAATGCTCCTGGAAAGGAGGAAATTGAGAGACTCTTAGGCAGGCAGAACAAGAAATCCCCCACTGGACCAAGGATGGAGCTGGAGAGAGCATGTCCTGCTGGGGCTGGACCAAAGGCCAGTCATTGAAACTCGGGCTTTGTAAAGAAACAGGAATTTGGGTAATAATGGTCTGATTCTCTTTGTGAAAGAGAACACAATTTTCACCCTTTCAGGGTGAGAGAGGGGAGAAATTCTCCAAAAGCCCTAATGATGAAGTGAATTACATTTTTCAGATTTGGTTCCCGAGGAATAATAAAATCATTTCAGTTGGAAATGCCCTCTAAGAAAAACAAGTCCAACCATCCCCCCAGCACTGCCAAGGCCACCACTAATCCATGTCCCCAAGTGCCACATCCACCTGCCTGTTCATCCTCCAGAACTGGGGACTCCAGCACTGCCCTGGGCAGCCTCTCCTGGTGCTCCACAACCCTTTTGGTGAAGAAATGTTTTCCTAATATCCAACCTAAACCTTTCCTGGTGCAATTGAGGCTGAGCCCTCTTGTCCTAGGTCACATTCCCTAAGCAGCACAGCATTCCCAGCCCCTGACAAGAGCAAGTCAGTGGTTTTCTTGCCCTCTGCCTCAGTTTCTCACAAGGAGATTTGAGGTCACAGGGCTCAGCTTAACCCCCTGGAAGCCCCAGTACTTATTGTCAGCTCCAAACTGAACAAGAGGCTGGTTCCCTGCTAATCCTCATGTAATATGAAAGGTCACTCCCATTGTGAAAGCGACTTGCTATTTTTATAGCAGAAGGATTATTATTACAGTGAAAATGGAAAATAACCTGAGAAGAGGGACTGAAATCACAACACAAACGTGACCTGCCTCTCACTGGAAGCAAGAGCTCGCTGGAGTCCTGACAACATCCTTCCTCCTCCAAGGATGCCTTTTCTAACAGGGCATTATTAATAGTCACATCAAGGGATGACTCAGAGGAAAGACCCTGCTAAGCAGAGCGTGGCTGGGATATTGCCATACGACATTAACTTGAGTTCTGGTGGGCCAAGTTTTCAGATCAGTCTGGGATTTTCCCTCTTTTCCTTCTCCAGGAGGATGTTGGAAATGGTTTCAGCAGGAAAGTCTGTTGGTTCTCAGCACAAACTCTTGTCCACAGAAACAAGGTCCTTTCTCCCTCTCTACAGCTTGACCATAGAATGGCCTGGGTTGGAAGGGACCTTAAAGAACACCTTGTTCCACACCCTGTCATGGGTAGGGACACCTTCCACTAGCCCAGGTTGCTCCAAGCCCTGTCCAACCTGGCCTTGGACACTTCCAGGGATGGGGCAGCCACAACTTCTCTGGGATTCAACCTGTGCCAGGGCCTGCCCACCCTCAAAGGGAACTATTTCTTCCTGAATATGCAACATAAAGCCAAAAGTCTCACTGGAGATGGAGGGTTTGATGTGACTTGACAGGGTTTTTCTGTAGGTTGTTCATTGCTCATCAGCCCTGGGGGCTCAGATCTGAGGGTGCAGGTGCCACATCCACCCTGAGATGCTTCTGCCTTTTGGGGACATGTTTCTGGTCAGCTTTCTGGAAGCATTTCAACTTTAAGTTAAACTGATATCTTCTGTTTAGGTTTTCTGGGCTGAACCAGGTATTTCTTTGAAGGAGCCTGCTCTTACCCATCCATGTCTCAGGAGCAAGAATCACAGAATCTCCTGAGCTGGCAGGGACCCATCATTGAGTCCAGGTCCTGTATGGGACACTCCAACAATCCCACTGGCTACCTGGAATGATATTTGGAGCTGTTTTGGAGAGGTGCTTTGCTAGGTGAAGATGCCTGGGTAAGTTTTGATGGCAGCTCTACCACAGAGCTGTTCTGCTGTTGAATAGCTCCTCTCCTACCTCTGTGCCCAGGGAATCTTGCACTTCCTTGGGCAAGCTGGGAAATCAGAGGGCTGGGAATCACCAACCATCTGAAGCTCAACAGGGGGAAGTGCCAGATCCTGCCCCTGGGATGGAGCAACTGGGAATGAGATGCTGGAAAGCAGTGCTGGGAAAGGGCCCTGGGGGTGCTGGTTGGTGGCCAGTTGACCACGAGTCAGCAGTGCCTGGAAGCAGGAGGGACATCCCTGTCCTGGGGGGCATCAGGACAGGGAGGGTATTGTCCCACTCTGCTCTGCACTGGGGTGGCCTCACCTGCAATAGTGGGGCAGGTTGGGGGGACACAATGGAAGGGATTGAGAGATTGAGCCATTGGAGAGTGTCCAAAGGAGGACACAGGGATGGGGAAAGGCCTGGAGGGGAAGGTGTGAGGACACTGAGGGCACTTGGGGTGTCCAGCTGGAGAAGAGGAGACTGAGGGGAGACC
>JAXCLP010000082.1:796172-807544 GCA_035584035.1 Lepidocolaptes lacrymiger | reverse complement strand
AAGGGATGCCCAAAGGGTGATAGGTCACGGGGGGTGGGAGGGTCCCCCAGGGGTGCTGCTCCTGGGGGAGGTGGAGCTGGGGGACCCCTCGGGGGTGCTGGTCATGGGGGTCCTTAAGGGGTGACTGTTCATGGGGACAGGGGGTCTCCCAGCGGTCCTGGGGGTCCCTCAGGGCTGCCAGTTCCAGGGGCTGGGGTCTCCCTGTGGTCCTGGGGGAGGGGACTGTTCCCTGGGGTTGCCTATTTGGGGCTCTGGGGGTGCCTATTTGGGGCTTTGGGGGTCTCCCTGTGGCCCTTGGGGCAGTGGGGATGGGGCTGTTCCCTGGAATGTCTATTTGGGGTTCTGGGGGTCTCCCTGTGGTCCCTGGGGCGGTGGGGATGGGGCTGTTCCCTGGGGGTGCCTATTTGGGGCTCTGGGGGTCTCCCTGTGGTCCCTGGGGCGGTGGGGATGGGGCTGTTCCCTGGGATCATGGGGATGAGGCTTGGCAGGCGGGCTCTGGTGGATCCCTGCGGGATGGGGGTCTGGGGAGCCCCTGGGGGCCCTGACCCCCCGTGTGCCCCCAGGTGTCGGGCACCCCGCGGCGGAAGGCGGTGCCGGGCGCGGCCCCGTCGGAGGTGCAGGAGCTGCGGAGCCGCACGGAGCACGCGGAGCGGCGTCTCCTGGCCTGCGAGACCCTGGTCGGGGAGCTGGGCAGCGGCCTGGCCAGCCTGGGCACCCTCCTGCAGGGCTATGGGGAGCTGCAGCAGCGCCTGCTCAACCTGGAGAACCTCCTCAAGAACAGGAACTTCTGGATCCTGCGGCTCCCCCCCGGCTCCCGCGGGGAGATCCCCAAGGTAAGGGTGTCCGGAGGGTCCCCGGAGCGGGGCTGGGGCCGGGGGTGTCCAGGAGCTGTGGTCCCAGGTGAGTTCCCTGTGGTTCCAGGTGCCGCTCACCTTCGATGATGTCTCGGTGTATTTCAACGAGCTGGAGTGGGAGAGGCTGGAGCGGTGGCAGAAGGACCTGTACAGGGCCGTGATGAGGGGGAACTATGAGACACTGGTGTCCCTGGGTAAGGCTCAGGGAATCATGGAATGTCCTGAGCTGGGAGGGACCCACAAGGATCACAACTCCAACTCCTGCCCAGGACACCCCAACAATCCTTCCATGGCCCTGAGAGTGTTGTCCAAATACTCCTTGAGCTCTGGGACCGCTGGCCTGTTCCAGTGCCCAACCACCCTCTGGATGAAGAACCTTCTCCCAATATCCAGCCTACCCCTCCCCTGGCACAGCTCCAGCTGTTCCCTCAGATCCTGAGTGGCAGAACCACTCCTGGGCTGCCCTGTTTTCCCTCCCTCCTGCTTGTGAGCCAGGAGCAGCATCCGGGAGGAATTCTTGGAGTAAATAATAATGCAAAATCATTTCTTAGACAGAAACATGCAGGTGAAATGCTGCTCCTCCTGACTATGGGAGTGGATTCCAGAGTGAAGGAACCATTGTGTTGCAGTGACAGGACACAGGGAATGGTTTCCCTCTGTCAGAGGGCTGGGATAGATGGGATATTGGGAAGGAATTCCTGGCTGGGAGGGTGGGCAGGTCCTGTCACAGTTTGGGCAGAGCAGCTGTGGCTGCCCCTGGATCCCTGGAAGTGTCTAAGGCTGGGTTGGAGCAACTTGGGCCAATGGAAGGTGTCCCTGTTTTCCACTAGAGGGAAATGTTCCAGCCAAACCTTTACCCTGTCCTTAGGCATTTTAGTTCATGTTCTGTTGGTTGAGATCTTTATCCTGGGTGGATCTCACCCCGGGGGCCAAGGAAGCAGCTCCATTGATGTGGATGGAGCAGGGATGAGATTTTTGTGTCTCTGCCGGGGCTGGGAAGAGGGGAAAGGTCCCTTTGGGAATCTGACAGGATAAAGGTGCAGCAGATCCTGATAACCCCCTGTCCTCTGCTCCATGAACAGACTATGCCGTGTCCAAGCCTGACATCCTCTCCCAGATTGAGAAGGATGAAGAGCTCAGTGACAAGGAGGATCAGGAACCCTCACGGACATGGAATGGGGATGGCCAGGAGCCCTCACAGGCACCGGGGGAGATGGGCCAGGCAGACAAGGCTTTGGGAGCTGAAATCCTCATGGAAACTGGCCCAGGTGGGTGCCAGGAGGAGGTGGCTGTTCCTGGAGATCTCCCATGGATCAGATCACCACAGAGCACCGTGAATCTTCATTCCCAGAGGAATATTTGTGCTCTGTCAGATGGATCCCATGGAGAAAAGCAGGCAAAGCCTGCAGGAGGGACTGGGGTGGGGTCTGGAGCAATGGGGCTTCCAGAGACATTCCTGCCTGCAGTGGGGAGAGAGGAGACTTGGGAAGTGAGGAACTGGACCAGGGATGAGGGCTTTGAGTGTCTGTAAGGGCTGGGGAGAGGGGAGAAGGGTCACTTTGGGAATCTCATAGGATAAAGGTGCAGCCAAATCCTAATAAACCCCCTTCCTCTGCCCCAGGAGCAGACAGTGCTGTGTCCAAGCCCAACAGCCAGTCCTGGATCAAGAGGGATGAAGAGCTCCCTGACAAAGAGGGTCAGGAGTTCCCACGGACACACACTGGGGACAGCCAGAACCACCCTGAGACACAGACTGGGGACAGCCAGGTGCCCCTACAAACACAGACTGGGGACAGCCAGGAGCCCCTACAAACACTGACTGGGGACAGCCAGGAGCCTCCACAAACACAGACTGTGGACAGCCAGAACCACTCTGAGACACTGACTGGGGAAAGCCAGAACCACTCCGAGACACTGACTGGGGACAGCCAGAAGCTACTCCAGACAGGTGACAGCCAAAACCCCACCCCAACACAGACAGGGGACAGCCAGAACCTCCTCCAGACAGGTGCCCCCAACAATCAGCAGCCCCCACAAGCACCAGAAGAGATGGGGCAGCAGGAAGAGGCTTTGGGAGAAGGTCCTGTCTCCATGGAATCTGGGCCAGGTGAGTCTCAGAGGAGCATCACCAGGGAGGAGTGGGAGCCTTGGGATGCTGTCACAGGACAATGGAAGGGAAGGGATTGAGGGCCTGGACACAGGAATGGAGATGGAGATGGAGTGGAGAGGGTGGGATGAGGCTACTCTATGGAGGTGCTGGCACATGACAACTTCCTCCAGCCCTCCCTCTGCTTTTGGTCCATGTGTGGCTTGGCTCCAGTTCCTCCCAACACCTCCCAGACCTTCCTCAGAATCCATGAGGTTGGAAAAGCCCTCTCAGACCATCAACTCCACCCATTTCCCAGCACTGCCAAGGCCACCACTGACCATGTCCCCAAGTGCCACATCCACATGGCTTTGAAATCCCTCCAGGGATGGGCACTCCACCTCTGCCCTGGGCAGCTGTGCCAGGGTTGGACAGCCCTTTCCAGGAGGAATTTCCCCACTATCCAATCCATGTGCTGCCTCTTGAGCCACCACTTTCTCCAGCAATTCCACACACTTTCAGCAATCTCCAGTTCCTCACACTGGAGCAGGGAAGCTCTGAGCCCTCCATGGGTCTTTCCAATGCTTCTTCCCTGCAAACAGAACTCCCCATCCTGGTGATGAACATCATGTCCCTGGGGGACCATCGGCTGGGGACGGAGACGGAGGAGGATGTGGCAGATCCTGACACAGGTGGGTCACCCTGTGCCGGGACATGGGGCCCGGTGGGTGGGAAGCACCTCCCAGGGCACTCATGGGCTGGAAATGGGGTGGGAGAAGGAAGTTCTCAAGTGTGTTGGTGGCTCCAGTATTGCTGGAAGCCTGGTCAGTGCTTGGGGACTTTACATGACCTGGGCATGTCCTGGGAGCAGACTTCACAGAATTGTTCAGGGTGGAAAAGGCCTTTGAGACCATCAAGTCCAACCATCCTCCAGCACTGCCAAGGCCACCACTGACCATGTCCCCAAGTGCCACATCCACAGGGCTTTGAAATCCAGGGATAGGGACTCCACCCCTGCCCTGGGCAGCTGTGTCAGGGCTGGACAGCCCTTTCCAGGAGGAAATTTCCCCACTCTCCAACCTGTCCCTGCCCTGGCCCAGCCTGAGCCCCTTCCTATTTCTGTTCCCTTCCCTGCACACGAGAATGTCATTTTTGTCCCAAGGGGCCCAAAACTGATCCCAGCAGTGGAGGTGCCTCAGCAGTGCCAGCACAAGGACTGGCACTGCTCTGGGCCTGTGTCACACCACAGTGACACAAACCCCGTGTCCCTCTGTTCCAGAGGATGCCTCATTACCTGACGATGAAATGCCGTGTGAAGGGGCTTCTCCCGAGGACGTGGAGGTGAAGGAAGAGGAGACTGAAGTGCTGCCAGAGGACTCCACACCCTCTCCTGGCTCAGAGATCCAGAAGTGCCCCAAAAACGAGCCGGTCAAAGCCAAGAGCAAGAAGAAGCCGAACCGGTGCGAGACCAGCAACCTCCTGATGGGCAACTGCCGGCGCGGGTACGTGCGGGAATGGTCCCACCCCTGCACGGAGTGCGGGAAGCGCTTCCGCCTCAAAATCAACCTCATCATCCACCAGCGCAGCCACGCCAAGGAGGGGCCCTACGAGTGCCCCGTGTGCGAGATCGGCTTCACCACCAAGCGGCACCTGGACCTTCACCGCAGCATCCATGTCAAGGACAGAGCCTTCGGCGCCAAGGTCTGGGGCAACGTGCACCCCGAGCTGCGCATCCGTCCCCGCAGGGTCCTCTGCAGGGGCGGCCACGGGCTGGGCAACGGGATCCACGTGGGGGGCGCCTGGCTGGCCCAGCCCAAGGAGGAGCCGGACAGAGGGGGCGCCGGGATCGCGCGGCCCCCCAATCCCAAGCTGAAGTGCATGCACTGCAAGAAGATGCTGTCCGGCTCCACGTCGCTGCGGCGGCACCTGCAGACCCACGTGCGGGACCGGCCCCACTGCTGCAGCTCCTGCAACAAGTGCTTCACGCGCCGGACACACCTGCGGCGCCACGAGAAGATCCACGAGCGAGCCCTGGCCATGCTGCAGCAGGAGGGGAATGCCCAGCCCGCTGCTGGTATCCCGGCAGACCAGCAGCAGGCGGCTCCAGAGGCCCAGAGGAACATTCCCAAGGGGAACACGAACCCCAAGGCAACAAAAGGGGGTCCAGCCAATGTGCTCCTGTTGGGAGGGACACAACTGGAGCTCCCGGACAAGGGCTCCCCCCTTCCCAACAGTGGCAGGAGAGCCATGCGGCCTGTAGTCCGGCTGGGAACGAGGGCAATGCTGTCAAGGATGACCGAGAAATGAGCACGGCACAGACCCAAACTGGGGGTGGCCCTGGAGAGGAGCTGTGAGCGTTGGGTTTGCGCCGGGTGGAGCACCAGGGTTGGGAACCTGCTGCGTTTTAGGAGCTTCCTGGAGTTGTAAAAGGAATGGGAAGCTTGGAGACCCCCACGGAGAGCAAATTGCAGGAGTCTCCAGCAGTGCAAAGTGCTTCCCCATTCCACTGACTCTTGTGTCTGTTGGCTGATGCTTGGAATTCTCCCAAGCTGACATGCCTGGGAGATGACCAGGTGAAACAGCAGCTGAGCTCTCCCATTCCTCAACACTGGACCTGGCCCCTTGTGTTTGGGAACACAACTGAAGAGGACAGGGAGAAGGGAGTGGAGTGGCAGCGTTCCCAGGGAGCCCTTCACTTCCTGACCAAAACACCGGATAAAGAGAGCACAACATCTCTGAGACCCCACCATGTCCTGGCCACACTTGTCACAGCCCATCCCACAGAGAAGGAGATCCACCAACCTCTCCAGTGGGGTTGGAACACTGGAGCTTTGCACTGGAAGATTCATAGGACAAACCAAACCCCACTATTTTGATTTTGCTTATTCAGAGGTCCTGGCCAGTCTGTCAGGGAGTTCACAGGCACCCTTGGAACCATCCTGCATGGACGCAGAGTCATTTTGGGAATACTTGATGGGTCAGCCAGCCCTGTCCTGCAGCAGCATCCTGATCCCCATGGATCCACTGTGCTCCTGCTCCCGCTCTCCCAACCACAGCTCATCTCCTTGCCCCCCAAATCCCACCATGATGAATCCTATGGGAAATGTTCTGCAGCTACCTCAGCCAGAAGGGAGGGAGACCTGCCCGGAGGCAGCCGGTGAAAGCCAGGCCTGGCACCACTCCAGCCTTCCCTGGAGCCGTGTCCATGGCCAGGGCCCTGTCATCGTTGTGTGGACTGTTGGGACACTTGAATCTAGTTTTGCAGGGTTTTTTTTTTGTTTTCCTTGAGTTTTTTTAATGTAGTTATTTGAAATCCTGAAATCTCTATCCCTCTCCAAGCAGTGAGCTCAGTGAGCTTCTCCCATCTTTCATTCCCAGTCATTCCCAAGGTGTGATTGTGCTGCTGCAGGAAGTTTTGGGATCTGTGCCACATCCAGGTGTGATCCTCAGCTGCCTCCCTGCCCCCTGGAAGGGACAGCAGTGCCTGAGCCACTCCATGGGGGGGACACACAATGTTCCACAGCTCCTCCAGGCTGGTGTGTCACAATTCCTGCCCCTGGGATTGCAGGAGTTCAGGGGCGTTCCTGAACTGCAGAGGGAGCTGGGATGGGTGACAGAGGCAGATGGGTCACTCTGTGTTCCCAGTGGGACACGGGGGTGGCTGGTTATCCCTGCTGGGGTAGAGATCCCCACTGATCCCAGGGGATCCCATGACTGAGCTGGTGGTGCTGGTGGGTGATTCCCCCCAGCCAGGGGAGGTGCTGTCCCCTCAGCCAACAGCCCCGACTGGGCATTTCTAAAGCTGTTCTGACCAGGACCAGCATTTCCTATGACATTCCCAATCCCTTTCTCAGGATGTGGAATTAAAGTATTTGTCTCTATGTCTGGCTGCTTTGTGGGGCTGCGCCGGTGCCTGCAGGAATGGCTGGGGCTGGAGGAACTGGGATCAGCCAGGCCAGCTCTGACCAGGATGGGTTTCGGGAGTCACTGTGGGCAGCTCTGTCCCTGTGGAGCTCCCAGGTGAGGGATCCCAGGGCGAACCCCAGGCAGGACAGATGAGGCCTCTGCAGGAAGAAGGATAAGTGGCTGAGGGGAGAAGGGAAAGGCAGGCGATAGGGTGGCCCTGGCTGCCCTGGGTAGGGGCACGTGTCCCTCAGCACTGCCAGGGAGTCCGTGGTGCCCAGATCCTACAGAGGATTCTGTAGGGGATTCCTCTGGGACCACCCCAAATTTCCATTGGGCAGCTTCACATTCCTCACCCAGGAAGGACGCAACCCCATCCCTCTCCCATGTGGGGTGACCCCCCGAGCCCGCCCTGAGCTCAGCCCCTGGAGCACAACAGGACACCATGTCAGCCCAGTCTTTTATCTGAGTCTCTTCCCGGCGTGTCCGCTGGTCCCGGCTGTGGCCCAGCCCCACAGTTGTATCTGGGCCACTGACCACTCTGGGCCACTGACCACTCCCAGACTACCTCCCTCCCCACTGACAGTGTTCAAACAACCCTGAATTCCACCATTCCCCAGGATGGATGCAGCTGCTGGATCCACAGCAGCACTGACCCTCCTCTGCTGCCTCATGACCAGTCCCTGGGCCTTTCTCTGCCCATGCAGCACATCCTTCCTCCTCCTCCTCCTCCTCCTGGAGACCCAGGCAGTGCCACGAGTCCCACAGCGATGTGACACCAGCTGCCTTCCCTCCTCCAGCCTCCCGGCTACCGATTCTCCTGGCCCAAAGCCTCGCAGGGCTCCAGCTCCCGCTCATGTCCCGGCAAGCTGCCGGCCGGGGGGCTGGCCACGGCGTGGACCTTCTGGTGGTGGTTCAGCGACTGGCGGTGCCGGAAGCTCTTGGTGCAGCCGTGGCACTGGAAGGGGCGCTGCTGGGTGTGCCGGCGCTGGTGCTCCTCCAGCGACACTTTCTGGGGGAAGCTCTCGGCGCACTCGATGCAGCGGTAGAGCCGCTCCCCGGCGGCGCTGGCCCGTGCCGGCCGGCCCGGCCACACGCCCCGCAGCGGCCCGTGGATGCGCTGGTGCTTCTGCAGGTGGTGCTTCTGCACGAAGCCCTTCCCGCAGGAGGGGCAGCGGTACGGGCGCTCCCCGGTGTGGATCCGGTAGTGCTTGTTGAGGTTGGACTTCTCGTTGAAGCTCTTGCCGCAGGCGGGGCACTGGAAGGGTCTCTCGCCCGTGTGCAGGCGCTGGTGCCGCAGCAGCGCCGCGTGGTGTGCCAGGCTCTTCCCGCAGGACGAGCAGATGAAGGAGCCGTTGTTCTTCCTCTGTTGTTGTGCCAGGAGATCGCGCGTCAGCCGCACGCTCTTCCAGCCCGGCGGGAGCGCCCTGGGATCGTCCCCGGCGGCGCAGGGATCGTGCTGCTCCCAGCTGGGCTGCGGCGAGGCCCCCCCGGTGCTGGGGTCTTCTCCCAGCGGCATTCCCTGGGGAAGGGCAAAGGGCTGCTCCGTGCCCGCGCCCAGCGCGTGCTCCGTGGGGAAGGGCAGTCCCGGGGCAGGGTGAGCCTCCACCGGCACCACCACCGGCTTGAATTCCCCCAGGGAGAACTCCCCCAGGCCCGCCCCCGCCACCTTCAGCCCAGCCATGCCGTGGCTCTCCCAGGGAACCGGCTGCTCCTGGCTCAGGGGCACCTCCTCGTCCAGCCTCTCTGCAGGGCCCACGGGCAGAGCCAGGAGCTCAGCCCCATCCTCCTGTGGCTGCTGCTCTTCTGTCTTGATGACGATCATCTCACCTGCAGAGACACAGCAGTGCATTCCCAGGAAGGGATGTTCTCCCATGCCCACAGCTCTGGAGTGGGAGTGGGACAGGATCTTCCCCACCATAGGTTTGGGAGAGGAACTGGCAAAGAACAAAGCAAAGCAGGAAGGTTTTCCTGGGAAGAGGACAAGATGTGGAAGGGCATTGTCTGGGCAGTTTGTTGGACCTCAGAGACATAGAATCATGGAGTCATGGAACCACTGAGGCTGGAAAAACCCTCTGAGACCATCAAATCCAGTAATTAACCAAGCACTGCCAAGGCCACCACTAACCCATGTCCCCAAGTGCCACATCCACATGGCTTTAAATCCATCTGGGAATGGCGACTTCACCAGTGCTCTGGACATGCTGGACATGATGGACACAAGGGACTGAGAATACAATCCTCATAAACCAAACCAGAGGGAACATGAAGGCAAGACTGAGCTGCAGAGTCCTCTATCCCAGTGGGTGAATCCAGGGAAAAGGATCAAAACCTTCGTGGAGGAGGAGGAGGATCCACCCACAGGCACCCAGTCTCAGAGCTGCCCTCCCTGAGCCCTGCTTCCCATTTTCCATCCTAAGGGACCCTACCCAGGCCAGGTGGTCCTCAGTGCCCATCCTCAGCCCCCACCACTGTCACTCACCATCACCAAGCTGTCCTGGCACCGCTCCCTTCTCTGGCAGCACAGGGACCCCAGGATCCTCCCTGTCCTCATCCAGCGGCAGCAGCGTGGATTTGGAACCACCATCCTCAGGCCCTGGGAAGGAGGGTGTGATGGGATGAACTGCTGGCAGTGGGGACCAGCCAAAGGGGCATTCTGGGCTCCCAGGATGATCCAATCACACGGGCCAGAGTCAGTTCAACCAGGCACGTGATTTCCCAGGAAGTGTCTGTCGGACGCTCAGCCTCCAAAATTTTAGCCCCAAAATTAAACAGTGCTAAAATTTAGGACTCCCTGCAGCAAATCCCTGCATGGTGGTCCTTGTATGGCCCACATCCCAGAAAAAAAGTGGTGCAGGAACACCAGCTGTGGGACACAACACCTGGAATCCCCCCACACTCCACATGGGAAGGGCTCGAGAGCTGGATCAGCCTGGGGATGATGCTGCCTCTGACAAGATCTGACCAATCCTCACCAGGAGGGACCGTGGCCTCGTAATTCCCCTTCACAGTGATCCCATGGAGCTCCCGGCTGTCCATGTTCCCCCATTCCTGCTCCGGCAGACCGGCTGCCTCCGCCTCCCCCTCACCTGTTGCAGGGACCTGGAAGCACAGGAGACTCCACCACAGGGATCCCAACCTCATCCCCCTCCAAACCCCACCGCTGCTCCAGGAGAGCCCCGCAGGGTCTGGAGCTCCCACAGATGGAGCTGTGTCACCAGGGACATTCCCAGACATCCCAGGGAGGCTCAGGTGCTCCCCCCCATCCCTGTCACCATGAGCTCATTCCCATTCCCATTGCCCTGGGCCCATCCCTGTCACCATGAGCTCATTCCCATTCCCCTGGGCCTATCCCTGGTCATCATGGGCTCATTCCCATCCCTGTTCCCCAGAGCTTGTCCCTGTCGCCGTGGGTCTGTCCCTGCTCCCCAGGTCCCATCCTTGTCACCATTTCCTGGGTCCCATCCCTGTCCCCATTCCCTAGGACAGGTCCCCATTCCCCGGCTCCCATCCCTGCCGTATTCCCAGGGTCCCATCCCTGTCCCCATTCCCTAGGACAGGTCCCCATTCCGTGGGTCCCATCCCTGTCCCCATTCCCTAGGACAGGTCCCCATACCGCGGGTCCCATCGCTGCCCCATTTCGCAGATCCCATCCCTGCCCCACTCCCAGGGTCCCATTCCTGTCCTCATTCCCTAGGACAGGTCCCCATTCCGCGGGTCCCATCGCTGGCCCATTCCCCGGATCCCATCCCTGTCCCTTTCCCCTAAGACAGGTTCCCCCCATTGCCCGGGTCCCATCCCTGTCCCCGTTCGCTAGGACAGGTCCCCATTCCCCGGATCCCATCGCTGCCCCATTCCCCTGATCCCATCCCTGTCCCGGTTCCCAGGGCCCATTCCCGCGGCGGTCACCTGTGTCTGGTCCCGGCCGGCCGCGGTGTCGGTGCGGGTGTCGGTGCCGGTGCGGGTGTCGGTGCGGGCGCGGCCGGCCCCGCAGCGGCAGCGGCGGAGCTGTCTCTGGAGGCGGCGGAGGCGGCGGGAGTTGTCCCGCAGCATTGCGGCCATGCGGGCTCCCCCGGCCCGCACCGCCCGCTCCAGCCCCGCCACGCGCTGCTCCAGCCGCTCCAGCCGCCGCTCCGCCGCCCACAGCGCCGGGGCCGTCGCGCCGCCCTGCCAGGCCTCGGCCGCCCACTCGGGGTCCTGCGGGGGACAGAGACGTGAGGACCGGCCCGCACGGGGACACGGGCGGGCCCCGCAGCGCGGCCGGGGCGCGGACCCCACGGGGGGACCCTGGGTACCTGTGCGGGGCCCCACCGGGCCATGGCCGTGCTCAGCTCCGCACCGCCCTCAGCACCGCCCTCAGCCCCGCACCGCCCACCGGGCCATCGCCGTGCTCAGCACCGCCTTCAGCACCGCACCGCCCACCGGGCCATGGCCGTGCTCAGCTCAGCACCGCCCTCAGCACCGCACCGCCCACCGGGCCATGGCCGTGCTCAGCTCAGCACCGCCCTCAGCACCGCACCGCCCACCGG
>JAXCLP010000082.1:762564-783042 GCA_035584035.1 Lepidocolaptes lacrymiger | reverse complement strand
CAGCTCTCCTGGAGCCCCTTCAGGCCCTGCCAGGGGCTCTCAGGTGTCCCTGGAGCCTTCTCTTCTCCAGGTGACCCTCCCAGCTCTCCCAGCCCGGCTCCCGAGCAGAGGGGCCACATTCCTCTCATCATCCCTGGTCTCCCCTGGACTCTCTCCAACCTGTCCATGCCCTTCCTGTGCTGGAGACCTGCTGACACCTGGGCACCAAGGCATTAACATGCTGCTGGGTCCCAAACCCTGATAAGAAGCACGTTGGCACAGGTTGTGGCTGGAGAAGGGGACACACAGGGCTGGGGCAGCTCCTTTCCAGGGCCACCTCCCTGTTGTGGTCCCTGGAGATCAGCAGGAAAGTCTCTGGCAGTGCAGGACCAAAGTTGATCTGGTAGTGGTGGATCGAGACCACCAGAGACCCCCCAAAACCCCTCTCTAAAAGATCTGGGAAATGAACTGTGCATTCCCAATCCATTTACATGAGAAGGGGTAAATCTAATTCCAGGGCAGGGATTTTTTGCCTCTAGAAAGGTGCCCCCTGGACACACTGTGAGCTGAATTGACACCGGAGCCAGGACTCCTTCCCTCTCCCAGCTGGTCTCCCTCTCTCTCTTCCCATTTTTCTTTTACTCTTTTGTTTCTCTCACTACCTGAAAATAAGGGCCAAAATACCAATTCCCATGGTGAGTGTGTAATTTACTGGTCAGAGCTTTATTTTGGACCCTCTGATCTTGTTCCTTTCCAATCAACAAGATTTGGGATCTCCCCTCCCCTTCGGAGCAGGATCCCTGGATGGTTTTATCCCTCTTTCACTGTCCAGAGATCTCCTCATCCCCGGATGAGGGAGCCCTTGGCACACCCCAAACCTTCATTTTTTGGGGAATTATTTGTCTCCCAACCCTCTGCTGCAGTTGTGGATAACCTTTGGAGATGGGAGGATCCCCAAATGAAGGAAGCATCTGTGTGTGTGCCCAGGGAGGGGTTATTTCACTATAAATCTGCACATCCCTGGGGCGTTTGGCTGATTTAAAAGTGTTTTCCCTTTTCAGGGTGTCGGTTTGAGCAGCTGGGGACGACCTGACCCCTCTCCCTGGGGAGATCCAGCCCCAAATGAAGGATGCATCTGTGTGTGTGCCCAGGCAGGGGTTATTTCACTGTAAATCTGCACATCCATGGGGCATTTGGCTGATTTTAAAAGTGTTTTCCCTTTTCAGGGTGTTGGTTTGAGCACCACAGGCAGCCCAGCTCTCCCTCTGTGCCCAGCCCATGATTTTCCTGGGCTAATTCAGGCCTGTTTCGGACCAAAGCTGAGCAGGAGCTCTGCAGCCCCTCATCCTGGCGTGGCATTCTGGGCTCTGCCCCCAAAGCAGCCATGGTTTGTTGTGCAGCCCTGAACTGCCGCAACGCCACGAGCGGCGCCCACAAGAACAGCGCCGTGACTTTCTTTGGCTTCCCCCTCCAAAACGAAGCCCTCCTGCGGCGCTGGATCCACAACATGGGCAGGGCCATGGAGACCCCCTCCAAGCACCAGCGCCTGTGCTCGGCTCACTTCGAGGAGAGCTCCTTCCAGAGGGAGCACCTAAAAGTGCGTAAGAAGAGGCTGCTGAAGGAGGCCGTGCCCAGCAAGTTCCTGCTGGGGGATGACGGGAATTGGCTCGTGGGGACACCCCAAAGCTGCTCTGACATCATCAGGAACAGGAGTCGGAAGCGCATCCGCACGGCCCAGCACTGGAGGGTAACTGGGGGGGCTGGTTCTGGCAAGAAATGAAATGAAGGGAAGATTTGTGTGTAAATCCTTGGAAGCAGCTTGGCAAAATATCCCTCAGAGGGCTTGATTAGTAATAATGTTATTATTCCCTAATAATAAGGTTTTATTGTGAGGGAAGAGCTGTTCCAGCCGGTCTGGAAGTGCCTTTTGGGCGTATTTAAAGGGGTGAATTATTAAGGAAGAGTCACATCCCCTGAGGGAGCTGGGTATGGATGCTGACCATGGATATGTTTGACCCAGTTGTTGGGAAAAAAGTCCTTGTCTTGGTTGAGTCACATTATTTGTTAAGTCATTTCACTCATTCTGGAAGAGCAGGAGTTGATTCTTGTGTAAATTCCTTTGTTACTGGGCTGGTTACACACAACAGACTGCTGGGTGCTGACCTCGTGTTAAAACCTCTGGAAAAAGAGGGGGTTTATGGATTTACAGCTCCCCAACAGCACTGACTGGTGAACATTTCCATTTTTAGGTCTCTGGGAAGTTTCCCAATGGTGCTGAGGGGCCGACTTTGGAGGATTGGCAGAATGAATTTTATAAGACAATCCTAAAGAAGAATTGTGGATCTTTAACCACAGTGGGAAAAGGTCAGTTTTCTCTCTCCAAAGGGTGACATGGGCTAGGTCTGGCCTGGCCCTTGTCACTCCTCACATCCCTGGATTTTCAGAGAATTAACCTTTAGGTACTTGGGAATCTTTGTGAGATCCACACACAATCTAACAGGAATGATGCCCAGAAAATAAAGAAATGCTATTGATTTTAATTGCCCAACTCTGTGATTGAAACCACTGATATTTGAGACCTCCCTGGCTCCTCAGCATTCAGGGAATTCCATGGATTCGTAGCAGAACCTGCTGAAATCAGGGGGTAAAAGTGCTTTCCCTTGTCCCCAAAAGCTCAGGACTGAACCAGAAAATCTGGCACCAGGTGGCTGGATTTGGGTTTATTAAGGCTCAAATCTGAACATTCAGTTTTCAGCCTTTGGGGTGGATTATTTTATGAAAATTAGAAGACAAGTCTTGCTCCCCTGCACCCCACCACCCTTTTAGACACCAGAGCAGCTGCATTTGCTGTCCCCTCCTGGTGGGATCTTCTCTGGAATAACAGAGATGCTCATTAGGCAGTGCAGGAAAACAATCAGAGGAAACTAATAATAACCATAATTCCCGCGTTCTTTCTGTGCCTTGTTCAGATGACCCCATTCCCAAAGCCAAAATCCTGGTGGGAGAAGGATCCCAGGTCAAGGTTCAGCAGGATTTGAAGGGAAGGAAGATTCCTGCCAGCCTTGGCACAGGTGTGAGACTCGTTGGGAATTCAATGGCAACACCTTGAACCTGGTCAAGTAGGAGGGAGGGAATTCCACCTCATCCCTGCTGGGTTTTTACCCAAAACTTGGGGGTTTTGTACTGATGCAAAAAATGGGAATTATTCTTTGGAGATTTATGGATAAAGGTGATGCTGGGAATGCTGTTGTTGCAGGCCATGGTGTTGCCAAGATCAGATCCCAACTGCAGAGTGGAGAAGTTCATGGATCACCCTCAGGAGGATCCCAAAACCTGCACTGGAACCTTTTGGGCAAGGGGGAAATGTCAGAGAGCCTTGGCCCAGGTGTGAGACTCGTTGGGAATTCCGTGGCAACACCTTGAACCTGGTCGGGTTGGAGGGAAGGAAGGAATTCCACCTCATCCCTGCTGGGTTTTTACCCAAAACTTGGGGGTTTTGTACTGATGCAAACATTGTGAATTGGAGATTTATGGATAAAGGAGATGTTGGGAATGCTGTTGTTGCAGGCCATGGTGTTGCCAAGATCAGATACCAACTACAGAGTGGAGAAGTTCATGGATCACCCTCAGGAGGATCCCAAAACCTGCTCCAGAACCTTTTGGGCAAGGGGGAAACGTCGGAGAACCTTGGCACAGGTGTGAGACTTGTTGGGAATTCAATGGCAACACCTTGAACTTGGTCAGGTTGGAGGGAGGGGGGGAATTCCACCTCATCCCTGCTGGGTTTTTACCCAGAACCTGGGGGTTTTGTATTGATGCAAAAATTGGGAATTGTTGTTCTTTGGAGATTTATGGATGAAGGAAATGTTGGGAATGCTGTTGTTGCAGGCCATGGTGTTGCCAAGATCAGATCCCAACTGCAGAGTGGAGAAGTTCATGGATCACCCTCAGGAGGATCCCAAAACCTGCACTGGAACCTTTTGGGCAAGGGGGAAACGTCAGAGAGCCTTGGCACAGGTTTGAGACTCATTGGGAATTCAATGGCAACACCTTGAACTTGGTTGGGTTGGAGGGAGGGAGGGAATTCCACCTCATCCCTGCTGGGTTTTTACCCAGAACCTGGGGGTTTTGTATTGATGCAAAAATTGGGAATTGGAGATTTATGGATAAAGGTAATGTTGGGAATGCTGTTGTTGCAGGCCATGGTGTTGCCAAGATCAGATACCAACTACAGAGTGGAGAAGTTCATGGATCACCCTCAGGAGGATCCCAAAACCTGCGCCAGAACCTTTTGGTCAAGGAGGCAACATCAGAGAGCCCCCAAAATCCAACAAATCCCCCAAATCCCTTGGGAAAGGCAAGAAGCAGCAGCAGCTCCCCTGCAGGAGGACAGGCTGAGTTCAGGCAGTTCCTGCTTGCCCAGCAGAGCCGTGCCCAGGCTCCCGACACGCCGTGGTTCATCTGCACCGACTGCGGCAAGAGCTTTGCCCGGCACGCCTACGTGCGGCGCCACCAGAAAATCCACTCAGGACTCAAGCCCCACAGATGCCCCCTCTGCAGGAAGAGCTTCCTGGAAAAGCCCAGCTTCACTGATCACCTGAGAACACATTTGTATATAATCCAGCTGCCAAGTGCTTTCCTGGGGTAGATTTCTCCATTTGGTTATCAAAAATCCTTCTCAGTGCAGAGGGGATAATTTAGAGCCCTGTGGGGATCACAGGGAAGGTTTGGGATAAGGCACTCTGCCTAAGGTTAATTCACATCTGGATGGTGTCAGTCTGATAATCCTTGATTAGGATCCAATTTTAATTAGTGCCTGGATGATTCCCGTTGTGCTCTGTCCATCCCTTCCTGGGAGCAGGAATTGGGAGAGAGGAGCATCAACTGCACCAAAAATGGCATTAAAAAACCCTGCACATGCTGGAGATCACCCAGAGTAACAGAAACATGGGAATTTCTCAGGGATGAAAAGCCAAGACTTGGCAATGGGACTGTCCCCCAGGAAATTGATGTCTGAAGCAACCAATCCTGGGTGTTATTTCCCTGGTTTTGCTGCTCTCCCATGACTGTCACTGCTGAAGTTAATCTATTTTTTGGGTTCTATTTTGATATTGACCTGTGGGGTGAGATGCTGCTTTGATTTCTGAGAGTATGGAAAAACCCCATGGATCTGTTCCTAATGTATGTGCAACGTGTGGGTGATGTCCCTCTGTCAAGGGGAAAAAGCAGAGGGGAGAAGGTGAGCAGAGAGGAGGGGGGGGCCTGTCATGTGTCTTCTCCCCATGGACTGGTGGTTTTCAGCAACTTTGCTTATTCCACTGGAGTGCCAGGAGGGAAAATGTGTTGCCTCCAGTTGGAGGGAGGTGCTCAGTCGTGATTCCCCTTGGAGCCAAGTCCTGCCCCCGAGGAGCAGCAAAGAGCTGTGCTGGGGTGGAGTTCCATAAGTTCTGGGGGGATATGCTTGGCCCCAAAGGAGGTTTAGGTTGGATGTTGGGAAAATTTCTGCTGGAAAGGGTTGTCCAGGGCCATGGTGGTGTACCCATCCCTGGGGGGATTTAGGGACTGTAGATGTGGCATTTGGGGACATGATTCTGTGCCCTGAGGGTCACCAAAGTGAACAGCTCTGAGAGACTGGAATGTTCAAGGTTAAGGACTTCAACAAAAGCAGCAGGTTCTTTGCTGAGCCCAGGATTTCCCCCAGCTGATGGGGAGGAGATTTTTGGGATGTGTGGCGGTGAAACCTCTGATCTGCAAAGGAACAGCCCAGGGGAACCACCACAAATCAACCTTTGTGTAACAAGGAGCTGCTTTTGAGCCAGAGGAGGGAAGAGGCTGATAAGAAGCAGCTCCTGGGAGGTGAGATGATGCTTTTTGAGTCCTCCCTCACCCGATGGCTCAGGTGTGACACTGTGCCCCCTAGGGGGACATTCCCAGGAAGGACAGAAGGTTTCCATCCCTTCTGATGGGGCACAACTGGCTCAGCTACACTGGCCATGTCTTAGAAGGGCCACAAACCATCAAAGCCCCCCGAGGTGCCCCCAGACTCATTTCTGGGCTGTTCCCACCAAGCCCTGAACAAACTAAACCTGTGCCAGTGCCACCAGTGCTCCCACTGACACCAGTGCCTGTGTCAAGGCTGGTGCCAGTGCCAACACCAGTTCCCATGGTAGTGCCAATGCTGCTGCTGGTGCCAGTGGTGGCAGTGGTGCTGCTGGTGCACCAGTGCAGGTGCCAATCCCAGTACTGATGCCTGTGGTGGAGCCTCTGCCAGTGCTGGTAACCTGTGGTGGTGGCAGTGCCAGTTTGGGTGCTGATCCAGTACTGGTGCCAGTGATGGAGCTGATCCCAGTGGGTGATAGCGGTGGCAGTGCCAGTGCTGTTGGCAGAGCCAATCCCAGTGCACGGTGACAGTACCAGTGCCAATCCCAGTGTTGGAGTGGATCCTGATCTGGTGTCAGACCCAGTCCCAATCCTGATCCCGGTGGTGCAGCAGATCCCCGTGCCGGTGGCAGTGCCAGTGCCACTCCTGATCCCAATCCCGGTGCCATTCCCAGTGCCAGTTGGTGGTGCCAGTGCCATTCCCGGTGCTGGTTGGTGGTGCCAGTGCCATTCCCGATGGCAGAGCCGCTCCCGTTCCCAGTGCCGTTCCCCCTCCCAGTGCCGGTCTGCAGTGGCAGTGCCGGTGCCGTTCCCGGTGCTGTTCTTGGTGGCGGAGCTACTCCTATTCCCGGTGCTGGTGGCAGAGCCACTCCCGTTCTCGGTACCTCTCCCGGTGCCTCTCCCGTTCCCGTTTCCAGTGCCGTTCCTGCTCCCGGTGCTGGTCTGCGGTGGCACTGCTGGTGCCATTCCTGGTGCCGTTCCCGGTGGTGGACCCGTTCCCGTTCCCTGTGCCGTTCCTCCTCCCGGTGCCATTCCCGCTCCCATTCCCGGTGGCGGAGCCGCTCCCGTTCCCATTCCCGCTCCCGGTGCCATTCCCGTTCCCGTTCCCGGTGGCGGAGCGGCTCCCAGTGCCATTCCTGTTCCCGCTCCCGGTGCCATTCCTGTTCCCGCTCCCGTTCCCATTCCCTCTCCCGCTCCCGGTGCCGTTCCCATTCCCGTTCCCGGTGGCGGAGCCGCTCCCGGTGCCATTCCCGCTCCCGTTCCCGTTCCTGCTCCCGGTGCCATTCCCGCTGCCGTTCCCGGTGGCGGAGCGGCTCCCGTTCCCATTCCCGCTGCCGTTCCCGGTGGCGGAGCGGCTCCCGGTGCCTTTCCCATTCCCGCTCCCGGTGGCGGAGCGGCTGCCGGTGCCGGTAGGCGGCACTGCTCGGCTCAGCTCGGCGCTGCCGCCGCTCCCCGCCCGCTGCCGCCCAGCCCGGAGGAGGCGGATGCGATTCCCCGGCTGCCCGTGGCTGCTCGGCGGGGCGGGGGGCCCGGACCGTGCTCACCCACCCTCACCGCGCCCGCACCCGCACCCCGACCCGCACCCGGCCCCGGAGCCAGCCCCGGCCGCAGCCCCGGCCCCGGATCCAGCCCCAGCCCCGGCCGCGGCCGCCGGGCCCGGCCCAGCAACGCGGGGCCATGGCCGAGTGGGCGCCCGCACAGGTAAGCACGGCCCGGGGCACCGGGGACGGGGACGGGGGACGGGGACAGGGACAGGGACAGGGACAGGGCATAGGGGCAGGGACCGGGACAGGGACAGGGACCGGGACCGGGCATAGGGGCAGGGACCGGGCACAGGGACCGGGACCGGGCATAGGGGCAGAGACCGGGTACACACCGGGCACCGGGACAGGGACCGGGGACAGGGCACAGGGACCGGCCCAGCTCCCGCCGGCCGGGACCCCCTGACACCCCCCGGCCCGGTGCCCCCGGGAGGTGGCGGAACACCCCCGACCCGGGATGCCTGTGAGGCCCCGGGATACCCTGGGATGCTCCGGGCACCGCTGACCCGGGATGTCCACATGCCCCCGGGATGGCCCGGGATGTCCACATGCCCCCGGGATGCCCCGGGATGTCCACATGCCCCCCGGGATGGCCCGGGATGCCCCAGGCACCGCTGTCCCGGGATGTCCACATGCCCCTGGGATATCCCGGGATGCCCCGGGATGCTCCGGGCACCGCTGACCCGGGATGTCCACATGCCCCCGGGATACCCCGGGATGTCCACATGCCCCCGGGGTGCCCTGGGATGCTCCGGGCACCGCTGACCCGGGATGTCCCGGGATACTCTGGGATGTCCACATGCCCCCGGGATGCTCCGTGCAGGCTCCAGCCCCGGGATGTCCCCAAGGACCCGACCCGCGGTGGCCCCGGTGCCCTCGGGATGCCCTGGGCACCGCTGACCCGGGATGCCCCTGTGTTCCCAGCACGTCCCGAGGCACCTCTGCCCCGGGATGTCCCCGTGCCCCAGGGATGTCCCCATGCCCCCAGGGTGCCCCGGGCTGCCCCCTGCAGGCTCCAGCCCCGGGGATGCCCCAGGCACCTCTGTCCTGGCATGTCCCTGTGTGTCCCCAAGGTGTTCCTGAGCACCCCTGGTCCCCTGGCTGCTCCCTGCCCTCCCAGCCCCATCCTCCTTCTGGAGGGGTTCTGGCCCTGGAATGGCTCCCACAGGGTGGGGGTCTGGAGTGGCAGCATGGGGGGGTCACCTGACTGGTGTCCCACGGGGACAGTGACCAGCACTGACCCCATGGCTGCTCTGCCACTCACCCTCAAGGCTGGTGGGCATCACAGGGGGACCCCAGCGTGGTTTTTGGGTGCCCAGGAGCCCCAGAATCAGTCCACAGAGGCTCTGGGAGATGGGGTGACCACGGCCCTTGTCCCACGGCGCAGGTGCAGGAGTGGAACATGGAAGCCCCTCACCTGATGCCGCTGCAGCCGCCGCTGCTGCCGGAGCGGGCACACGTGCGGGAGGCACAGCTGCACTCGGCAGAGGCCTCGCTCTGGACCGTGGTGGCCACGGTGCAGGCCATGGAGAGGAAGATCGACCTCCTGGCCACCCGCCTGCTCAGCCTGGAGGGCCGCTCGGGCACGGCCGAGAAGAAGCTCCTGGACTGCGAGAAGACGGCCATGGAGTTCGGGAACCAGCTGGAGAGCAAGTGGGCCGTGCTGGGCACCCTCATCCAGGAGTACGGGCTGCTCCAGCGGCGCCTGGAGAACGTGGAGAACCTGCTGAAGAACAGGAACTTCTGGGTGCTGCGGCTGCCCCCCGGCCCCCGGGGTGAGGTCCCCAAGGTAAGGGCTCCTGGGGGCCTGCAGGACAACCAGGGGGACCCCCAGTTTCCCTGGGAAGCAGGCACTGCTGAGCCGTGGGGACTTGTCCCCGCAGGTGCCGGTGACATTTGTGGACATCGCTGTCTACTTCTCGGCGGAGGAGTGGAAGAACCTAGAGGAGTGGCAGAAGGAGCTCTACAACAACCTGGTGAAGGAGAACTACGAGGCTTTGCTCTCCCTGGGTAAACATTCCCTTTCCCCCCTTTTCTTGGCAGGCTTTGTCTCCCTGGAGGGTCCCCAACGTGGGTGGTGGCACTCACTGTGTCTCTGGGACCACCCATTTTGGGAGGAACACTCCATGGCTTGTGCTGTGGGGGGGGGAACGGGGCTATGTGACATGCCATGCCATGCTGTGCCATGCCAATGCTGCCACATGCCGTGCCACCCTGGGGGGCTGGAGAGGGTCCTTGTCCCCCAAAACTGAGCCCTTGAGCCTCCAACACAGAGGTCCTGTGGGATTTAGGTGGGTTCTCTGCCAGGAGGGATGCCAGGGCCTGGCAGCCTGGTGTGTCCCCTGCATGTCCCCTCATGCCTGGTGACAGGGAGGGTGTGGCAGGCACAGCCTGGTGCCATTAGCTCTGTGTCCCCTGCATGTCCCCCCATGCTCAGTGACAGGGGGTGTGGGAGGCACAGCCCCAGTGCCATCAGCTCTGTGTCCCCTGTGTGTCCCCCCATGCCCAGTGACAGGGGAGTGTAGCAGGCACAGCCCTGTGCCATCAGCTCTGTGTCCCCTGTGTGTACCCCCATGCCCAGTGATGGGGAGTGTGGCAGGCACAGCCCTGTGCCATCAGCTCTGTGTCCCTGTGTGCCCCCATGCCCCCGGTGCCATCGGTGCTGTGTCCCTGCAGACGGTGCCCTGTCCCGAAGTGAGGGGCAGCCCCGCAGTGAGCGTGGGGAAGGCCCCTGTGTGCCCGAGCAGCGGGACCTGGAGCAGAGGGAGCTGCCACCAGACACCTGTGCAGGTGAGGCACCACGAGAGGACCTGTCCCCACTGTCCCCCACCTCGTGTTCCCCCACCCTGCCTGTTCCAGTGATGTCCCTCCTCATTCCCCAGTGGTCCCATCCTCCTTGGGCCCAGTTTTCCAGCTGTGACTGGGAACCACCTCGAGTGACCCCAGGGGACACTCAAGTGACCCTGTGCCTGCTGTGCCAGGGGTCTTTGATATCCCTTTCTGGGACACCCACGTGTCCCTCTGTCCCCCACTGCCACTACGTTGTGCCAGCCCTTGGGCTGTGTCACAGTCACCCACAGTCACCCAGCCCCATCAGCCATGTCGTTGTCATCTGTCCCCAATAGGCTGTGCCATTGTCACCTGTCCCCAGTGCACTGTGCCACAGTCACCTGTCCCCAATGCACTGTGCCACAGTCACCTGTCCCCAAGGGCTGTCCCACAGCCACTCATCCCTATGGGCTCTCCCCCCATCACCCATCCCCACAGCTCCCCAGGGGTGTTCGATGCCCCATCACTGCTGTGGGGCCGGGAAGTCCCACCCACACCCCAGAGCCCGAGGGTCCCACACCCCGAGGCGCAGTGACCTTTGTGGCCGCCCTTTGTGGCCGCATCCTGGCCCCGGCCAAGTCTCTCCTTGTGAACAGAGTCGCTGATCTCCACCTCCGACATCCTGTCCCGGATCAAGCAGGAGGTGGCCTTTGTGGGGGAGCAGCAGTTCCCGGAGGAGCGGGGGATGCCGCCGGACCCCTGTGCAGGTGAGCCCGGGGCTGGTCCCTCCCCGCGCCCCGGAGCAGGATGTGACCCCGCGTGGCTGATTCCCTGTCCCCACACCCTCCCTCCCTCCCTGCAGGCGCCGATGCCCTGATCACCGCGCACGACTTCTTGTCGTGGATCAAGCAGGAGGAGGAGCCCTGTGTCCGTGAGCCCTGGGAGCTGCCCGAGAGGGAGATGCTGCCCCCGGGTCCCGGTCCCGGTGAGTGACCCCTCCCCGTGACGCTGGGCTGTGACCTGGGGACATCCCCGGTGTCCCCAGCAGCCCCTGAGCGCTTTTCCACCCCCTGCAGCCGGCGAGGCGCTGCTGGTGAAGACGGAGGAGCGGTGCCCGCACGCCGAGCCCCCCGAGGAGGTGGGTTTGCCGGGGGGCTCCGGCGAGCTGCTCTTCCCCGGCACGGGCTTCGGGGCCGCCGAGGGACAGGCGGCCGTACCGGGGGCCGTGGCTCTGCCGGGGCAGCACAGACTGGGCAAAGCCGCTGGCCCCGAGCCGGGCGCGGGGGCCGAGAGCGGGGTGGTCCCCGGGGCTGCGGGCCCCGTGGAGGAGCGGCCGCACGGCTGTGCCGAGTGCGGGAAGAGCTTCAGCGGCAAGAAGAGCCTGCGCATCCACCAGCGCAGCCACGCGGCCGAGCGGCCCTACCCGTGCGCCGAGTGCGGCAAGAGCTTCAATTGCCACTCGGGGCTGGTGCGGCACCAGATGATCCACCGCGGCGAGCGGCCCTACAAGTGCTCCGAGTGCGGCAAGTGCTACAGCCGCAAGGAGCACCTGCAGAACCACCAGCGCCTGCACACCGGCGAGCGCCCCTTCGCCTGCGCCCAGTGCGGCAAGAGCTTCATCCGCAAGCAGAACCTGCTCAAGCACCAGCGCATCCACACCGGGGAGCGCCCCTACCAGTGCCCCGCCTGCGGCCGCAGCTTCCGCTACAAGGAGTCCCTCAAGGACCACCAGAGGGTCCACGGAGCCGAGCCGGGACCCCCGCCGCTGCCCCCGCCCGGCATCCTGCCCCCCGGCGATTAGGGGGCACCCCGACGAGGACTGGCACCCCCCGGCATGGGGCAGGCACCGGCCATGCGGCTCCCCACCAAACCTTGGTGCCCGGGGGGCGCAGGGGATCCTCTCGGGGGTCGTGCCCACCCCCCCCCCCCGGTGCCCTCCGTGGACGGACACTTCGGCCCCCAGCGCTCCCCCCACAGACGATGTCGCTGCACGGGGTGGGGAGCAGCCCCCCCGCCGTGTCCCCCCCGCGCCACCCCCCGCCTGCCGCTCTGTCCCCCCCGGCCCCCGATGCTTATTTTTACTGCCCCCCGTCCCGCTGTACAGTGCTTGGGGTGTAGTTTTGTATGGGCGAAGCGATCCGGAATAAAGTCGTGCTGGGCTGCAGCGCCGTCGCCCCCCACCCCGTGGGGACCCCCGAGGTCTGTGGCCGTGACCCTGCCCCGGCCGTGGGGACCCCCGGGGTCTGTGGCCGTGACCCTGCCCCGGCCGTGGGGTCCTCACCCCAGGAAGGCAGCAGGGTGGGGAAGGGGGGGGGACACTGGGGGACACGGGGCAGTGGGAATGGTGGAGCCGGGGGTCTGGGGGCTGCTGGATGTCCCCGTGTCACCGGCTGTGGTGGGGCTGTGTGGAGACCCCCAGAGCAGGGAGGTGCTGTGCCTGTAGGTGACACTGCGGGAAAGGGAGGGACGGAATGATGCTCCAGGGCACATGAGGAGTGTGTGTGAATCTGTGTGTGCTCACACTGTGTCTGTGTGTGCTCACACCTGTGTGTGTGTGTGCTCACATTGTGTCTGTGTGTGCTCACACTGTGTCTGTGTGTGCTCACACCTGTGTCTGTGTGTGCTCACATTGTGTCTGTGTGTGCTCACACTGTGTCTGTGTGTGCTCACACCTGTGTCTGTGTGCTCACACCTGTGTCTGTGTGTGCTCACACTCTCTGTGTGCTCACACCTGTGTCTGTGTGTGCTCACACTCTGTCTGTGTGTGCTCACACTCTGTCTGTGTGTGCTCACACCTGTCTCTGTGTGTGCACACCCCAGCCATGCTGTGTTGAGCTCCCTGCAGTCGAGCGTGTCCCGGTTCTCCCCTTTCACCTGAACCCTCCCCTCACATCCTCCTGCTTCCCAAACCCTTTCCTGCATCTCCAGTTCCCAAATTTCCCACTTTTCCTGCCTTTCCCGAGGCTCGGGGGCTGTCCCCACCTCCCTGCACCCCCTAACCCCTCTGCAAGTTGTTCCACCACCTTCATTCGAGGCAGCTGAACCCCCCACTCCTGTCCTCCATCCATGGGTCACTTCTGTCCCCTGTCACTGACCTGTCCCCAGGTCCTTCCTACCCTTCTCTGGGGGATAGGAGTTATTTCACACAATCTTTAACCCCAGCCATGGGAACCCATGGCCCTTCCCAAGGCACACCGTGGTCCCCAAGCTGGGTGTCACTGTCCCCTAGAAGACCCCAACCAGAGCTGGGTGACCCAGCAAGTGCCACAGCTCCTGGTGCCCTCCTGTCCCCTCCCCAGGGGCTGCACCCACCTGCCCCATCCCACCTGGGTGGGGAAGGAGCTGCCACCAGGCAGGGTGTGGCAGTTGGGGTGTCCCTGTGTGCTGTGGGGGGGACACCAGCGGTGCTGTCACCCCAGTGTGGGCTGGGGACGGAGAGGGGGAGGCAGAGGGTGGGAGACTGGGGTGCCCTGGGGACACTGTGCTCTTGGGGACACTGCACACACTGTGGGGACTTCTGTAGGGCACTGCACACTGCTTGGGGACACTGCACACTGCTTGGGGACACTGCACATTTCTGGGGACCCTGCACACTGCTTGGGGACCCTGTACATTGCTTGGGGACCCTGCACATGCCCTAGGCACCTTGCACACCACTCTGGGGACTCCACATGCTGCTGAGACCTTGGACACTCCCTGGGGACTTTATATTGTCCAAGGGGCCACTGCACAATCCATGGGGACACTGCACACTGCTGGGAACACTCCTGGGGACCTCAGACACTCTGGGACCCTCCATGCTGCTCAAGGGTTCTTGCATGATGCCAAGGGCCCTCCACAGTGCCAGGGGATCCTGTACATGCCCAGGGGACACTGGCCATGTTCTGGGGACCCCACATGCTGCTGGAGAGCTCAGACACTCCCTGGGGACCTTGCACATTGCCCAAAGTCCTTACATGATGCCAGGGACCCTCTACGCTGCCTGGAGATCCCAAACACTGCTGGGGACCTTGGACAACTCCCTGGGGACACCACACCCTCCTGGGGACCTGCCAAGCTAAGCCTGGGACCTGCACATTCCTGGAGACCCCAAACACTGCCTGGGTACCCCTAACACTGCTGGGGACCCCAAATATTCCCTGGGTACCCCAAACACTGTTGGAGACCCCAAATACTCCCTGAGGCCCCTCCATATTGCCCGGGGACCCCAAACACTGCTGGGGATCCCAAATACTCCCTGAGGACACTCCATGTTGCCTGGGGACCCCAAACACTGCTGGGGACCCCAAATATTCCCTGGGGGCTCCTGCCCCCCCACAGAGATCACACACAAGAAAAGGTCTTTTCTGGCTTTTGGGGTTTTTTTGGAGGCTTTTCTTTTTTTAACAGAAGTTTTATGGTTATATGCAAATTAGGTCATTAAATGATTTGCATAAAATGCTCGCACCTCAGCGACTAAGTGTTCCTAACTGCCCACCCCCCGAAAGGTAGTAAATCCTACTCCACTATGGGTGTCGCGCCGCCCCGCTGACACCCACACACGTGTCCCTGGCGGGCTCGGCGTCACCTCGGGGCACTCCCACGTGGGGACACGTGCCCGGCGAGCTCCGAGCATGCGGCGTGGCGCCGGCCACCCGTGTGCCCCCGTACCTGCCCGTGGGGCACCGATGCCACCGGCACGGGGCGGCCCCCGCACGCACCGTCCCCCCGGGCCGGGCACCGGCGGCGTGGCACCGCGGGCACACCGTGTCCTTGGCGGGCACACCGTGTCCTTGGCGGGCCGGCGCTCGGCCCGTCCCTAGCTGTTGGTGAGGAAGAGGCGTCTGTGTCTGGAAGCAGAACTGCGTGGTCGCCCACGGCGCCGGCCCCGGCCACGGGTGCTGAAGGGGCTCCGGCTGGGCACGGCGGGGTCTGCCCACGGGGCGCTGCCGGCCGGCGGCTCCGGGAAGCCGGGCTCGACTTTGGGCTGCTCGAGGAGCGGGCTGGGGTCGCGGCGGGGCTCCGGCGGCGGCGGCGGTGCCGGGCTCTGCCGGGCCTCGGCGCGCTCCTGGCGCAGGTAGCGCAGCTCGTCCCGGATGTCCGTGAGGACGCCCAGCAGGCGGAACTGCAGCTCCCGGTCGCGCGCCCGCTCCTCGCGCTGGGTGGCCCGCTCCTCCTGCCACATGGCCAGCTCCTGGTGGTACAGCTGGTCCCACTGCTCCTCCAGGTCGAGCAGGTGGTGGATGCTAGTCCTCCAGCTGTCCCGGCGCTCCTCGCGCAGCCGGGAGCAGCCCAGCCCGCGCGGGGGGCCGGCGGCGGCAGGGGCGTCCCCCGGGGGGGAGGCCGAGGAGGGCAGCGATTCCTCGGTCAGGGCGCCGTGGAGCGGGGAACGGGCCGGGGGCTCCTCGTCCGCCGGGGCCTTCTCCCAGCTGGGCCCCATCAGTACCCTGGGCAAGGAGCCCATCTCCGGGCCCGGGCCCCCCGCCTGCTCCTCGGGATGCGCCGAGTCCATCCCGCGGCCCAGGGCGGGCAGGTCGGACACCCCCTCGTGCCCCCAGTCCGAGTGAGTGTCCGCGGCGTTCAGGGAGTCCTCGGGCAGGGAGGTGACGGAGCCCTGGGAGCTGCAGCGGCGGATCAGCATGGCCTGGCGGGACAGTTTCATGTCCTCCTCGGCAGGCACGGGCGCCTCGGGTCCCGGCTGCATCCCCCCGGCCCCGCCGTGGCCACGTTCCACCTCCCGGCCCTCCCGTTCCTCCTCCTCTGACATGGAGGCGTAGGACACCAGGGACTCGTTCCGCAGGGATGGGGAGATGGCTGACACGTCTGGAGTCCTCAGCTCTGGTCCCGACTCGGCTGGAAGAGAAGAGGAACCCTCTGGTGAGACCCAGTGCTGGCCCAGCCCACAGGCCCTCACTGACACGTGGATCCCAGTGGATCTCCATCCTGACCCCACTGGCAGTGGATCTCCAACCAAACCCGCTCCCAGTAGAACATCCAGAGCTCACTGGCAGTGATGTCCAACCAAACCCCAATCCAAAGCAGATCTCCATCCTGACCCAGTGATCTCCATGCAGATCCCACTCCCAGCAGATCTCCATCTGGACCCATCAAATAATCTCCATCCAGACCCTACTCCCAGCAGATCTTCCAGATCCAAAGGATCTCCATTCTGTCTCCTTTCCCTGCAGATCCTCACCCAGCCACAGCAGATCTCTGTCCAGATCCAGAGGATTTCCACCAAACCCCACTCCCAGCAGATCCTCACCAGATCTCCGTGCAGATCCAGAGGATTTCCACCAAACCCCACTCCCAGCAGATCCTCACCAAATCTCTGTGCAAATCCAGAGGATTTCCACCAAACCGCACTCCCAGCAGATCCTCACCCAGCCCAGCCCCAGAGGATCTCCCCCCACCCCCCAGCCCCCGTGCCCCCGCCCCACGTACCAGAGCCACCCTGCCCCTCTCCACGGCCGTAGTCGGTGCCGCCGGCGGGGTCGGGGCTCTGTCCCGGCAGCCGCGGCGCGGCCGAGCCCTCCACGTCGGGCAGGGCCGAGGGCTGCCCGTTGGTGTCGATGTAGATGCTGGGGTGGCTCACACCGGGTTGCAGGTGCATGAAGGGCTGCTTGGATGCACCAGGGAAGAACAGATCTGTGGGGCACAGGGGATCCGGGCTCAGCCCAGGGCAATGCGCTGGCACCGAGGCACAGACACCCCTGTGAGCCCGTCCCGTGAGGTCACTCGCCCTCACCTCCCCCAGCACCACCCTGAACCCCCATGGTGACATCCCCTAATGCCATAAAACCATAGATCGTGGAATGTCCTGAGTTGGAAGAGACCCCCAGGAATCATCCAGTCTAACCCCAGGCTCTGCACAGACACCCCAACAATCCCACCCTGCTCCCCAGAGGATCATCCAAACCCTCCTGGAGCTCTGGCAGCCTTGGGGCTGTGCCCACTGCCCTGGGGAGCCTGGGCAGTGCCCACCACCCTCTGGGGGAAGAACTTTTCCCTGATATCCATTCCAAACCTCCCCTGACAGCCATTCTAGGCCTTCATTCAGCCTAGAGGTCTGCTTGGCACACGATGCACACGATGTCTCTGAATTAGAGACACCCAAGTCTGGGCCACATGGACGGAGCCCTGTTGTGCCCCCAGTGAAACCAGAAGGAATCCCAGTTCGGATCAAAGAGGATCAAATTAAAGGGACAAAAAAGACCCACTCCCACAAAGTCTGAGGTGCTCCTGCTGATCCTGTTGACCTGGCACAGGGTGCCCAGAGAAGCTGTGGCTGCCCCATCCCTGGAAGTGTCCAAGGCCAGGTTGGATGGGGCTTGGAGCAACCTGGGCTAGTGGAAGGTGTTCCTGCCCATGGAAGGGGGTTTGAACGAAATGAGCTTTAAGTTCCATTCTAACCCAAAGCATCCCATGATTTCTCTGACTCGTTGATGCCAGGTTATTTCCACAGTGGATTGTTAATCCCAGTGCACAGTTCCCAACCCTGGTGGTTTGATACCTGGGGGCAAGAGGCCCACGGCTCTGTGGGATGCTGTAATCCCACCACAAACCCTCAGGTGTCCTTCCACAGCAGCCAGCATGGAACCCTGACCCTCAGCAAGCACTAGCCATCCCTCAGAGGGCACAGCAGGAACACCAACACCCCAACCACCCTCTCCCCAGAGCCCCACGGCGCCTGACCTGGGTCCAGTATGATTTCGGGCTCCGAGTCGTGGCTGGCCTGCAGGAAGGTGGACGCCACCATCTTCTCCAGGGGCGTGAGGCGCGGCTTGTGGAGCGGCCCCCCGGCGCGGTTCATGGGCAGGTGCTTCTTGGAGGTGATCTTCTTCTTGACGTCGAGCCGCAGGTCGCGCCACTTGTGCTTGAGGTCGTCGATGGAGCGCTCGGTGTAGCCCAGGAAGTTGACGCGGCTTTGGATCTGGGTCCAGAGCTGCTTCCGCCGCACGGGGTGAGCCCGCAGGGCCTCGGACCCGTACAGGGCGCTGAAATGCCGCACCACATTCCAGACCAGCGTCTCGGTCTCGTCATTGGAGAAGTTGGCCTTCCTCTTCCGGCCAGACGCTGGCATCGCCTGCGAGGCTGCGGCAGAGGTGGAAGGGGCACAATTGAACCTCGGTCCCCACTCCTCTCTGTCGGCTCCTGGGGGCAACATGGGGCTGCGGGAGCCCGAGGGAGCCGCGGAGGAGGGAGCCGAAGCAAGAGCCCCGGAGGCATCCATGGCATGGGAGGCTCGGGCCGGGGAGGATCTAAAGAGCCGCTTCGGCACAGCACGCGGCACGGGCGCGCCGCATCCCCTCGCCCCGGCTCGGGAGCACCTGGGAGGGGAGAAAAGGAAAGGGCAGCGGTGGGTGGTGGCGGCAAGGGGGGACGGTGAGGGACCCCCCGGGCTCTCTCCAAGCAGAGGCACCTGGGAGCCCCCAGCCAGTGACCACGGGGGCCGTGGAGGGGGATGTGGCCTTGGAGAGTGCTGGGACCGTGGTGAGGGGTCATGGTGAGTGCCTCGGCCACAGCACATGCCATGGGTGCCAAGGAGGGTGCTGAGGAGCACCCCAGGGCCAGGCTAGCAGGTTGGGGGGCACATCAAAACCATGGCGAGGGTCTCATGGCAATGCTGACCATGATGGGGAAAGCCTTGAGTGCTTCAGGTTCCCAGCAAGGGCCTCGAGGACACGGCACTGACCGTGACCTTAAGGACAGGTCACTGGGCCATGCAAAGGCCTTGGCCATGGTGAACACCTCAGTCACAGCAGGCCTTGGCAAGGGGCTTGGCCATGGTGAGAACCTCAAGAGCCCAGCGAGGTGAGGACCTTGGGGGTTAAGGTGGAGCCCACAGCCACAGTGAGAGCCCCAAGGCACTGTGGAAGGCCTTGGCCACAGGGAACACCACAAGCTCCCAGGGAGGATCTTGGCACCACAGCAAGGATCAAGCCCATGACAAGTGTTGCAGGGCCATGACAAAGACCCTGGCAAAGGCCTTGGTCATGCTGAACACCTGAAGATCCCTGTGAGGATCCTGGGGACAGGACGAAGATCCTGGCCATGGTGAACACACCAAGCTGCCCATGAGGACCCCAGGGCTGTGGCAAAGACCTCGGCCACGGTGAACACCCCCAGTTCCCAGTGAGGACCCTGGGGCCACCACGGCCAAGTCCTTGGCCATGGTGGAGACCTCAGCCATGGTGCACACCTCAAGCTTCCCGTGAGCATCCTGGGGCCACGGCAAAGACCTTGGCCATGGTGAAGACCCCAGGCTGCCTGTGAGAACTGTGGGACCATGTCAAGACCCCTGGTCACAGTGAAGACCCCAGGCTCCCTGTGAGGACTGTGGGACTGCATCAAGAGCCATGGTCACAGTGAAGACCCCAGACTCCCTGTGAGGACTGTGGGACCATGTCAAGACCCCTGGCCATGGTGAAGACCCCAGCTCCCTGCAAGAGCTGTGGGACTGCATCAAGAACTATGGCCACAGTGAAGACCCCAGGCTCCCTGTGGGGACTGTGGGACTGCATCAAGAACCGTGGTCACAGTGAAGACCCCAGCTCCCTGTGAGGGCCGTGGGGCACGGTGTCCCCCGGGCCAGGTGTGCACACCTGGAGCTGCCCGGGAGGAGCCTGCCCGGGGCCGTAGCGATGCCCTCCTCCTCCTCCTCCTCCTCATCTTCCTCTTCCTCCTCCCGCTGTCCCCCTACCCCCGCAGCACCCCCGGCCCTCCCCGCTCCCCGGTGCGAACCTCCCGAGCCCCCTGCCCGGGGCAGTCCCGGGGGTCCCTCCGCCTTCCCCCTCCCGCGGCCCGGCTTTGTCCGCACGGGGCACAAAGCGGCGGGCCCGGTGTGTGCCCGGCCGAGCCGCGGCCCGGGGCCCTGTGATGGGCACGGCGGGGCGGGCACAGCGGGGCGCGGCGTACCTGCGGCGGTGCGGGGCCGGTGCCGCTGCGATGCCCGTGCCGGTGCCGGGGCCGGGGCCGGGGCCGGTGCCGGGGCGAGCGGAGGGCTCAGCGCCGGCGGCGGGCTCTGCTCCGGCGGGTAATGGCTCCCGCCTCGGCGGAACTCGCCTTCATTTCCTCCGCGCGCCGGCGCGGGCCCTGCGCGGCTCCGCCCGGGCACGGTGAGAGCGGCGGGCAGAGCGCCCCCTGCCGGCCCCGCCCGGCCATAGAGCCCCCTGCCGGCCCGCCCGGGCACGGCGAGAGCGGCGGGCAGAGCGCCCCCTGCCGGCCCGCCCGGGCACGGTGAGAGCGGCGGGCAGAACGCCCCCTGCCGGCCCCGCCCGGCCATAGAGCCCCCTGCCGGCCCGCCCGGGCACGGCACACACAGCGCCCC
>JAXCLP010000082.1:728659-747867 GCA_035584035.1 Lepidocolaptes lacrymiger | reverse complement strand
GCCGGCGGCGCCCGCGCTGCCGTCGGGGCCGGGCCGGGCCGGGCCTGCCCGCGCCGAGCGCCCCCCGCGCCGAGCGCCCCCCGGCCCCGCACCGTCCCCATGGCGACGGGGCGCCCGCAGCCCCCCGGGGGTCCCCCCCGCCGTGCCCATGGCAACGGGGCTCGGCTGGCCCCTGTGTGTGTGTCGTGTGTGTGTGTGTCCCCCCCCACCAAGTGTCACCTCCCGGCCCGCGCTGTCACCTCCCCCCGCCCCCGCCGCGGCGGGTCCGGCCGTCCCGTGGGACCGGCACGGGGCCGGGGTAAGCGGCTTAGCGGGGACACGGGGACGTCCCCGCCGCCCCCAGGCCCTGCAGCGGCCCCCCCGCGGGGTCCCCGTCACCCTCGGGGGGTCCCCATCACCGCTGGGGGTGTCCCTGTCACACAGGGGGCGTCCCCATCACCCCGGCAGGGCTCCTGTCACCCTGGCGGTTCCTGTCACCCCGGCGGGGTCCCTGTCACCCGGGGGGTTCCCTGTCATCTCGAGGGGTTCCCCATCACCTCGAGGGGTTCCCCATCACCTTGTGGGGTGTCCCTGTCACCTGAGGGTTCCCCGTCACCTCGAGGGGGTCCCCATCACCCCAGCGGGGTCCCTGTCACCTGGGGGGGTCCCCATCACCTTTTGGGGTGTCCCGGTCACCCCTGGGGGGTCCCTGTCACCCGGGGGGTTCACTGTCATCTCGAGGGGTTCCCTGTCACCTCGAGGGGGTCCCCATCACCCCTTTGGGGTCTCTGTCACCTGGGGAGTCCCCATCACCTTGTGGGGTGTTCCCGTCACCTGGGGGGTCCCCATCACCTTGTGGGATGTCCCTGTCACCTGGGGGGTGTCCTGTCACCTCGAGGGGGTCCCCATCACCCCGGCAGGGTCCCTGTCACCTGGGGGGTCCCCGTTACCTCGAGGGGGTCCCCATCACCCCAGAGGGGTCCCTGTCACCTGAGGGAGTCCCCATTACCTTGTGGGGTGTCTCTGTCACCTCGAGAGGGTCCCCATCACCCTGGTAGGGTCCCTGTCACCCTGGGGGTTCCTGTCACTCTGACGGGGTCCCTTGCACCTCGAGGGGGTCCCCATCACCTCGAGGGGATCCCCATTACCATGTGGCGTGTCCCTGTCACCCAAGGGGTTCCCCAGCACCTCGAGGGAGTCTCCATCACCCCTATGGGGTCCCTATAACCTGGGGGGTCCCCATCACCTTGTGGGGTGTCTCCATCACCCCAGTGGGGTCCCTGTCACCTGGGGGGTTCCCCATCACCCCGGTGGGTCCCCCCATCCCCCCGGTGGGTCCCCCCCACCCTGACCCCCCCACCCCTGTGTCCGCAGGCACCGGAGCCGGTGCGGCCACCGCGCTGCCCCTCACCCCTGCGGCCACCGGCCGGCCCCGAGCGCACCTCGGAGCGGGAGACGCAGACGGCGGAGCTGTCCCTGACGGTGGTGGCGGCCGTGCAGGCCGTGGAGAGGAAGGTGGACTCCCATTCCACCCGCCTGCTGGACCTGGAGGGCCGGACGGGGATGGCGGAGAAGAAGCTGATTGACTGCGAGAAGACGGCGGCGGAGCTGGGCAACCAGCTGGAGAGCAAGTGTGCGGCGCTGGGCACCCTCATCCAGGAGTACGGGCTGCTCCAGCGGCGCCTGGAGAACATGGAGAACCTGCTGAAGAACAGGAACTTCTGGATCCTGCGGCTGCCCCCAGGCAGGAAGGGGGAAGTCCCCAAGGTAACGGTGTCCTGGGGTGCCACAGCGGGGTCTGCACCCCAAGTGCTCACAGAGGGCAGGAGCGGGGTGGGAGAGCAGGGACAGCCCCAGCACAGGTGAGTGCTCCCTCCTGGAGCTGCTCCTTCCCAGCTCATCCCCCTCTGGGACTAAAATACAGTCAGATACAGGGCCCAGGGGGGCATCCTGGTGTTCAGACTGGGGGGTTCAGTTCTGCACAGCCCAGGAGGCATTTACTCTTCTTTTGTTGGGTTTTTTCTGCCACCATTTGAACAAAAACCCTGCAGATTTAGTGGTTCTTTCTTTGGGACCACCTTGGTGCTCCAGAGTCTCCCAGGCTGGGGAAGGAGAAAGATCTAGGATTCAGGGAAGGCAGATGAGTTCCCTGGGTTAGACGAGGTCTGGAAGGAGCCCACCATCAATATTCAGTTCCTGCTTGAGTTTCATTACCTTCCCACTAAAAGAAACTGTGCAGATGGACCAAGGGGGACACGGGAAAGGGATTGTCAGTGGAGAGAGTGGAGAGGGTCAGGAAAAGGGGGGTCAGAGCCTGCACCCCGTTAGTGCAGTCAGGGAGCAGAGGTGGAATGCCATGTTTTCCTTGGAAGAGCTGCATTCCCACATGGCACATTTTGCACAACCTGGATTTATCCATAGAATTGTTCCAGTCTGGGAAGTCATGGCGTGCTCCTGGCCAGTGGGCACACAGTGACTAGGGATAATGGGGAGCCCTGCAGGCCTGGGTAGAGTTTTCCCTGGAGTTCAGGGGTAATTGGATCCAGGGGTTACGTCAGCTCATCCATAGGGATGAGTCCAGCCCAGTGTCCAGGTTTTCTCTCCTTTCTGGTCCCTCCAAGCCCGATCCCTATCCCTCTGCAGAGTGCAGGGACCGAGAGGAGGAGGTCAGGGTACTTTGGGGAAATCCCACTCTGGATTCAGCACTGGGAACCATCCATTTGACTGAAACCTTTAACCTCACAGAAATACCTGGCCGGGGGTTGTCACAAATGTAAAAACCAGCTGGTTGATGGCTGTGGAGGAGCTGAAGCCTGGCTGTGTCCCAGAGGCTGGAGGTGACACTCCAGGCTCCTGGGCAGGGGGGCAGCCCTTGTACCATGCTCTTGTGATCCAGGTGCCCGTGACGTTTGACGACGTGTCCGTGTATTTCAACAACAAGGAATGGGAGAAGCTGGAGGAGTGGCAGAAGGAGCTGTACAAGAACGTGATGAAGGGCAACTACGAGTCGCTGATCTCCCTGGGTAAATATGGGGCACGTTCTCCAGGGCTCCTTCTGGCCCCTCCATGGACATCCCCTTGGATGAGGCCCAAATATCCCATTTTAAAGACTTAAAAGCCCAAGAGGATGTTTCCAGGCTGGGTCCATTCCCAGCTCGTGCCATGGTGCTGTCCTGGCTGAGGGGGATCTCCATAGGTGGGCTGGAGACCTCCCAAACCTCTCCCACCTGGAGTTATGTTTGGGAAGACCAGCACCTCCTCCGTGGCTGTTGGAAGGGCTTCCCTGCATGTGCTGGGTCTGCAGTGGGTACCAGCCCACACACCCCCTCAGAGGAAACTTTTGCAGAGGGAAAAACTGTCTGATGTGATCTGTGCTTTGGGGCATTTCCTGTGGAGGTTCAGGAGCTGCGAAACGCTTTTGGCTTGAGAGCCAGGATTTGCCTGGGAAGTTCTAAAACCCCACCAGAAAAACACAGGGGTTCTTTAAGGCAGTTCCTCTGTGTGTGCCACCTCAGCTCCTGCCTCCATGAATCCTTCTCTCTGGCAGTGCCTGGCTTTGCTACCCACAGATCCTCTGGCTATTCCTGAGTGTCTTCCCGTGTGCCCCAGGCACTGGGGAGGGGTGGAACCTGGTGTTAGAGTCCCAGTGCAGTAATCGCTGTCTCCATCCCTCCGTCTCTCAACAGACTATGCAATTTCCAAACCTGGGGTTTTGTCTCAGATCGAGCAAGGAGAGGAATCACGGGGCAGGAACGAGCAGGACTTGGAGGAGAGTGAGATCATTACTGATGCCACAGCAGGTGAGACCTTGGCATGAGGGGAGCCCTGGTTGTGTCTCGAGGAGCTGCTCATCCCTGGGCTAAAGCAGGTGTTGCTGTGGGGGAGGAGCCTTGCCTAGGAACTGGATAAGTTTGGCAGGTTAGAGATTTGATGTCCAGGTACAGCTCAACGTATAAACCAGGACAAGAGGTGCCCAGAGAGTTGGGCACTGGGAGCCATCAGCAAGGGAAGCATCTGCAACCAGACCAGGTCCTCAGGGAGCCAGTGTGCCCGGCAAGGAAGGAGGATTGGGTCCCACTGGGAAAGCCTGTCCATCAGAACATCCAGAACAGCCTCTCCACTCTTCGTGTGGATGGTGGCTGGGTTTATCCTTGGAGCATCCTCCCAGAGAGGGAAATCCACTCCCATCCTGCACACGGGGAGATGGAGTGCTGAGGAGTTTCTCCAAGGGCAGGGCTGGGCTGGACAGGGGGACTAGGGATCCCGAGTTCCAGAGTAACCCCTGTTCTGGGATAAGGGGGCTGATAAGGAGATAAAGAGGAGTCCTAGAAGAGGTCAGCTCCACTGGCCATCCCTGGTGCCAGGCTGTAAACGTGGGTTTGCTCCAACCCCCTTCCCATGCTCTCCATCACAAGGATTTTGAAGTTAAGGCAAATAAGAAGAGGAAAATCATCATCCCACAGGGAGCTGGGGATGTGGGGTGGCTGAGGGGTGCTGAGCTGTGGCCCCAAGTCCCAGGCAGGCAGAACGAGTCCCTTGTGCCTGTGGAGGATCCCAGGGGAGAAGCAGGAGCGTGGCAGGGATGGGAGAAGGGCAGGGCTGGAGGGAGAGCAGAAATGGCTGAGCAGGTGAAAGCCCTCTGGGATCAGTGGCCAGAGCCAGAAGGGATGGTTGTGAGCAGTTTCTTCACCCCGGCTCCTGGGAATGACCGTGGGCGGGAATCTCTCTTTGCTGCAGCTGGAATAAGGGTGGTGATCAAAACGGAGGAGCTCCTTCCTGAGGACAGCCCCGAAAACCCCGAGCTGCACGGGATGTCGGGGCAGTCAGAGGGCAGCTTCCAGAGCCCGGATGAGGAGGCGGCCTGTGAGAGCCCCTACGGCTCCGTGTCCCCTCCGAGGGACCTCCCGGGAACCAGCCTGGGGGACTCCTCCGAATACGGAGCCGACTACAATGAGATCCAGAGGGTCATCGTGCACCATGGCAGCTGCACAGGTGGGACCTCAGCATGTGGCTCTGGGGATGGTGGGGGCCAGGAAAAGGTGGGGAATGGGCTGGCTGGATGGGAAGAGTTAAATCCCCCCAGAACCAGCTCCAGAAGGAAAGTTCCTGGGTGCAGCAGGCTCAGAGGTGGGAAGTCCTGCAGGTCATGGGGGATCCACCAGCGGGGGTGTCACTCAGGGCAGGTCTGCAGGACAGGGAGGAGTGTGGAGGAGCTCCGTGGCATCTGAGCTGCCAGGAGGGAAGGGGAAGGTGAGGTGATTTAGGGAAGAGGTGAGATGATGGCACCGGACCTTTCATGTATAGAATTCTGGCAGTTGGGTGGCACGTGTGGACCAGGTGCTGCAGACCTGCTATGAGGGACATGGGAGGTTGGGAATGGTGGGTTCCCTCCTCCTGACAGCTTTGTGGTGGTGTAACACAAACCAAGAGGGAGAGAGTTGGGCTCCTGGGGGCATCAACTCTGCCTTGTGGATCCTGTGGTCTGCTCATGGTTTGGAAAGGGAAAGCAGCCAAGCCACCAGTGGGGCTGCAGCTGGTTCTTGTCCACGGTGTGGGCCTGGCTGGGAGGGCTGAGCAGGTGGCAGTGACTGGGATGGAGGTGCCGAGGCCCTGTGTCCACAGAGGAGGTGGGGAGGAGGAGGAGGAGCTGGAATTCCCCAGGAGGGCCACAGCTTTGATACATCTCAGCTGCCTCTTCCTGGAAGAGCACATAGGCCTGGCTCAAAGTCCAGCATGGGGTGACATGAGGGATCCACTGGATTTCCTCAGGACACACTGCATGTGTCCCTGGGATGTGTTCCTGGCACAGCTGGCCTCACCAAACAAAAACACTGACTCATTTCTGGCACTGGTGATATGAGAGGGAGCCTGACATCCCTCCCTCCCTCCGCCCCTCCATCCATCCATCCATCCGTCCATCCATCCCTCCATCCATCCATCCATCCCTCCATCCATCCATCCATCCCTCCATCCTTCCCTCCCTCCATCCATCCATCCCTCCATCCATCCATCCATCCATCTCTCCATCCATCCATCATCCATCCATCCACCCATCCTCCATCCATCCATCTATCCATCCATCCATCCCTCCCTCCATCCCTCCATCCATCCATCCATCCCTCCGTTCATCCATCCCTCCGTTCATCCATCCCTCCATCCATCCATCCATCCATCATCCCTCCATCCATCCATCCATCATCCCTCCATCCGTCCCTCCATCCATCCCACCGCTGGTCACTCTGGGAAGGAGGGTGGTCTCTCCCTGTGCCCGTCAGGGTGAGGCTGAAGGAGGGGGACATTCCCAGGCAGGCTGTGCAGTCCCAGGAGCAGAGCTGGGTGCTGGCAGCCTGGTGCTGTGTGTCCGTCGAGCAGTGCCGTGCCAGGACTGTTGTGGTATGCCAGTGAAACGGCAGCAGATGGAGCTGCTCCGGAATCACTCGGCCACACGAGCCCTTGCAAACTGATGGTGCTTCTGTCCCCCACATCCTGCAGCACCAAATGAAATCACCAAACGTTTTGGCAGGAGGGTCTGAGGGCACCCTCGGGGTGGTTTTTCTGAACTCCATGTTGAGGGGTGGCACGGCCCTTCCCAGCGCTCTGGGCTCGGGCTGCAGCCAGCTCACATCTGGGTGGTGGGGCAGGGCAGGCAGGGCCCACAGCTGCAGGAGCCCGTCAGATGTTTCTGTAGCACCCCCAGGTTAGGGACGATGACCCTAATGCTGTTGCGGTTCCCCCCTCAGAGGATGGGATCGTGATCAAGACGGAGGAGGAGGAGGAGGAGGACGACCCCGACACGCTGGAGCCGTGTGCCATGTTCTCGGGCAGGGCCGAGCCGCCGCCGTTCCCCAGCCACGAGGCCGGGCTGGGCTGCGAGGCGCAGTGCAGCTCCAAGGGCCAGCCCCGGGGCCTGGCTGCCCGCGTCAGGAAGCCGTCGGCCTGCGAGCGGGACTCCGGGGACATGAAGCCGGCCAGCGCCCAGCAGCGCAACCGCACGCGCGAGAGACCCTACATCTGCCCCGAGTGCGGCAAGAGCTTCATGCTCAAGATCAACTTCATGATCCACCAGCGCAACCACCTCAAGGAAGGGCCCTACGAGTGCCACGAGTGCGACCTCAGCTTCCGCAACAAGCAGCAGTTCCTGCTGCACCAGCGCAGCCACACGCGCCGCGGCGTGGGGGTCCCGCGGCGCCCCGAGCACGGCCTCAAGCCCCCGGCGCGGCCCCAGCCTCCGGGCAAGCCCTACAAGTGCTCCGAGTGCGAGAGCAGCTTCAGCCACAAGTCGAGCCTCAGCAAGCACCAGATCACCCACGTCGGGGAGCGGCCCTTCACCTGCGGCGAGTGCCGGAGGAGCTTCCGCCTGCAGATCAGCCTCCTCATGCACCAGAGGATCCACGCCGGCAAGAACGAGATGGCCTTCCTGTGCCCCCAGTGCGGCAAGAACTTCACGCGGCCCTCCCACCTCCTGCGGCACCAGCGGACTCACACCGGCGAGCGGCCCTACCAGTGCAGCCAGTGCGAGAAGACCTTCAGCGAGAAGTCCAAGCTGACCAACCATTACCGCATCCACACGCGGGAGCGCCCGCACGCCTGCGCCGTCTGCGGGAAGGGCTTCATCCGCAAGCACCACCTCCTGGAGCACCAGCGCATCCACACGGGCGAGCGGCCCTACCACTGCACCGAGTGCGGCAAGAACTTCACGCAGAAGCATCACCTCCTGGAGCACCAGCGGGCGCACACCGGCGAGCGGCCCTACCCCTGCACCGAGTGCACCAAGTGCTTCCGCTACAAGCAGTCCCTCAAGTACCACCTGAGGACGCACATGGGAGAGTGAGGGGCTGCCGATGGCTTCCTCCCCCTCCTCTCCCTCCCTCTATCCCTCCATCCCTCCTCCTCCTCCTCCTCCTCCTCCACTCATCTCTCCCACCCTCCCTCCATCCATCTCCCCCCACCCCAGCTCAGGGCATGGACATCAAGGAAGCTTTGTGTGGTAGCGCCACTGGTCTGGTGGAGACTGGGCTGATTGGAAATAAATTAATGAATTAAAGCAAGCAACACGCGGCCGAATTAAAAGATTATATATATATAAAATTAACAGAAGCAGCTGATTTAGGGGGATCCTCGCCACCAACAAAAGAAACCTGTACAGGGTGTTTTGCCGGAGTAGGACTCATAACTGCTTTTTAAATCTACTGTTTGGGTTTTTTTAATAAATGTGGAGGAACTTTTTATTTGATAAGCAACCTTAGGATGGGCAAGATTTTTTTTTGTTTTATTCCTTTTTTTGGGTTTTTTTTTTTGTTTTTTTTCGTTAAATGCTCTGTAGGCTGATTCTGGCACAGTCACTTTTTGCCCAGGGGCTCTGCAGAGGTGCTGCCTCGTCCCAGCTTTGCAGGCTGGATGTGACAGCCGCTCGGCAGCGCGTGGCTACGAGGAGCTCCGGCCGGGGGGAGGTGAGTAATTAACAGATCTGGCTAACGAGGAGGTTCTGCGTGTGTCTAGATTGGAAGCGCTGGTAGGTGCCTGCCCGGCTCACGGGGCTGTGATGCACTCCTGAATTATACAATAGAATAAAATTCTAGTTGCAGTACAAGACCCTTTTTCTGGTAGGACCCCTCAGCAAGGCTCCTCCAAACACTTGTTCCTAGTGCTCAGCCCTCCCCAGCTCCGGCCGTGGCCCCCAGGGCATTGGGGTGCTGGGGGTCTGGCCATGGGTGCTGTGGGGTCACCATGCACCTGAGCACAAACCCTTGGTGTGTTTAACTGCTCTCTCTGAACTAGTGGTGGGAGCAGCAGGATTCCTGCCCCAGGTGAGGAGCAGGTCCTGGGCTGGCTCAGAGAAAAGCCCTGACCAGCTCAGTGCTGCCTGTGGGGTATCTCCCAGTTCCCAGGTTCTCACTGCTGGTGTCCCTTACCACATGTCACGGGGTGGGACACGGGTCCATCTCCTTGCTGTCTCTACCAGCTCAGTTCTCTGTGATCCGGCTTGTCCTCACTGCATCTCCTGAGGCTGTGGATGCATCCAAAGGGCCAGGCTGTGGCCAGAGAGGTGACACCAACTCCATGGAGCACACCGGACTCCTTCCCAGCGGTGTCAGATCTCCTGTTGGACAGTGGCACCAATAAACAGAGTGATAATGGGATAAGTTGTCAGGACCTGTTAATGCCTTTGCAGAACCAAAGTCCTCATCCAGGACTTTGCCGGTGTATGAACCCTTCCCGAATTTGGAATTTGCAGCCTCTTCCATGCTAGAATATGCTGGAGGGCAGCAGGGGTGTGGGTGCAGGACAGGGCTGTGGCTGCAGCCCCCAGCTCCTCAGCAGCCTCCCTACATCCCTCTGATCTGGGCTGGATGTGTTGAAGGGGAAGAAGGAAATAAAAAGCAGAACTGCTTGTGTTTGTCACACTGCCAGTGCCACGGATCTGGCAGCATCCTTTTTCCTTCCTAAAAATGAACGGATTCAGCTTTTTCTTGGCAAAACCAGCACTAAGGAGCCCTTACCAGCCTGGCTGCCCCTCTGTAGTGCCAGGACCTCGGCGTGGCCAGGCTGGCAGTGCCCCTGCTCTGCTCTATGTCACTGTGCCCCACATGGCACCTCCTCCTCTGTCCTCTCCCCCTCACACTGCTCCTCTCCTGCTGCACAGGGGCATAGTGGCATCAGTGCTGGGTTCTGCCAGAACTCAACACCACCCAGGTGACCTTCAGTAGCTCAAATGTCAACAATCCATCTCCCACGCCTGGGGAGGATGGCACAGCCATCGTGTCCCCCTCGGCTGGCACCGAGCAAGGGTGGCAGTGGCACTGACAGAGCAGCAGCTCTGAGGACAGGGGACATCTTGGCTGTGAGTACCCCCTGGCAGCACCCCAGAGGCTCTGGATGAGCAGGGAGGTGAGGATGTCACCCCGGGGAGCTGCAGGGATGGAGAGCAAGGGGTTGGAAGCGTCGTGCCGACCCCTTTGGAGCTGCTGGGCCAAGCCTGGATATCCACTGGGGCAGAGAAATGAGAAAATTCAGCAGGGCACAGCCATGGCAGGGCAGTAACTGCTTGGGAAGGGGGTGTTTGACTGCTTTATCATGTCAGGGGTGCACGGTGCCTTCCCAAATTACTCCTTGGGCCCAGCTGGCAGCACGTGAGGGTGGCAGAGGAGCAGAACTGATGGCTGAACACCAGGAGCTGCTTTTGGGTACCCACAGCAGCAGCACACAGGGGACAACAAGGCCCCTGCAGAGAGGCAGGAGGTGACTCGAGGGACTCCAGGAGCCCTCTGCTCTTCCCTAAGCACTACTGCTGCTCTCCACGTGTTTTGGAGCTGTGACAAGAGGGAAGCAGACCCTGGCAGAGGTGCTGGCATCTGTGGGATGTGGGGATGGGAGCTGGAGCCCCCCAGCCTGGAGCAGCTGTGGATTTGGGGGGTCTCAGGAGAGCAGGATAGAGCTGGCAGTGCACGGTGAGGCAGCCTCAGCAAAGGATTACCCTCGGCTCTCAGCACAGCTGCCACTCCAACACAATCCCTTAAAACTGCATTAACCCCAGCACGGGGGGCCGGGAAGCCTCAGGAAGGAGCCCAGAGCCAAGCCCTGGGATGGATCCAAGCGCCGGACCTTGGGAAGATCCCGCTCGGCACCTCCACCCCACCAGCGTGGCCAAGCCAGGGCGAAACTCCCGGATGCCTTCCAGGTTATTAATGATTAAATTAATTTAAGCATCCCGAGCGTCCGCAGGGGTTGGCAGTGCCGAGGCAGAGCGTGCCGGCTGAGCCCCAGGGGAAGGCTGGGAGGAAGGCTCACACTCACACTCACCCTGGTCCTCCCTATCTGTGCCCACTTGCATGGGCTGCCCACAGCCACACGTGTGTGCAGACATGGGCACACACAGCACACACAGAGGGGCCCGTGTCTGTGCCCCCTCCTGGTGTTTTCCTGCTCGGTCTTCCCTGGTTTGCACAGACACATGGACACACAAATGCACATACACACACGTGTGTGTTCTGAGAGCCAGGCACACAAACATACAGAGGGAGAGACAGAGACATCTCCATGCATACACACACATGTAAGGATAGGGATGCACATGGAGGGCACACACACATGCACACACATAAATGTACACACAGACATGCACAAATGTGCTCCCACATGCAGGCACACGTGTACAAAACCACTCACGCCTGCACATGCACACACATGGGCAACACACAGATCCCCCCACACGCACATTCTGTGATCCATGTGCACACACACATGTGCAGAGAGACATGCACACACCTGTGTGTGGAGACAGATATGCACCCACACGTGCACAGGCATGCAAGCATGCATGCACATCCATGTGCAGAGATACACATGCACATATACCAGTGCACAGATACACACTGGCACACACATCCATGTGCACAGACATGCACCCACACACCAGCACATACACCTGTGCACAGACACTCGTGTTCATGCACACACATCCATGATCCATGTGCACTGGTGCACACACACACATATCCGTGTGCACAGACATGCACCCACACACGCACAGATAAGGAAACATTTATGCACACCCATGTGCACTGGAACTCGTGCATACACCAGAACACGCACAGACGCACACAGAGACACACACACAGACACACACACACTCTCACACAGACACACACACACACACAGAGGCACACACACACACTCTCACACACAGACACACATACAAAGACACACACAATCACGCACACACACTCACGCTCCCAGCCCACTCCCGGCCCCGCAGCTCCGCCCTATCCCCACCCCGCCCCATCCCCTCCCCATCCCGCCCTATCCCCCTCCCCATCCCGCCCTATCCCCATCCCGCCCCGGTGCTTTCGCTTTCGCCAGCCCTTTCCCTTTCCCCGATTCTTTCTCTTTCCCCGTCCCCTTCTCTTTCCCTTTCCCTTCTCCCGGCCATGTCCCGGGAGGTGCTGGCGCTGGGCGAGCAGCTGGCAGCCGAGGCCACCTGCGCCGTGTGCCTGGAGGTGTTCCGGCACCCGGTGCTGACGGCGTGCGGGCACAGCTTCTGCGGGGACTGCCTGGCCGCGGTGCTGGCTGCGGGGGCCGCCTGCCCGCTGTGCCGCAGCGCGCTCCGTGCGGGCTCCGAGCGCCCCGACCGCGCCCTGGCCGCCGTGGCGGGGCTGGCGGACAAGATGCGGGAGGAGGCGGCGCGGTGGCCGCAGTGCCCCGAGCACGGAGAGCCGCTGGAAGGGTTCTGCGAGCACTGCGCGGCCCCGCGGTGTGTGCTCTGCCCGCACGGCGACACGCACCGCGACACGCAGCGCGACACGCACCGCGACACGCACCGCGTCCGACCCGCGCGGCAGGCGGCGGAGCAGCTGCGGGTACGGGGGGAGTGGGACACCGGGGACACGGGATGGGGCACAGGGGACACGGGATGGGGCACAGAGTAGGGCACCGGGGACGTGGGATGGGGCACGTGATGGGGCACTGGGGACATGGGATGGGGCACTGGGATGAGGCACTGGGGACATGGGATGGGGCACGGGATGGGGCACAGGATGGGGCACGGAGGGACAAGGGTCAGGGTGCCTTCGAGGGACACAGGGTCCCCTCGGGGCACAGGCTGGGGGCCCTTCAAGGGACACAGTCAGGGTCCCTTCAAGGGACAGGGTCTGGGTCCCTTTGAGGGACAGGGTCAGGGTCCCCTTGGGGCACAGACTGGGGGCACATCAGGACAGGTCTAGGGTCCCATTTGGACACACATCTGGGGTCCTTTCAGGGACAGGTTGGGGTCCACTCTGGGCATGGATCTGGGTCTCCTCTGGGCACATGGCTGGGGTCCCCTCTATACGTGCGTTGGGTCCCTTCCAGGCAGGCACCTGGGGTCCCTCCCAGGCACAGGTCAGGGTCTCCTGAGCATGGAGAGGGGTCTCCTCAGGGCACAGTCTGCTTCCCTCCATGCACAGGTTAGGGTGGGTCCCTGCCCAGCCATGGATTTGGGGCCTCACCCAGCTGCTGGCGGGGGTCCCTGTCTGGGTACAGCTTTGGGATCCCCATTTGGCCATGGGCTGGGGTTCTGCATCCCAACCTGCTGGCACTGCTGGTTATCCCACAGCTCCCACTGCCCATTGCCTGCCCCAGCCCTCCCAGGAGCACAGGTCCCTCTGCCCCACCCCGCTGTGTCCCCACACGGTCCCTTTTGCCCCATACATCCCCAGCCAGGGTCTCTTCCCCAAAATATGGGGTCCTGGCTCGTTGTGCCACAGGGGATGGCTCAGAGGAGCACAAGGGATTTTATGGAATCCAGCAAATTTATGGAGCGTGTCTGAGACACTGCTACTGTCACTGCAAATCTCTCCCCACAAATCCCACTTTCAACACCAAAAGTCAAAATTGAAAAAACCCAAACCACAAACCCCAGGGTTTCCACATGAAGCTATTCCAGAAGTGTTTCTGGCCAAAACAGCTGTGTGTGGTGACCTCCCCAGCCTGACTAATTCCTGCTTGGAGGGGTGGGTGCTGCCTTTGAGCTCAAAACCCACCCCCAGCCACCCAGGGGTCACCCCCAGAGCGGGATTGTCCCCACAGGGCTGTTTGGTGACATCTGCCTCGTGCAAATGCCACTATGAAATTGCCAAATCCGCCTTTCTTTTTTCCTCCTCACCCCAGGAGACCCTCCAGAGCAACCTGGCTTTTCTACAGAAAGCAAAGGAAGAATTCAAATGCAAAGGAGAGTCGCAAAGTGACAAGCTGCTGGTGTGTGTTCCCCTCCATGCCCTGCACCTGCTCCCCACCCACCTTCCTGGGCACGCCCCATCTTTCCCTCTCCCCACATATATATCTCTCCATGACAATGTGCTTTCCTCTCTCCATCTCTCTCCATTCCATATCTCCTCCTTGGGTCCACCAGCATCCGGACTTGCCACCCTTCTCTCCAGCCTTCCATCTTTTCCTCCCCAAAATCTCTTCTCCCTTTCCGTGTGCCCCTTGTCCCCTCTCCCAACACCCGTGCCCATGCAAAGGCAGCTGGAGGCTGGGGTAGCTCACGGCCTCCACGTGGTGCCTTGCAGAAGACGGTGGCCTTGGATGAGAAGACACTGAGGCACACCTTTGAGGAGCTGCAGCAGTTCCTGCAGGAGCAGAAGGAGCTCCTGCTGGGCCAGCTCCACCCAGTGTCCCAGGAGCTCGTCAAGAGGTGCTCCGAATATGACTCCAGTGTTTCAGAGAGGAAATCATTGCTGGACACACTCATTGCAGACATTGAGAAGAAACAAGACCAGCCGGTGGTCGAATTCCTCATGGTGAGGCTGGGGGCATCCACCTGGGCACTGTGACCCTGTGGTGAGGCTGGGGGCACCCACCTGGGTGCTGTGACCCTGTGGTGAGGCTGGGGGCACCTGTCTGGGTGCTGTGAACCCATGGTGAGGCTGGGGGCACCCACCTGGGCACTGTGACCCTGTGATGAGGCTGGGGGCACCCACCTGGCACTGTGACCCCCCAGTGAGTCTGGGGGCACCCACCTGGGTGCTGTGATCCTGTGATGAGGTTGGGGGCACCCACCTGGGTGCTGTGACCCCATGGTGAGGATGGGGGCACCTACCTGGCACCCTCTGCACCCCAGAACCTGGGAGCAGTGCCAGTGGCCAGGCTGTGACACCGCAGTGTGGCTGGTGTGAGTTGGGGGGGCTGCAGCATTCCCTGAGGGAAGGAGAGGGTTGGGATGGGGTGTGGAGTGACCCCCTCCCCGATCCCCATCACCCACTTCACACAGCAACTGTAACTCCCTGCCCTGGGCACCACAGTCCTTGTTGGCACTGCCAAGCTCACCTGTGTGTTCTCTCTTGCAGGATGTTGGCAAGATCCTGAGCAGGTAGGAAATGGGCTCAGCATCGCTCTCCTCTTGGGCAGTTCTTTTGGGCAGAGGTTTGGGAACGCTGCAGGAGCTGGGAGGGAGGTGGTTTGTCCTGCTGAGTGTTTGGGATGTAACACGATGTTACTGGGAACCAGAGGCTGTTGCACCCCTCTTAAAGACAGTTCCTGTGATGGTAGCTGGGACACAGCTCCCCTGAGTTCTGTGGCTGTCAGGATTTCCCTGTTTCCCTCTTGGGTGCTGGCTGATGGCTGGGCTCAAAGCTCCTCTCTGTGTTGTTCCCTCTTAGCTGTGAGGCAGCCAAGGCCCCAATCCCAGAGACTGTTTCCCCAGAGCTGCAGAGGACTGTTGAGAGCCTCTCTGAGACGTGCCAGCTGGTTGTGGGCACAGTGGCTGAATTCAAAGGTAAAGCACTGCTGGCTGTGTGCTGGGCTTCCCCTGGGCTTGGCTGGCAGCAGGGGATCCACAGTGCCTGGTGCCTCTGCCTGGGGTTTGGGAGCAAAACGTCCCTGCTCCAGATGGGAACCACCTCCAGGGTAGGCTCCACTGGAGCTTGGGGCTCTGAGAGACATCAGAGCCTGCTGTCCTGATGGGGAGTAGGAAAGGTGCCACAGGAGGGGAGACTCATGCATCTTTCTTTCCTTCTCCCAGAGAACCTGCTGAGCAAGATACACAGGGAAAGGGGTAAGTTTCTGGAGCTGATGGGCACAAATGAGGGACAATAGCTTTCCAGGATGAGTTTCCTCATGTCCTTGGCACAGAGATAGGCTCACACCACAACACTGAAAACCAGCATCTATCTGGAACTGTGTCCTGTTGTTTTGACTGGGCCTGCTGTGAAATTCCTGATCTGTCCCTGTGCCAGGCAGTGCCAGTGACACTGTCCTGCGACACAGAACAAGGGCCAGGACAGCATGAGCTGTGACAAGATAAGCAGAGGGGCTGTACATGTTTTCAGCTGGCATTTAGAAGTGCCCTCTCGGTTTTTGGGATGAGGGACTTGAGCACAGGAGGGTTGTGCCTCAGTTTCCCCCACGCTGCAATCCCTAGGAGTGGGTTTAGCAGAGGGCTTGGGGTGGTGACACTGCACCGTGACACCTGTGTGGTCCTGTGGGATGGCCACGGGATGGCAGCAGAACATCCCACATGGATGGGTGGCTCCAATCAGTCGGCAGAGCAGGGTTAGGAGCTGGTTTTCCCTTCAGTGAGCACTTGTCCCCCTTGTCACAGGAGCAGGGACTGGCCTGGCAGCAGTGGCTCCTTGCACCCACGGGGTAACTGCTCCCCACTCCCAGCCTGGCTGCAGGGCCAGCAATATCCAGCAGACCTGGAAGCAGGTTTAGCAAAGTCCATCGATCTGTCCCCTGCATGTGGGAACACTGCCTGGCTCGGTCCTGCTGAGCCCCAGAGGGGAGGGCAGTGAGGGTCTCATCCTGTGGCACTCAAGGAGGCTGCAGGAGTGCCCACTGTGCTCCCTGGAGCACGGGAGGGAGAGGTGCTGGCTGTCTCCTCACAGCACAGACTGACCTTTGTCTCTGTCATCCATTAGAGAAGGTGACACTGGACCCAGAGACGGCGAGTCCACACCTGGTCCTCTCACCAGGCCACAGAACCGTGCGGCTCGGAGAGGAATGGCAAGACCTCCCTGACACCCCCAAGAGGTTCACAGGCAGCCCCAGCGTGCTGGGCTCCCAGGGCTTCACGGCCGGGAGGCATTACTGGGAGCTGGAGGTGGGGACAGGGGACAGCTGGGCCGTGGGGGTGGCCCTGGAGTCCGTGCCAAGGAAGGACTCACTCAATATGGCCCTGGGGAAGATCTGGGCCCTGCGGCTGGACTGGGACGGCCAGTACACGGCGCTCCACATGTCCCCTGCCCCGCTGGCACTGCAGGAAAAGCCCCGGAGAATCAGGGTCCACCTGGACTACGAAGGGGGCCAAGTGACCTTCTACAATGCAGAGAACATGACGCAGATCTTGCAGTTCAAGGCCTCCTTCACCGAGAAGGTGTTCCCGTATTTTTGGCTCTGGTCAGCAGAAACCTTCATCCGCCTGTGTGACTGATGGGTCGGATGCCTCCCCATGCCCTGCCTGTGCCCTTGGCAGTGACACAGCACCACAGCCCTGCCTGGGCTGGCTCTCCTCTGCACCTTGCTGCATCTCCTCCTTCTGAGCCCTTTGGAGCATTAAAGATGCACTGTCCTGCTTTGCAGTGTCTGGTGTCCTGGCTAGATCTCAGGGTGACGGTGTCCTCTCTGTCCCTGTGGGCATGGAGGGCACAGCAATGATCAGGAAGGAGGCAGGGGAGATGCTCTGATGGCTGGTGCAGGTCCTTGGCAGCGCTGCATGGCTTGTAGCACGGCTTGGTGTGGGGTGATGTGTTGAAAACACCCAGGAAGTCAGGGTGGAGCCACAAACTGATAACAGCAGCCAAAAAAACCTGTAAAAACTCGAAAGGAAAATGTTCAGGGAGGGCACAGGGCAGGCTGGAGAGCTGGAGGGAGGGCACAGCCTGAGCCTCTCCAGGCTGGAAGGGCAGCAGCCCTTTCCCCTTCCTTTTTTTTCATGAATTTTCCTCTTTCCTCTCAGTCCCAGCACAGGTCAAGGCAATGGATCTGCTGTAAAGCTGTTTGTGTGCCCATTTTTAAGAAAAAGAGCAACACTTGGGCGAATACCACAGTCACTTTTACCTTTTTTTCCTCATCTTCCTCAGATTTTTCACCCTTCCCCTCAGTCCCAGGGCAGGCCACAGCAAGCCAAGGCAATGGGTCAGCAGTAAAACTCCGTGTGTGTCCATTTTTAAGGCAAAGAGCGACACTTGGTTAAACACCACACTCAATTTTCCCCTCATTTTCCCCAGATTTTTTCCCCCTTCACCTCATTCCCACGGCAGGTCAAGACAACGGGTCTGCTGTAAACGCCTGCGTGTGCCCATTTTTAAGGCAAACAGCAACATTTGGTTGAACACCGTACTCATTTTCCCCGTTTCTTCTCGTTTTTCCCCACTCTTCCCTCACGGCCCTGCTGAGGGGGAGCCCGCCACAAACATGGCGGACGGCCGGGGACTACATTTCCCATCATGCCGCGCGCTAGGGGCCGCCGCAAACATGGCGGCCCCTCTGCGAGCCGGCACGGACTACATTTCCCATGAGGCAGCGCGCTCGGCGGGCCGCGTCCCCACGCCTCGGCGTCGCCGGGAAATGTAGTCCCGCCCCCCCACCGCCCCCGGCTCGCTCTCCCATTGGCTCAGCGCCGAGGTGGGCGGGGCCCCGAGCGGCGCGCCGCCGTTCCTTACTGGCCGGGGCGCGCGCGGTGGGAGGGGGGGTTTGAAAAAAAACAGCCCGCCCCCCGCCGCGCGCCGCGCGCTGATTGGCCGGGCCGCGGTTTGGCGCCAGCTTCGAGAGCGGCCGACGGGTACCGGCTGGGGCCAAAGCGCCGCGGCTGGCGGGCACGGACGGACGGACGCGCTAGGCCGCTCGCTCTCTTGCTCGGGGTGCCCGCTGTCGCCGCTGTCGCGATGGAACCCGCCGGGCCGCACCGCCACCACCGCCGCCGCCTCCTGCTGCTCGCACCCGCCTCCCCCGCCGCGCCCGCCGTCGTCAAGGCGCTCTTCCAGGACGAGCTGTCGCCCGTGTCCGACCTGCGCCTCACCATGGAGCAGCTGGGCCGCGGGTGAGTGGGGGGCCAGGCCCTGCCTGGGGACACAGGCCCTGCCTCGGGACACCCACTGTCCCTGCTCTGGCGTCACCCCTTCCCCCCAAAAACGGAGGCTCCGGGGTTTATGCCCCGCTTCTTCCTGCTTCCCCCTCGCCACACGGGCCCACCGGGGCCTGTTCTGCCCGCCCCGAGGCCTGGGGGGCTCCCTCATCTGCCAAACACCCCAAGGCCTCCACCAGTCGTTTCCCTTCCGTTTCTTCCCCCCTCCAGCCCCACTTCCCTCCCCCGCAGTGAAGCCCTTGTGGAGCTTCCCGCCTGCCCAGCCCTTCGCTCCCTCCAGAGCAGATCCTCAGGGGTGTCTTTTCCACCCCTCGGCGGTGTTTTTTGGACCCCCCCCCCCCACTAAAGCCCCTCGGGGGTGTTTTTTGGACCCCCCCCAAAGCCCCTCGGGGGTGTCTTTTGGACCACCCCCCCCAAAGGATTTCTTTTAACATCCCCCAAGCCCTCCCAATGTCTTTTGCCTCTCCCCCACCCTACTCTCCGAAAAAGAAAAAAGCCCCCATCAGGGGTGTCTTTTCCCCCCCTCCCAAATCCCAGCTGCAGGGCCTGGAGGAATTCGGCTCCTTCCCTGTGTTCCCCTCTCCCAAGGCCTCGGGGGGCTCACCCACCTTCCCCCCACGCCCCAAAACCCAGTGAGGGAGGCCTCGTGGGTCTCTCCTTCCCTTTGGGG
>JAXCLP010000082.1:682464-695388 GCA_035584035.1 Lepidocolaptes lacrymiger | reverse complement strand
TCCTGTCCCCTCACTGTGCCCTCAATGTCCCCTCAGTGTCCCCTCAGCCCCCTCAGCCCCCTCAGTGTCCCCTCAGTGTCCCCTCAGCCCCTCTCCCGCCACCCAGCTCCCGCCCCTCCTGGCCCCGCCCCTCCCCATTAGCCCCGCCCCCTCCCGCGCCGCACCCAACCTCGCTGCCCGTCCCCGGCCGCGCCGCCTCAGCCCCGCCCTGCCCGCGCACCGCCCGCCCTGGCGCTGATTGGCGGGCGGCGGGCGCGGCCGGCGCTGATTGGCCGGGCGGCGCGGGCCCCGCCCCCGCAGCCAGCAGGGTAGTGCGGCGGGCGCGAGGCCAGCGCGGCGCCGCTCCCGCCTCTCGCCGGGCCCGCCGGGCACAGCCGCTCCCGCCTGGCGCTGCCACCGGCGCTGCCCGGTAAGGCCGGGGGACGTGAGGGGGACATGGGGGGCACCCACATGAGGAGGACACGGGGGGGGACACGGGGGACACCCACACGGGGGGCCGCCCCGCTGAGGGCACCGCGCCGAGCGGGGGGCTCCGGCCTGGGCCGGGCCGGGGTCTGAGGGGCTGTGGGGCGGGGGAGCGCCGAGGGAGCCCGGGCTGTGGGCCGGGCTGTGGGTGGGAGTGTGGGCCGGGGTGTGGGCTGGGGTGTGGGCCCGTCGGTGCCGCCGCAGCCCTCAGCATCTCCCCGGGGAGCCGGCGGGGCGCGGCTTTGTTGCGGGGCCCGTCCCGCATCCCCCCGGTGTGTATCTATGTATGTGTGCGTGTGTGCCCCCAGCCCCTCCCCACAGCCCCCCGCTCCGTGTGGCTCCGCAAGGCCGGGCAGGGTGAGCGGGGCCCGGGCCGGGCTGGGCGTGGCGGCCGGGCCGCTGTGCGGGGCCTGTGCGGGGCCCGCACACCCCGCAGGGCCGGGGGGGCTGCGAATAAATAAACTTAAACTGCGACTCATGAAGTTTGTTGGTTCTGGGGGTGCCGCTGTGCTGCCAGAAGCGGCTCCTGGGTGTATCCTGCTAGTAGGGTGTGTGTAAGCGCTCCCTCGCCTAAAGGGGCCTGTGAAAAGCCCGGTCCGAGGACACATTAACCCCAAAATTAGAGATTGGGGTCTCTTTTCTTTAGGTGCTTCTTAATCTGTTTTACCTGCTCCCTCCCTTTATTCTTCCTTTCTGTCCCCTGACTCCTGTATGTATTTAACGGATAAATGAATTTATTTTAGTGTTTTTTTCCTTAATGTATTTCTTGCTTTTCAAGCTGGAATTCTCTCTCCAACAAACCATGTTCTTTCTTCCCAGCTTACAATTTCAGCCGAGAGGCTTCTTGAATAATAGACCAGACATCCAAGTCCTGCTCAGGGTAAAGGGGTGGAGTAGCAAGCCTTGCTCGGGGCCTCCTGCTCTGCGTGTGATGCTGCTGGAGCTTCATTTTGTAAACTGAAGGCACCGGGCTGTGCTGGAGTTTTACAACTTTACAGCTTGTTTCTTCTTTGCCAGGCCTTCTTTATTCCATCTGATGTGTTTTGTTGTGTTTATATCTACAGGGTTGTCATGCATTTTGATTTAACTCCTCTCCTCTATTTGAGAAAGACAAATTGTAAGGCAAAAATATTCAGCTTCTCAGTAGAATTATGATAAAGGTGATATTGGCAAGACAGACCTGTCTGTTAAATTTACTTTGGTTTTTTTTTTTGTTTGTCTTTCCTTGCAAGAACTGATGAAATTGCTGATTATCTTCCCAGATGCATTTTGGAGGATTCATGGGCTTTTTAAAATTTTTTTTTTAATTTTACTTTTTTAACCTTTTTGGCCTTCTTGCATCAGAAGAGGTGGCCTTTTTCAGTTTGAAAAAGCAGCTTAACTGACTTGCTCTTGCAACAGCAGCAATATCCTGTGCCTTTTGTTTTCTTTGGTAATAATTACATGGTAGTGACAAATAATAAGCTTGGAGGCAGAATAGTTGATCTGTTTGTGGCTGTGATTGTTGACTCCAAAGCTGAAGGCCGTGGGTATTAAATCTGGTTTTGTGTGTCTCTGCAGAGATGACATCAGGGAAATATCAGATAATACAAAGAAGTGTCAGTGGTTTGAAGAGTCCAGCTAGAGCAGTGTTGCCATGGGGACAGTTTGTGGGTCACCCCTGGCTCCCCCGAGCCCTCAGAGGATATGAGGAGGGGATTATGTCACTCTGGCCTTAAAGAGCAAACAGGAGGCCTGGTGGTAGGACATTTCTGCTGGCAGATCTGCAGATCTCTTCTCACAAATGAGCTGCTTCATTTGTCTGTGGGGAGCTTTGAAGGCTGTGGTTGTGGGGTGGGGAAATCACCACTGGAGCCCACACTGCTGCTCTGTGGGGGCTGGAGCACAGGGACTGGGAGAGGGGACTCATCACACCAGGCTCCCAGGGACTTGGAACCACCTTGGACTTGCTCTGGTGCTGGTGAGTGTCATTTCAAGGTGGAAATACTAATTCTGGAGTATTTGGGTTTAGTGCGCTCGCTCCTTCCATTCCAGGACACCAGGCAGTTAAGTCAAGGTTTTAATTACCAGAGCGTTGCTTAAACTCTCCTGTCATGATATTAAACACCCCCACACCTCCAGCAACCTGAGCACACAGTGAGAGCAGAAGCAAGTTGGGGTTTTGCAGGGGCAGAAGGTGGGGCTGTGTGGAGGCTGGGATGTGATTGGATTTCCAGTCTTAAGCTTGTTATGTGAAGTCTGAGTGCTCAGTTTAAACAAATGAGTTACGTGTTCCTTCTGGCTAAAGGGCTGACACAGCCCTTATTTTAGGGAATGGAGCTATAATTATATTTGCTGTCCCAACCCCTGTAGTATTTTAGTGGTTGCCTTACTTCCCTAGAAATAAATGAATCTGAGCCATTAAATCAGATTGGAGTTCTTGCAGAGTTCAGCTCTGCTTCAGACCTACTGCTCTTTGCCCAGGTCTTGCTCTCATGTGCCTGCAGCTCAGACTTACCTCCTGTTTGCTAAATTAATGATCCCTTCAGCTGAGGACTCAGTACTGGAGCTCAGTTTGTCTCTGCAGAGCTGATGTGCAGACTTCCCAGCTGTGATACACACCACACTTATGACTAAGGGAAACCACTGGTCAGACAGGGTCTGAGGCTGTCAGGGTGAATTCAAGCTCCTTGCAATTCAGATGAAAGTGAGGGTTATTTCAAAGCCAAATAATGCATAACTATACCTTGGCTTGGTCCAGAAAAATCCCAAATCATTTATTTTGCTAGTCCAGAGACAGATTGGAAGATAAAATTCCAGTCTCCTTTGTTGAGGATGGAGAGTTCAAGGCATGTTAATCATTGTGTCGTTGCCAGTCTGATTGTAGACAAGAAAATGATATTTTGTGCTTGTACTTCTGGGGTTTCAAAGGCAAATGGAAGAAGCTGATACTGCTCTGGAAGGCAGAGAGTTATTTCCTGGAGCTTGGTGTTTACTCTTCCTGTCCCAAGTCAAACAGATGAATCTCTTGCTTAGCCAAATGTCTGTGTCCAGAGCAACTGAACTGATTATCTCTGGGCTTTGTTTTTCCTCCTGGAAGGCAAATGAAATGTTCCTCAGCTGTAGATGAGAGAAATGAGGGCTCTGTGACAACATCCCATGGGATGGTGGCAGAGCAGGGAGTGTTGAGCCTGAGCCCTCAGCACTGCCCTCCTCTGCCCCGGGCTTCAGCTCCCAAAAAAAGGGTGGGTGTCCTTTGGATCAGGGTCCTGAGGAGGAGGCCTGAAAGCTCCAGCCCATGGGAATAACTCTGCAGAGAGGCTGGGGCAGCAAACCCCTGTGGGGTGGATTTCTCCAGCCTCCCACAACTCAGAAACCACTGTCCTGGCTTAGTGTTCTGCTCATGTAAAAGAATTTCTTGTGGGACGGAAAGGTCAGTGGAATCAGCTGCTGTGGCTGTTATGCAGATTGGAACTGGATGGTGAGGAGAATGAAATGCTTGTGGCTCACACAGTGCCCTGTGTTGCTTCTTAATCAAGTTTTATGTTAGAAGTTATTCAATATTACGGTTGTTTGAAATTATTGGGACATCTGACTCCAAAGGATTATGAACAGAGATTGGTGTGATGCTGTGGCACCCTTAACAAAATACATCAGGACTGCACTGAGGGCTTGTCCCAAACAGGATTAGTCTTAGACCCCTGTGATTAAGCTGTTCAATTAGGTGTGTTGCTCACAAGGCTGTGTTTTGGAGTGCTTGAGAGCAGAATATTTGCAGTTGTTGCTGTAGAAAACTGGGGAGGCACCGTGTTCATGGGAAGTGTGAGTTCCTTCTGGGGTGAAAAATGGCTGGCTGTGTAAATGATGTTGTATTCCAACTCCATAATGCACATTCCTCCCTGGAAATGTCTGCTGGAAGGTGGGAGGATGCTGGGTTATTTGTTCTCTTCTCCCCAGGAGACAATGAGGGAAGGGTCTGATTTCTTCTCTCACTCTTAGAAAGGCTTCTGCTTGTTGCTCTTTTAATCCTTGCCTTATTTTGCTCCTATTTTTCTCAGAGTGGCAACTGCTGAATTAGAAGCTTCTCCAGGGAGTAGCAAGATACTGACTTTGAGGTAAAGCTCCCAAAGCCCCTGTGATTTGGCCCAAACCAGCAAACAACACCACCAAAAAAAGTTGTAGCTGCGTTATTGAGGAAGGTTTGTGTAATGCAATAGGCCCTGGATTAGCTTTCCTTTGCCAAGGTTGGATTTCCAGCTGTAACTCTTTCTGTAAAGAGAGTTTGGTGCAGGCAGAGGCAGGGCTGGAGTGTGTCCCCTGGCCCAAATGGGTGTGCTGGGAGGGTTGGTGTGTGGGTGGAAGGGAGGGTGAGTATCAGGTGTATCCCTGTGTGCTGGTGACGTGACACACATGGTGTGCCTGGGGATTAAAGTGGGATGAGCAGCTCGGCCTGCTATCAGGCTACTCATGTGGAGCTGCAGGGAGAAGTATGCAGTTAATCACATCCATTAGCATGATTAAAATCCTGATTAGCCTGTGTCACTCACTCCCATTTTCCACCTACACTTCGCCCCTTTTTACCCGGAGTATTTGCAAGTTTGAGTGTAAGAGACAGCCCAGGGTCCAAGGCAAGGGGGGATGAGGTAGTTCTGGGCTGTGTGGTGTTGTCCCAAAGTGCTTCAGAAAGCTGCAGAGCTCCTTGTGAGCAGAACATCTGAGAAGTCAGCCCTTCAGAGCTGCAGGATCCTCAGCAGGACTGTCGGGAATCCAGTTGAGCATGAAGTCAGCTTGTCTTGCTCGTCAGTCAAGTGCTCAGGGCTTGCTAATGTCTCATATCTGGTGTGTACTAATGCTTGAATTTAACACCTCCAGCCCCATTTGCTGCTCAGCTCCTCGTGCTGCTTGGCACGGTGGGGCAGGGCAGGGCTCTCCTTCCCTCCAGTGGCCTGGGCTAAAACAGGCTGGAGAGTGAATCCAGTGATGGGAATCTAGGGAAAAATGGCCAGTTGGAAGCTGAAATTGAGGGTGAGGGAACTGTGGGTGGACTGGTTGGATTTTGACAAGAAGTAAAGAAAAAAGAGCTGAAAAGGAGGTAATGTTGTGAATTCCTCTGTGCAAAAACTCTCCCTTTTCAAAACTTCACTGGCTGGGGAGATACTGCACATAATAAAACTGGATCTTTTTGGAAAAGCAAACTTCTCCGAGTATTAGGTCATCCACTTCCACCACATTCCCGCCTGGGAGTGAGTCACTGCTCCTTTTGTAAAATTGCATTCGAGCTACATCATCCCCCAGAGCGGTTTTTTTCAGCCGAATTCAGGGTGTTGACACTCGCTTTAAACAAAGTCAAACGATGGGAGGATTTATCAGGCGAGTTTCAAAGTGTGTTTACACAGTCTGGAGCTGCGACTCCCGGAGTGCTCAGCCCCTCCTTGGGAGTGCAAACCCCGAGCTCTCACACTGGGCATTGGAGCAGATTTAGCTGTGTCATTCAGCTGGTGTTTGGGAAATGCTCAAAATCCTCTCAGAGGGGCCCACAGACATCCAGGTGTTTTTACCTGGTTGAATTTCTTCCCCCTCCCTGGTGTTTCTTGCACTGACTGTGGTGTGTGTGGCTCTAGCTCTTTGCTGGAGATCCTCAGGCAGTTTGTCTTCCCAGGAGTTGATACTGAGGGTTTGTTTCCATATTATTTGTCTCTAACAAAGCCAGCTTGAGGCTCCATCCTTCCCCCACGTGAGGGTTTTTATCAGGTTGTTGTGCCAGAGCTACGGTGCTGAGAAATGGGTCGGGCTCAGGTGGGATTTCTACAGCTATTTTTAGGAGCTGCATCAATTCTGTTAAAGGGGAAGTAGGAACAACTGCTTGGAGAAATGGATACCAAGCACTCGTCAGAAAATGAGCTGGAGAAACACTGCCAGTGGGATGAGTAAGAGCAGTGCAGAGCATTAAGGCTTGGGGTGGAAAATCCCACCCGAAACCTTACAGACCTTCCCTGGAAGGGCTTAAGCTGCAAGGAATGTCAGGATCCCAGAATGGGATTGGGAGGGACCTCTGGAGGTCCCCAGTCCCCTGGAGCAGGTGACACAGGAGCTCACCCAGGTGGAGTTGGGATGTCCCCACACAGGACACTGCCCACCCTCCCTGGGCAGCTGCTCCAGGCTCTGCCACCTCCATGCCAAGAAGTTCTCCCTGAGGCTGAGGTGGCACTTGTTGTGTTCCAGTTCATGGCCATTGCTCCTGGTCCTGTCCCTGGCACTGCTGAGCAGAGGGTGGGACCATCCCCTGACACCCCTGGAGATGTTTGTGTGCATTGATGGATCCCCTCTCAGCCTTCTCCCCTCCAGCCCAACCAGGCCCAGCCCCTGCAGTCTCTGCTCATCAGGGAGATGCTCCAGAGCCCTCATCACAATCAGCCCCTTAATCCAAATTGAGTGTTTGGTGGTTCCACCATTTGGGTTCACCAGAAAGGGAACCTGAGTGCAGACAGTAATTAGGGGACAGGCAGGAATTAAGCCCTTGGAACTTCCCCTCGGTGTGTGTCAAACCCAGTCAGACTGAAACTGCTAATGGTGAGATGCTTCAAAATGCAGGGGCCTTACAGGAAGAGTGTCAGTGAAGCACAGCTTTCAGATTGCCATTAGCATCCTGTTCATAGCAGCTCCAAGGGCTTAATTCCTGCCTGTCTGCAGGAATTAATTAATAATTAAATCCTACAAATATCTCTCAGCACTCAGGGCTGAAATGGTGTTAGCCCCAAACACAAGAACACTGAGTCTGGAACGTTTCTTTTTCCTAAAATCCTGGAGTGGTTTGGGTTGGAGGGGCCTTAAAGCCCAGGTAGGGACACTTTCCACTGTCCTGGATTGCTCCAAGCCCTGTCCAACCTGGCCTTGGGCACTCCCAGGGATGGGGAATTTTTGGTGTTGCTAATAGGGGTTTTTTTCCCCTCTCCTTCCTCTTTTTGGTGCTTTTTTTGTGTTTCACCTCACTTTCTGCCTCTATAAAGGCCATTTCTCTACCACAGTTTTATTAAGTGTGTGCTCCTGTAAAAGATTCTCCTCTGTTTAGCTGCACTGGTGTTGAGGAATCTCAGACTAACTTTTCAGCTGCCCATGGCTACTTTCACTCCTCTTAGTCAGGTAACTGGAACCTTCAGAACTGGGAGAGCAAAGGCAGAAATCCCCAAGCAGAGGCTCTGAGTGAGGCTCTGCAGACACGGGAGGCAAAGAATGAGACAAAGAACTGACTCACTCGCTCTTCCTTCCTTTGGAGGTTTGTGGGGGGAGTAAATCGTTTCTCTTGTTGCTCATGAATCAGAGCAGTTAGAAAAAGGGTTCTGGATGTTCACAGTTGGATGTTTTGGACTTCCTAGCAGGATCTAAGTGATTTAAATGTGCATTAGTAAGTGAAATACGTCGTGTTAGGAGCTGCTATTGGATTCCCAGTGTGAAGTTACTGGTGCACAGCTTTGCTTATAACTTTGGGTGCTGCTCCCAGCACAGGAAGGACATGGAGCTGCTGGAGTGAGGCCAGAGGAGGCACCAGGGTGGGCAGAGGATGGAGCAGCTCTGCTGGGAGGGAAGGTGAGAGAACTGGGGTTGTTCATGCCTGGAGAAGAGAAGCTTTGGGGTGATCTCACTGTGGCCTTGCAGGACCTGAAGGAGCTACAAGGAAGATGGAGAGACCATTGACAAGGGGCCTGGATTGGCAGGACACAGGGAGTGGTTCCCACTGCCAAAGGGCAGGGTTAGATGGGATACTGGGCAGAAATCCCTGCCTGTGAGTGTGGTGAGGGACTGGAATGGCATTCCTGGAGAAGCTGTGGCTGTTCCAGCCCTGGAAGTGTCCAAGGCCAGATTGGGCAGGGCTTGGAGCAACCTGGGCTAGTGGAAGGTGTCCCTGGCCATGGCAGGGGTGGGACTTGGCTGATCCTTGAGGTCCCTCCCAACCCATTCTGGTTTCTGTGCTGTTTGGCCATGCAGCACCTGATTGGAGTGTCTGTGCCCCTGCTGAGGTTTGCAGGGAGCAGCTCCAGAGGTTCCACTCACACCAGCACAGCTGGGCAGAGCTCTGTGGTGTGGCCACCAGGGGGAATGGTCATCGAGGCTTAAATCCTGCATTAAATACTTTGGGGATGATTTGTCACCCAGTATAGGTGTCAGGTGGTGCTGCTGTGACCCCACCAGGATGCTGTGGGTGGCTTCAGCTCTATTTTATATAGCAAATGTACATTTATAGATGGAACCTGCAGGGTTAATTTCTCCATGATCTCCATGCATACACCATATATATAATTTTTCTTTATGCTATATTTTAACCTATTTAAGGACTTAGGACATTGGAATTAATGAATATATCCATCTCGTGTTCTGAGCACTGGATTTTCTTTTTAACTGATTTTTGAGTTTTTTTAGGTGAAATGTACTTTTTTTGCATTGGGATTTGGACAGAGCATGTAGGGCAATAGGATCAAGTGTCACATTGGGGATTACATATTTGTCCTGAAGTGACCCTCTTAGGAGCTTGCCCTGGTGTAATTGGTGAATGACTGGATTTATAGGGATGTATATCTGCATTAGCACTGGGTTGATGTAACTCGAGCTGATTTACTCTTGGTCCAGTCTATTTTCAGCTTGGAAATTCACTTTTAAGCAGAGATGCTATAATTTGCCCCAAAACTGCCATTTTTAGGCTTGTGTTTGCCCTTAAAAGTAGTGGTGGTTTTACTGGGAATTAACAGCTGTGCATCTTTGAGTGGAGAGGGCTGTTGTAAGGCATTGTCTGCTTACTGAAACCCAAATTTTATCCCCAAACCTGCCTATATTTGAGACCTCTGGGTGTTCATGGTGTTAAAGAAACCCCCAAAATAGCAACTTTTCGGGATTGTTTTGTTGCATCAGTCATTGTATTGTTCTTAAAACTTAAACAGTTGTTAAAGTTGTGGTGTTCTGTGTGATTTTCTGTGCTCCTTTGCTGGCAGCTCCCCTGACATTTCCCTCTGCTAGGAGGAATAACCACACGTTTGAGTTTGGGAATGTGAAGAAACTCCTTTCCCCTTCCAGCCTCATTTTCTGCAGCAAAGCTTTAAAGGTTCTTACCTTGCCAAATGAGCACTAATTGCTGGTCCTGCTGACAGACTCTCCCCGTGGGCACGTCCTCCTGTGCCTGTCTCTGAGCACAGCTCTTGGAGGCTCCTCTGCATCCTGGTTTTCTCTGGAGAGTGGAATTCCAGGTGGATTTTTCCATGTGACCTGGTGCTCAGGGAGTTCCCTGCCCACTCCTCTGTGCAGGCAGCAGCTCCTGGAGTCACTTCAGGTGGTGCTGGATTAGGAGCTGGGGGGGATTCACAAAGGCCTTTGGTGCTGCAGCCTTGAGTTGTTATTTCTCCCTTCAGGACCCTGAGCTGTGTTTGTGCCACAGGTGTTACTCTGCTTTTTCCTTCCTCTCCTTGTTCCTTCTCCTTCCTCCCTCTCTATCCTGAGCTCCCATCCACCCTATGCAGCTGTTTTCCTCCCTTATTGCTGTTCCTTGCCTCCCAGATCCTGTTTAAGGCCACCTGAATGGACTCAGTGCAGGGTAATTCTCATTTTTGCTCCCAAACCCTTTCCAGAAGGGCTCCCACAAGTCCTGCCTCTGGCTGGCACCAGCCCACGGTGTCTTGTTTAAACATACCACAGACTTGATGTTTTTTCCCCTTGGGGGATTGACTTCCTGTGATAAAAGGAGATTCCCTTTTAAAGCAGAGCTCCCTGGTTATATAATGAGAGGAGGAAATGGTCCAAAAGTGACACTGGCAGGACAGAGAAGTTATTTTGGTAAGTGACTGTTAACAGGAGAATAGAAAACAACGCTCTGGAGGGTCCTGGTAACTCGAGGCCTCTTGGGAAAGTGAGAGCAGCACATTGAAGGGATTAAATCAGGGAGTGACCAGGGCAGAGCAGGGGAAGGGAGGTTACTGTAGGGACAGAGTTGTCCAGGATTCCTCCTGAAGATTTAACTCTTTCCAAACCACTTTTAATCTCCTCTGTAAGCTGCTGCTGTTCCCAAGCACTTGTGTCATCAAGTGTGAGCCTCAAAGAGCTGTTCTGGCCTTTGCTTTTTTAATTGAAGCCCTGAATTTACGTTATTTTTTAGTTTCTCTGAGATTTTCTTTTTTATTTGTCTGTGTTCCCCCAGCAGTGCCAGACCAGGGAATTCCTTTCTTCCACCTGCACTTTCTGTCCCTCAGTACCAGGATGGCAAACTTGCCACGACCTGGGCAGGTATCAGAGTGAAAACTGGTTTCTTATGCTCTTAATAAGGCAAAATTGAGGTTTTTACAGCAGTTTGCAGCTTCTCAGCAGAGGTTGTGAGGAGGCAGCAACACAAACTTGCAGGGAATCCACGTGGATTCTGGCAGGGAGTCACTGAACCTCTCAGTCTGCCCTGGGAGTTCAGCTCAGCACTGGCTCTTCTTGGAATCTGCTCTTCATATGGATTTAAAATGGAATATTGGTTGTGTTTCTTCCATTTAAACTGGAATATTGCTCGGGTCCTTTTGATCACTGAGAATTACACCTCTTAAAGGTGTTGAAGAGCCACTCTGGGATCATGAGGTGAGATCATCCCTCTGTCTGTCCTTCAAAACCCAGTTCTTTGTCACCTTTTTGTTCAAGCAATGGCATGGGGGTGGGAGGGACACAGATTGTCTGAGGGGAAACAGTCCTGGTATAATTGGTCTGTGATCTTGGAGTAGGACCTAAATGTCCATTTATTAAATGTCCATTTGTGATCCCAGAACTCCAGGTGGTGCAGATGGCAGGACCAGATTCCCTGGTTTCCCTTGGATCCCATGGACAAAGGTGTCCTCTGGCAACAGGTAGTACCAGCTGCCTTTCTGGAATCTGGGTTCTGGAAGGGCCCTCAGCTGCTTTTCATCTGGGCTATGCCTGTAAAAACATGGAAAATGCCCACAATTGATTGAAATTAAGCTGCTTTTCTTCCTCCAAGCCTGGGGGATGTTTATTTGCTCTAGTGTGTAATTTATCTGTAGACTTAATTTTCAGCAGCCAAAAATGCTGACTGTGCCTGTTACGTTTCCCCAGTGAAATTCCCTGGCAAGCCTCACATCTTCCAGGATCATGGGGAGGTGCTGATGTAATCAAATGGTTGAATGTGAACTCCACAGGAAATTATACAGTGCAAAACTTGCTCTTAACATCCTTATGGAATTAAAATCCCTTTGCTGTTTGGATGGATTTTTACAGGGGGTATCTGTGGTATTCAGTAATTTTGCTTTCCTCCTTTTGTAACTGAAGAGGTGTCAGTTGATGCCCAGGGAGGGGAGGGGAAGCAGGACTGATGGTCACAGATCCTTCACATCTCATCAAAATTTCAGTGGGAGTTATTTCTTCAGCTCTCTTTGAATAATTAAAGGTTGTGCTGAAGGAATTTGGCAGGTGTGGAGGGGGGAGCACAACGAGGACATGGAAATGGTTAATCTGAGTTGAAATGCACTGGAGCACCATAACTGTACAACTGTAAAACCTTACTGTGAGTAATTGTTGTATTGCTTAAAAGACACTTCACAGCTGATAAATTGAGGAGTAAAATACAGACATAGATTAGGAACCATCTTCTAAGGAGAGAAGTAAAGTGGAGGTGGGCTCTGGTGGTGGATATAACACAGGGCTCACCTGCAGTAGTATCACTGTCCATGTGGAATTTTTAACCCTTCCCTTCAAAGCCAGCTCCCTTCCAAAGTGCCTTGGAGGATCTCTATTTTATCCTTAAATTGGTTTAACTTTCCTATGAAAGATTGTAGGATCTCATTATTTATGAAACAGGCTTTGGATTAAGCTGAAAGATATTGCAGTGATATTAGAGAAGTCAGACTACAGGGGAAGCTGAGTGTCCACCAGCTGCACTTAGGGACTGGTAACAGGCTTTTTCTTTCTTCAATCCTGTTAATGCTTTAAATTCAGGCCTGAACTTTTTTTAGTGTGATTGGGGAGTAGGAAAAAAATGCTAGATCAGAGGAATAAATGGAAATAATTTAGCAGAAACAGCAGAGCAGTAGAGTGAGTCAGTTATTTTGATATGTTTGTAAGTCAGTAGGACAGAATTGCACTCTCCACTTTGGAGCACAGTAAAAAACATTAAAATGTGAGAACTACAGGAACAGGTCAGGCAGAAGGTTTATTTCTGTGGATTTGTGCAGTGACAGGTTTTCTATTGTGCCCTTTCTTTGTCATCCCAGTTTGGATGCTCAGGTGGAGTGTGGGCTGTGTCCTGCTGCCTTCTGAGGGTTCATCAGGAGCTTTTGGGATGCAGCCCCTGAGCCAGGGGGGATTGTGTGCTCAGAGCAGACTCCCAGCATGGTTGGGGTGGGAGGGCCCATCCAGCCCATCCAGTGCCACCCCAGCCATGGGCAGGGACACCTCCCACCAGCCCAGGGTGCTCCAAGCTGGCCTTGGACACTCCCAGGGATCCAGGGGCAG
>JAXCLP010000082.1:630289-654518 GCA_035584035.1 Lepidocolaptes lacrymiger | reverse complement strand
AGTCCCTGCCAGGAGGGGGGAGCTGGGAGGGGTCGGGCTCTGCTCCCAGGGAACAGGGACAGGAGCAGAGGGAACGGGCTCAGGGGGGACATGGGGAGGGATTTGTGCCTGGCAAGGGTGGTCAGGCCTTGGCAGGGGCTGCCCAGGGGCTGACTCAGGTGGGCTGGATGTGTCCATGAGGACACGAGCAGATGGTTCCTCCTGCAGAGGAGGAGGAAGGCTCTCCACGACCAGCTGTGGTCTCACTTCAGTCCATGCTCCCTGGGACCTGTGTGTGTCTGTGGGGTGGAAGGTGGAATTGCACAGGAATTTGTTCCTGGTAACTAATCCCAAGAGCAGCTTGCCCTGGGAGGTGCAGGGTGGGCTCAGGAGCACCTTCAGCCTCTCTTCTGATGTTCTGGGCCCTGTCCTGCCCCGGGGTGGTGACACCAACCTGGCTGTGTCTCCACAGACCCCTTCAACATGCACAGAGGGGACAACCTGCCTGATTTATCCTTCCCTGCTGACATGAGGAACATGCAACTCTTCCCAGGCCATGCTGATGCTTCCAGGGACATCCTGGGTGAGTTCCCCCTCCCTTCCCTCCTCACCATTTCCCCTGATGCTCAAACTGTGAAATTTTCTCTGCTGACTTTCCTGTGCTGAGAATTATTATGTCCCTAAGGTCACAGGCCTTTTTTCCTGCTCTTGTTTTCATGACTAAAAACCAAATAGACACAAACTGTTTCCACAAAGTGGTCTTTGGCTTTTGAACGATTGCATTTTTATATCAATATTGGATTATTAAGTGATTATTAGCAGGAATTCTTAAGCAGCAGAAGGCCAAAGGGAAGTAAATTGTTTAGTGTCTTACACCCTGATAAAAAGCTCTGTATAAATACAGAATTTATGGTTTGTAAGGCAGAATTAACAGGTTTGATGCACACTTTGTCTAACCTGCTTGTGAGCAGAAGAGCCCAAGTGTTGTGTAGATGGGAATTTCAGCAGAGAAATCTCTGGGGCTGGTGATTAACAGAGACCTTTATTCCCTTAGCCCCACATGGCCCTGTGATGGTACCTGAGCAGCCTTTCTTGGGGCCCATGTACTCTCCTGCTGAGGCTCTGGAGCCCTCAGCCTTCATGGGCCTGGACTCTGGCACAGCATTCCTGCAGGACAAAGCAGGTAAGAAGCAGGTGTTTTGCTCCTGCTGGATGTCAGGGTGGGTTTGGAGTGTTTGCAGCTGGAAAATCTCAGTTTGGGAGTCCTAAAGAGTCTTGGAGGGGTGGTTGATCCATAAAATGAGTCAGGATTAGGAAGTTTCCTCTTGGCATTGGTTCAGTGTGAGTGTTCCAAAGGTGGGGTGAGCAGCCTGGTCTGGTGGCAGGTGAACATGTCCATGGGTCTGATGATAATTCAGGGACCCTCCCAGCCCAAACCCTCTTTGGATTCTGTGTCAGGAGATCCCAGAATGGCTGAGGTTGGAGGGAGACTTGTGGAGATCACCTTGTCCAACCCCACCTGCCCAGAATAAGTGAGGGAATAAACCCTTCTCTGGCTCAGTGCTGGTTCCAACCCTGCTCTAGTGGAAGCTTTCACTGGCACTAGACACAGAACATGATTTCTAGTGCCTCTCTCAGTGGTTCGTGAATCCCAAACCAGCAGCCAGGGCCTTCAGCTGGAGAAGTGGGAGCACTTTTGGGCTCAGGGCTGGGCTCTGCTTGTTCCCCACAGGTCCTGAGGGGTACTGGATGGGAGCTCAGCAGGACATGAGAGGACCAGATGCCTCGTTCTTTGTTGAGCCACCAGGTAAGGACAGTTTTGGCTCGATCTGCAGGGGCTGGAGGGGGTTTCTGAGCAGCAGGAACAGCTTCTCTCCTTCTCTGCCTCCTGAGGCTGTAACGGAGCCAGGGGGAGTGCCCAAGGAAAACACTGGTTGTGCTTCTCAAGTCAGTGTAGAATGGAAATGCATTTCTGAGAAACTGGGAATGGCTTCCCAGTGCCAGAGGGCAGGGCTGGATGGGATATTGGGGAGGAATTGGTGGCTGGGAAGGTGGGGAGGGACTGGGATGGATTTCCCAGAGAAGCTGTGGCTGCCCCTGGATCCCTGGGAGTGTCCAAGGCCAGGCTGGAGCACCCTGGGCTGGTGGGAGGTGTCCCTGCCCATGGCAGGGGATGAGACTGGATGGGTTTGAAGGGCCCTTCCATCCCACACCATTCTGGGGTTCTGGGATTAAGTTTCTGGTCACAGAAATCTAAATCTTTGGAGCTCCACTGGGACATTATTCCACTGGGGATGTGTGTGTATTGCAAAATGTGATCCATAATGGGGTTTTTATTGCTGATTTTGATGAAAAAGCTGAGAAGAGAGCACTTGGCCACTGGTCCTGGTGTTCCTGGAGCTGGTGGCTCCTCCTGGGGCTCGGGGTGGGTCTGGGGGCTTTGTGACAAAGCACTCCCATCCCCTCAGTGTTCTCCTGGCTGTGGCACAAATGAATTCCCTGAGAAGGACAGGAAAGGGGGACTGTGGATTTCTGTGCCCTGAGGGGAGGCTGGAGGGGGAGTTGAGCCCCCAGACAGCCCCTGGGCAGGGGGACTCCCATCCCAGGAGAGGAACCTGCTTGCTGGGACCCTGGCAGGTGCCTGACCCCCCTTGGTTGTGTTTGGCAGTGCCCCCCCCTGCAGCAGAAGCCATCAGGACCAGCCTGCCCGAGAGCCCCCCAGCCCTGGCACCTGGATCTGCTGCCCCTGCAGAGCCCTCAGCTCCCCAGGGACCACCAGGTGAGTGAGATCCCACCCCACATCCTGCCCCATGAGCAGGGGGGAACACCAGGAATTGGCTCTGCTGAGGGACTGACCAACCCTGCTGGGACCAAAGGCTTGGGGAGAAGCAGCAACTCTGCCTTGCCAGTGTCCCAGCCCAGGAACTGTGGGATGGGCCTTTCCTGTCCCCACATTTCAGCTCCAGGGGGGCACCAAGGTGTGCCAAGAACATGGGTGTGACATGGAAAAGCCCTCTAGGATCAAGGCCCAGTGTCCTCCCAGCACTGCCCATGTCCCAAGGGCCACACCTACCAAGAGCCTGACCTGGGTAGAAATACTGCAGATCTGTCTGTTTTAAAGTTCTCTTTAAAATTAAGAGGTTTTAAAGGTATTTATGTAGATAAACAACTGGTAGGGCCAGTTGTTGTCCAGTTTCCTAATGCTGTATTCCACCAATTCCCATAACCCACCAGGGAACACACATAGTGCTTTTAATATTTGTTTATTTACAGTCTTACTGATCTGTAAAGTCACAATCTTGAGGTTTTATTTTGGAGAAGATCACAATGTCACTTGAAAAAACCACAGCAAAGGCAAACCCAAAGGAGTTCTTGGGTTGCTTCACTGAAATACTCATTTTATCTAAATGGATCCTTAAGCACCATTTTAAAAGGGATTTTTTTCCATTTCTCTTATCTGTTTCTGACTTCAGTTTGAGTATCTTATTTATATGTAATAATACACTTCCCATTGGTTGGGGAGGGCATTTTTAGATGTGGCTCAAAGAAATCCCTTTTATTCTTGTGCAGCATCTGCTCAGCAATAGGTGGGAGCTGTTCAGGTCGTGGTGCTGCAGGACAGGAGGGTGGGCAGGACTGGGGGCAAACTGGGAGCTGCAGGAGAGAAATCCAGTGCTCCTGGCATGGGGAATTTGGACAGAGGTCCCTCTAGACAAGAAAGGTTAAACAAAGTCTGACTGGAAAACCTCCTTTAAGGGGATTTTAGGAAAATAACAGCTTAATTTGCAGAGGTTTGTGCTGCCAAGTGACAAATGTTGGTTTGGAATTACCAGCTCAGTGTTTCAGGAGGTATTGAGTGGAAAATGAAGGAGGCCAGTTTGGTCATGAGGGATTGGAGGGATTTGGGGATTCCCAGTTTGACTTTTGTGTGGGGGAGTCCCTAAAGCTGCAGCCCCAGAGCACCCCCTGACAGCACAGCCCATGTTAAATGAGGTCTGTGTGGTCTGGGGTGTCCCAGGGCTTTCTCTGCTGCTGGAATTCCCAGCTGGGCTCCCAAAGGTGACTCCACATTCTCTGTGTCCTACTGTAGAGGGAAAAACAGGGTGCCCAGAGAAGCTGTGGCTGCCCCTGCATCCCTGGAAGTGTCCAAGGCCAGGTTGGATGAGTCTTGGAGCACCCTGGGCTGGTGGGAGGTGTCCCTGCCCATGGCAGGGTGGCACTGGATGGTTTTTAAGGTCCCTTCCAGCCCGTTCTGGGATTCTCTGCAAAGCCCCTCGCTGGGATTGCTGCCTGTTGTGCTGGGATGTGTTCCTGGCACTGGATCCAGCAGCCCTGGCCCTTGGCCAGCCCTGCAGCACCAGAGAGGCTGCAAACAACACCCCTGCAGCCCTGGCTGCTGCCCCTGGGCACCACATGGGTGGCCCTCTGCACTCAGGGGTGCACACACGGCTGGGAGCAGCACTGGGAGTGCCAGGAGCACGGGACTGGGGGGACTGGGGGGACTGGGGGGACTGGGAGGGAGAGACCCAGAGGCCTGAACAGCAGGGCAGATGTTTCCAGCTGTGCTCCCACTGACTGCCTGTGTTTCTGTGGCAGGTGCAGCCCCCGAGGCCCCAGAGAAACCTGGCTGTGTCCATGCAGGGGACACCAACCCTCCCCAGGCCATGGATGGGGGGCCTTCTCCTGCCCCTGAAGCCACGTCCCCCAAAGCTGTCAGCAACACTCCTGGCCTGGGGACAGAGCTTGGCTTCAGCCCCACACCACGGGGGGAGTCCCACCATGCCCTGGATTTGGGATTTGCCCCAGCAGAAAATCTGGAGTCCCACCATGATGTGGATTTGGGATTTGCCCCAGCAGCAAATCTGGAGTCCCACCATGATGTGGATTTGGGATTTGCCCCAGCAGAAGGTCTGGAATCCCACCACGATGTGGATTTGGGATTTGCCCCAGCAGAAGGTCTGGAATCCCACCATGATGTGCATTTGGGATTTGCCCCAGCAGAAGGTGTGGAATCACACCATGCCACAGATTTGGGATTTGCTCCAGCAGAAGGTACAGAGTCCCACTATGCCATGGATTTGGGATTTGCCCCAGCAGCAGATGCAGAACCTCAGCATGCCTTGGATGTGGGATTTGCCCCAGCAGCAGGTCTGGAGTCCCACCATGCTGTGGATTTGGGGTTTGCCCCAGCAGCAGATAATAAACCTCCCCATGCTGTGGATTTGGGCTTTGCCCCGGCAGCAGAAGCAGAGTTTGCCCCATCAGGAGGAATCAACCACCACCACGCCCCGGATTTGGGATTTGCTCCAGCAGCAGCTAAGGAATGTGACCATGTTGTGGGCTCTGGGTTTGCCCCAGCAGCAGAAGTCAACCACCAGCATGCCCTGGACTCTGGGTTTGCTCCTGCAGCAGAAGCCAAGCCTGTTCCCACCGTGGGTTCTGCAGGAGCTGAGCCTGTCCCTGCTGCTGCCCCCCAGCCTGCTGTGCCTGCAGAGCTGCTGACATCTGGCTCTGCCCTTAAGCAAGACAAACCTCCCTCTGACAAGTCTCCTGCAGGTGAGTGTGTCCCCAAAATCCAGAGCCATGGGATAATTCAGGGGGGGAAAAGCCCCCCAAGATCCTCCAGTTCCAGTGCAGAAAGCACCTCCTTTTGATCCCATCTGAGCTGGCAGGAGCTCAGGAAGGGCCCTCTGGGGGTTCCACTCAGAGCATGGAAACCTGGCCTTTCTGACTGCTTGGCTTTAGTTTTGGTGCCCCTTCTCTGCAGTGCTGTGTGGGGTTTAGGGCAGCCACAGGGACCTCTGGGCTCCTCCCTGTTAGGGCCTGTTTGGTGTCACCACCATCCTCAGCTCCCAGGGAATCTCCAAAATCCTGTAGGGCACAGAGGTTTCTAACACAGCTCCTTGGAAACAGTTTCTGAAGAGACTGGTCTGGGACCTTCCCTTGGGATGAGTGGGGCTGTTGAGGTGCTGAGGTGCCAATTTGGTTTTTATCATGTTGGGGGTGACAGGTTTGATGTGCTGCTTGGATTTCCCCAGGGACCCCATCCCACTGTCCTTTTGGAGGGGAAATTGCCTCCAAAATGGTATTTATATTACTGAAATGTAGGTGTCTTCTCTCTTACTTTCTAATATCTTTAGTTTAGTGATGAGAATAAATTTCAAGAGAGAAGTTTTAACCAAAAAACCCTGCTAGAATGTAGTCACTAAGAGGCCTAGGTGGGTGAATGAAAGAGAAAATACAAGGCAATACAGGAAGGGTTCTAAAAATCAGATTTGGGGTCTTTTGGAAGTGGGGAAAAGTTTGTTTCTCGTGGAAAATGAGAATTAAGTGAGGAAGTGACTTTTGTCTTGTTTAATCCAATCTGAAGTTAAAATGTGAATTTTTTATTCTTTACAGAAGCATCAGCAAAAGTGGAACGAGAACCCAAAGTCCCTGAAGTTGGTGGGGATCATTTAGAGAACACCACGGACACCAAAGCCCCTCCCAGCCCCTCCAAGGAGCCCCTTCCTGGGCAAACCAACCACCTTCCACAGCCAGCAGGTGGGAAATGCAAACCCCAGGGTAGGGCTTGGCTCTCAGTCCCTCCTGCCCCACCACAGGCACTGCTTTGCTTTGCCCTTAGTGAAAAAAAGCAGCAAAAGTTGAGTTTTATCCATGTTTTTAGTGTGTGCAGACACAGGGCTGTTCAAATCCGTGTCAGTCCTAACATCTGAAATTCCCTTCTTATAACTTGCCTTTTTCTTCCTCATCCGTAGCTGTTGTCCCAGTGTCTGTCATCATTTCCCTTTCTATTTAAAATGCAGAGAGCATTAATTACAGGGAGCACTGCTCTCCCATGTAATTATGGCTTCTGAATGGAAATGGGCTGTAATTACCCGTAGCAAGGGCTGTTGGAGTGTCTGCAGGAATGGGCTGTGAGGTGGAGAGCAATTCCAGATGCTCAGCACCAGCCAGGGCCTCCAGACTGAGGATGGAGATTATTCTGGACCTGAATTACACAGGGAAGCTGGGACAGCCTGAATTGGGTTGATGACAAAGAGGACAGAACACCAAACAAACCCTCACCCTGTGCTTAAGCCTGAAACAGTCTCTGCTTCATGTTTTACCTGCACCTTGGCATGTCTGCAGAACACCAAATTGCTGCCTTGGGAGGGGATAATACATGGTGGAAAGGAGATAATACATGGTGGAAAGGAGATAATTCATGGTAGAAAGGAGATAATACATGGTAGAAAGGAGATAATTCATGGTAGAAACCTTGTCTTAGAACCTTCCTTCCTGTTAAACATAAAATCAGCCCTGTCTGTGCCTGCAGCCTCCCTGAGTGGCTGAGCCCTGAAGCTCCCTGTTCCCACTGTTCCTGTTGCAGCCCCAACAGAAGCAGAAGAAGAGGTTGCACTACAAAATAAAGATCCCCCAGAGAAGTCTGTCCCTGCTGTGGTTGTGGAGACACTCAAGGAGGAGCCTGAGCACAACCACGTCCAGCACGTGGAGCCTCAGCCAGGAAAGGCCCTGCCAGAGCCCACAGGTAGGACATGAATAAGGACTTCTTTTTCCATGGGAATTGTGTCCTCTGTGAACTGCTCCCCTTTCCCTCCTGGCTGTGGGGCCACCTGAGCAAGCAGGAATCCCTCTGGTGTGGTTTGCTGAATTCTGGGTGCTGGCCTTGCAGTTCTCTCTGGTCCTGCCCTCTGAAAGGCTCTTTTCCCCTCCCTATCCCACTGCAACCCCAGGTCTGGGTGCTCCAAGTACTTTCTCACTGGGACTGGCTCACAGCTTCTCTGCTGGAGGATGAAAAGCTCACCATCTCTTTTTATTTTGGTGTTGAAAGGACCAGTAATCTCCTTACATGATATTGGCAGCGAGGACCTCCCTCCAAATGGAGGTGTGTGATTGCCAGGGGAAGGTGTCACTGTTCTCCTGCCTCTCCAGGAGCTGGTGGGGCCACCCTGGTCGTGGAGGTGCATCTGTGGGCCAGGGCTGAGTGACAAATGACTGATGCTCTCCTAAAACTCAGTGGCTTTGGAGCTGAGGGAGCCCTGCAGGGGCACAGCAGGTGACTTGGGGACAGAGGTTCTGCCTCCCACTGCTCCCACCCTGGTGCTGGGGGAAACTTGGCTCTCCTCCCCTCCATCTCTTCCCATCTTTGCACTGAATTTCTGTTTCCCCAGTCTGGAAGGGTGCCAGCTGGAGATAAAAAAAGGCTCTCTCTTAATCTTGTCTTGCTCAGACAAAGTGGATCCTTCATGCATTTTTAAAAAGCTGTAGCATGTCCTTACAGGAACTGGTGCTTTTTGGTGGGGCAGGAGCTTCTGGCAGGACTTTTCCCTGGCATTGATGATGTATTGGCAGTAATTAATGAGGTGCTGGGGGTCAGTGTGTCCCCAGCCCTGCTGAGGTGCCTTTAGTGCAGCATCCTGTGATGTACAGCCCGTTGGGATGGCTGGAATCACATCAGTAGTTTAATTATGACTTTTTTAATTGAGCAAATAGTGGCTTTGATGTTTGAGGAGGCTTCCTGTGTTCCAGGTGTTCCCAGTGCCCCAGTCAGGCAACCCCAGTCGGGCGGCCACGGGTCTGGCAGAGCAAAGGTGGCCACGGTGCCCCCCCAAGCTGGGCCAGAGGAGCAGCCCCTGGGGGTCCCCGGGCAGAAGAGCCCCCAGCCCCCCGAGCAGCGTGGCTGGGGGGCTGCAGCCACCCCCCAAAGGGGGCTCCCCCAGCAGCAGCCAGCCAGAGCCCCCAGCCAGGCTGGGCACAGCCACGGGGACCCACAGCAGGAAGAAAACTGGGACCTCGAGGGGGCCGTCGGGAAGAGGAAGAAGAAGAAACCAAAGCAGAAGAGGAACCAGCTGCCAAGAGCCATGGAGTTGTGGGATGGCAACGGGGCAGCCCCCAGAGCTGCCAGGAATTGTCCCCTGGGTGGGGAATGGCAGAGTGCAGGCGTGGGGCCCGGTGGGAGCAGAGCTCTGGAGGTGCCAAAGGATGCCCAAGGAACAACTGGGAGTCACACCCTGGATGGGCAAAGTGCCTCCTCAGTGCCAGCACCAGCACAGCAGGGCCAGAGATCCAGGGGGCTGGATGCCAGGCCTGGGGATGGCACGAGAACAGAGGGAGTGAGAGGGGACAGCTGGAGCCTGGAATGTCAAGGCAAGAGCAAAGAGGTGCCCTTGGAGCAGGGGGGCAAGGCTGAGGTGGGGGAACCTGTCCCAGCAAAGGGACCCCCCAAGCCTCTGGAAGGAGATTTGCTGGATAAAAATGAGAGGATACAGGATAAGGAGTCCAAATGTGCCAATGTGAGCAAAGCAGAAACTCCTTTCCAGTCCAAACCCGTGGAATTGCCCCTTTCTGCTGAAAGCAAGGAGCCCAAAGCCACATCCCCCAGGCAGGAGACACTCGGTGACACCATCCATCAACCTTCCCCTCTGGAAGCAGCAGCCAAGGAAAAGGGGGGGAAAAGCAAAGGGGCTGAGAGTGAACCCCCCAGAAAGGCTGGGATTGAGGACAAACTTCCTGCTGGGACCAAAGCAGTGCTGGAGGGAGGGCTGAAGGGCCCAGCAGGGAATGCTGAGGAGCCTCGGGCACCCTCGGCCCCACCAGAGCCTGGGCAAGTCCCTGCTGTGCAGGGTGGAGGGACTGATGGCATTCCCAGTGCTCCCAGACCTCCCAGCCCTGCCCAGGCACTGGGCACGGGGCTGGCAGCAGATTGCCTGGACCCAGCCAAAGGGAAAGGATCCATTTCTTTAGAGCAGCAGGCTGGAAAAGATCCCAGCTTTCCACAGGGGATGGACAGGCCTAGGAAGAAGCGTGGGGAAGGGAAAGGCAAAAGGATGAAAAGCAGCTTCCCTGAGCACGTGGTGCTCTCAGAGGAGGGGAGCAAATCCCCTGATGGAGGGAGGATGGAGGAGGCTGGGAGGGAAACAGCTCACCCCGAGAGAGGCCGAGGTTTTCCTGCCAGAGGACACCCCTCTGCACATGGCTGGCCTGCAGACAAGCCCAAAAAAAGGGGCAGTGATGGAAGGAGCAAGAGAGGGGAAAGGGGTTTCTTCCAGCAGCCTTTCCCTGAGAACAGGATGGACCCGAGTGGTTTTCCTGAGCAGCCTGATAAAGTCAGGGAGGTCAGTGATCAGGGCAGAGAGGGAGGTGTCCCTGCTGGGTGTTTGCAGGAAGGGACAGCTGGAATGCAAAGGCCAGCTGAGGAGGTACCAGAGAAGCCAAAAGAAAGTGTTGGGAAAGGTGAAAAAGCTGATGTGGGGGCTTTATCCCAGCCTTTGGTGCTGGAGAGCAGGGAAGAGGGAGCCAAACAGCCTGCTCTGAGTGACCCACTGGTGGGTTTGGGTAAAGGCAAAGAGGCTGGAGAATGCCCTGGGCTGGGCTCCAGTGGGACACTGGTGGCAGAGAAACCCAGGAAGAGGAGCAGTGATGGCAGAAGGAAACAACCTGAGAGAAGTCCTTCAGGGCAGGCAGCTTTCCTGGGGGCTGGGGGGCAAACAGGCCAGGAGAAAGGGGCTGGAAGCAGGAAGGAATCATCCTTGGATGGAGAGGTGTCTGGTGTGGGAAGAGAGAATCCAGCAGGGGTGCTGGGAAAGGCTGAAAGCCAGGCTGGCAGGGCAAGTTCCTCCTATCAGCCAGTCCTGTCAGGGCAGAAAACAGAGACATCAGAGCCAGGAATGGGCAGTGATAAAGAATCTTGGCCCCTGAATAAAGGGAAGGAGCCAGGTAGATCCCAGCCTGTCCCAGAGCACAGGGCAGGGGGACACAGTCCCAGCAGGGAGGTGGGGATGGACAGGGCTGAGAGCAGAACTGGAGGTGGGAAAGGGAAAAAGGCTGAGGACAGTCCTGAGCTGGGCCCAGGTGGTGTCCCTGAAGTGGGGCATGTTAACCAAACCCAGCCTGAGAAAAGCAAAGGGGCTGATTCCAGGACTCCAGAGGTGCTGCTGGGAGAGCTGAGTGACCCTGCCAAAAAACAGGCTCCTGCTTTGCCTCTGGAGCCACAGAGATCACACACAGGGGGCAAAGGGAAGGGCAAGAAGCTGGAGCCTGACCCGCAGCAGCCAATTGTGCTGGAGCAGAAAGCAGGAGCAGGGACAGTCCCCCCTTGTGACCTGGAGATAAGGAACAAACCTGAAGGTCCCAGTCCTTCCAGCAAGGAGACAAATCCTCTCCCAGGGCATCCAGGGCTGGCAGATCCCACTTTGGCCCCAGTCACTGAGAGATCTAAAAAGAGGGGTTATGATGGGAGCAGTAAAAAGACTAAAAGTGCCTCCAAGCAGGCTGTTCTTCCAGAGGCCAAAGCAGGCAGGGGTGAAGCTCTACCTCCCCTGGGCCCTGAGCTGGAATATGGGGTGGAAGACACAGATTTTGTAGATGAAAACAGAAATATTAAAAACTTCCCCACTGGCCCTCAAAAGCTGTGGAATAATAAAGGAGGTGACTTCAAATCCTTAGCTCCGAGCACAGGATGTGGCCCTGGGAGGGTGGGAGATGCTTTGTTGGGGTTCCCAAAGCAGAGGGATGGGGCTGCAGGGCCTGGGGGGCTTCTTCCCCCTCCTCCCCCTGAGGCAGTGGCAGGGAAAAGCAGCAAAGAGCCCAGATCTGGTGCTAGGGAGGAGACACAGACCCAGAAAGGTGAGCAGCCCATTGAGCTGGGCCACAGAGAGCCTGGAAAGGAGGGAAAGAAAGGTGGGCAAACCAGAGAGGCTGCTTTAAATGTCCCAGCTGCCCAAACAAGCCAGGGCAGTGCTAGGGAGAACAGCACAGGTCACTCCCAGCCTGCTGAGGAGGGGCATGAGTGTGGTGGGAAGGGTGACCTGGGGGACACTCTGCCATTGAAGGATGAGGTTGGACCTCAGGATGCAACCAAAGAAAAGGGATCTCGAGATGCAGCCAAAGAAAAGGGATCTCGGGAAATAATCAAAGAAAAGGAATCTCTGGATACAACTCAAGAAGAGGGATCTCGAGATGCAGCCAAAGAAAAGGGATCTCAGGAGACAATCAGAGAAAAGGGATCTCTGGAAACAAACAAAGAAAAGAAATCTCAGGAAAAAAACAAACAAAAGGAATCTCAAGACACAACCAAAGAAAAGGAATCTCAGGAAAAAGAAAAGGAATCTCAAGACACAACCACAGAAAAGAAATCTCAGGAGACAACAAAAGAAAAGGAATCTCAAGACGCAACCAAAGAAAAGGAATCTCAAGACATGAATAAAGAAAGAGAAACTCAAGACATGAATAAAGAAAAAGAAACTCAAGACACAACCAAAGAAAAGGAATCTCAAGAAATAACCAAAGAAAAGGAAACTCAAGGCACAACCAAAGAAAAAGAAACTCAAGACACAGCCAAAGAAAAGGAGTCTCAAGAAATAACCAAAGAAAAGGAGTCTCAAGACATGAATAAAGAAAAAGAAACTCAAGACACAAGCAAAGAAAAGGAGTCTCAAGAAATAACCAAAGCAACTCAAGACACAAGCAAAGAAAAGGAAACTCAAGACACAACCAAAGAAGAGGAATCTCAAGACACACCCAAAGGGAAGGGATCTCAAGACACAGCCAAAGGGAAGGCATCTCAAGGCCCAAGCAAAGCAAAGGAAGGGGACTGTGAAGCCAGCACTGTGAAGGAGGCCAGGCCAGAGCGAGCGAGAGCAGGGGAGCAGCTCAAGGGCTACCTGAGACCCACCAAGAGCCGCAGTGCTGCGGCCAGAGCGGTGCCCGGGCAGCCCCGGGCGGGCAGCACGGCCTGGCACAGCCCAGCCACAGGTGTGTGTGTGTGCCAGGCTGCCAGCAGCACTAACACGGGCCTGGCTGGCTGGGGGGGCCTTGGCATGACCCTGGCACCGCTGGCATGGGGGGTTGTGCTGCTCTGAGGTGCTGCTTGCCTGTCTGACAGAGCCCGTGCCAGCTGCACGGGGTGCCAGCCTGGGTGGTTTGCACTCACTCACTCACTCACTCACCCAGGCCTCCTTTTACTGGGATTGGGCAGTATTGGGGTAAACTGGCACTGCTGGGTGTCATGGCATGGTGGGTTCTTGTCCCCTGAGCCTGAAAGGGACCTTCACCTGGGGGCCCTAGTTGCCACCCATGCAAGGATAGAGTATTCCAGCAGTGGGGATGGAGTATTTGAGCAGCAGGGATAGGATATTCCAGCAGCAGGGAATGCTCTGGGTTGCTATTTCATCTGGTTGGTTTATCCCACCTCAGACCAGCTGCTGTTCCTCCTGCAGTTGGTTCATTTGGCTTGAGCTTCCCTGAGCCACTTCACCTGCAGAATGTGTTTCCTTCCAGAGCAAAAATCCCCTCTAAAGCAGCTGTAACAAAGCAGTGGTGGGACTGATGTAAAGTTTAAGGCTTTGTCTCTCTGTGGAGACTTTGGAGGGGCTGGCACAGCATCTCCCTGCTGTTCTCCAGGGAGCAAGGTCCCTGTGCTCCCAGGGAATGAGGAGGAATGAATTTCATAGAATTGAATGAAGTTCACAGAAATTTTGGAATGGCCAATAGGGGATGGATAGAGATGAAGTTAGAAGTGTTCTTGTGCTTCTGCTCACTCCAAACCTTCCTCAGAAGGAACTGGCACCTCTGGGAGGTCAATCCCTGCTCTTGGGTGCTCTTGGTTTTTGCCTTGTCATCAGGCATGGAAGTTTGCTCGTGGTCCTGCAGAGTTTCTTGCTGCCAGTTTGCATGAGGCAGCCACTAACTCAGCCAAGCAGAGCTCCCGAGTGCCTTAACATGCTGCTCAGGTTGCTGAGGGGTTTTGTGATTTTAATGAGTGTTGCATAACCTGGAGTGGTTCTATTTTGGTGGAAGTGGTGTTCTTTGCATGAACTTGTGCCTGCAGAAGGGATGCTCCTTGGTGCATGATGCAACAAAACAAAGAGCTGAAGGCAGTGCCTTTCACAAGAAAACATTCCTTCAAAGCCTTCCCATGGTGTGGCAGGAGTTTGTGTCCCCTCTGCTCACCGCTGTGTCCAGGGGAGCAGGGGTTTAGGGGCACATCCAGGCCAGAAGGGAAGGCCCCTCTCACAGGTGACACATGTGGACCAGAGGGCTCCAGTAGCACCAACCCCACTCTGTGAGTAAGTTGCACCTGGGAGTTGGCCCTGTGTGAGTTTGCACAGCCCTTGGATAAGATCCTCTTCATCCTCCATCCTTTCTACACTTGGTAGGCTCAACAGTTGGCTGGTTGGGTTCTCTGAGTGGAGCTCAGAGTGACCAGCTCAGAATCCTCTCACAGGGTGGTGGGCACTGAGCAGGCTCCCCTGGCAGTGGGCACAGCCCCAGGGCTGCCAGAGCTCCAGGAGGGTGTTGGGGTGTGCTGGGCAGGGCCAGGGCTTGGACTGGATGGTCCTTGTGGTTCCCTCCCAGCTGAGGTTATTCCGTGTCTCTGTGACTGAGCTTGTTTTGGGGCTGTTGGTTGCCATGATCCCGCAGCAGGTGAAGGTGCTTTGCCACCCACAGCATCATTGAGGTTGGAAATGCCCTCCAAAGTCATGGAGTCCCATCTTTGCCCCAATCCCACCTTGTCCCCCAGCCCAGAGCTCTGAGTGCCACCCCAGTCCTGCCTTGGGCACCTCCAGGCCTGGGCACTCCAACCTGAAATCAGTGACACTGGCAAGGCTTTTGTCTCCATTTCCATCCGTGCCCAGCTGCCCATGAAACAGCTGCTCAGTGAGCTGCAAAATGCCAGCCAAAGCGGGTCTGCAGCCCTCAGTTGGCACAAGTGGTGTGGAAGTGCCTGGGGCTGGCACTGAGCATGGAATGGGCACTCACACATCAGTGGCACCCGAGCCCAGCCCAGAGTCACTGAAGGGAGAGGTGCTGAGAGGCATCACCACGATGGATGTGCTTGTTTACTGACAGAGAAGCAGGGGATTGTGAAGGTTGGAGAAGAGCTCAGAGGCTGAGGCCAGCCAGTAACCCCAGCACTGCCAAGGCCCCCCTAAACCACATTCCCAGGTGTCACATCTGATCCCTTCCAGGGATCCTGGGCAGAGCCACAGGGCTCCAGGGCATCACTGGTGAGGTCCAGGGACCACTGAGCTGGTGGGGCCATGGGCTGCAGGTCCCCTCCCTGTGCCTGGGTGTCCTTCTGGTATGGTAACAGCTGGATCCTCAGAGGTTTTGTATTTTTAGCTTTTTAGTTCTTGCCAGAACTTGGCCAAAACTTCACCTGGGTTTGCCAGACAGGACTGTGGAGCTTGTACTTGACACCTGAGAGAATCCTCAGGGATGGCTGGGATGGAAGGACCTTAAAACCCATCTTGTTTCCACCCCCAGCCATGGGCAGGGACACCTCCCACCAGCCCAGGGTGCTCCAACCTGGCCTTGGACACTCCCAGGGATCCAGGGGCAGCCACAGCTTCTCTGGGAAATCCATCCCAGTCCCTCCCCACCCTCCCAGCCACCAATTCCTTCCCAATATCCCATCTAAACCTATTTCCTTTCAGTTTGCAGCCATTCCCTGTGTCCTGTCCCTCCATCCCCTGTCCCCAGTCCCTCTCCACCTTTCTTGTCACCTTCCTTCAGGTTCTGAAGCCATTTTCCTCTCCCTGCTGGGCACCCAGTGATTGCTCCCAGATTAAGGCCTTCTGGAGGCTCCTCTGCTGAAGGTCAGCAGTGAAACCCCTTTATCCAGGCTCCCCCACCCCACGTGTGAGCTCTGGAACAGCAGCCCCCTGTGCCAAGCCCATCACTCCTGTCTGTGCTGCTAAAAGAGCTGCCAGCACTGTGATGTCCCCTGGAGCCATGGCAACGGGGATGCTGCACATTCCTCTCCCTGCCAGAAGTGGGATCTGGCTCCTCCAAATCAGGCCTTGCACACTCCTGTCATTTTAGTTTTTCCTGTTTTTGACTGTGCAGTTTAAAGCTAAGAAACCTTGGCTATAAGGCTGATCATGCAATTTGAATTTAATCCCTCATCCCTCTCTGGGATTTATTGCAGCTTCTCATTTTTGTGGTTGCCATTGTAGGAACTGCCCCTAATATAATAATATAATATAATATAATATAATATAATATAATATAATATAATATAATATAATATAATAATTCTGGAGAATGATTTTATACCTTTTCCTGTCAGGAGACAAGTGAGATGATAAACAGAACATGACAGTCATTATCTCTCTTTCACGTGACTGAACCTTTCTGCTGCCTTTGTGTGAACCAAAACAAAGGTTGGGACTTAGAGGTGAAAAGCAGGGGCCTGAATTCTGAATTCCCCAGCAGGTGCCTTGGCCAGTGCAGGGCTGGGGGTGAGGGATGTTGAAGGGAGGAAATGCTGGAAGGTTTTCCCATTTGCTGCCAACATCCCTCTCCGTTTGCTCCCCAAGCTCTATTTCCACATGGAGCCTCGCAAAAGATATTCTTTTCCTCCACTCTGTTGTCCTTAAAGAATAGTCCTTTTTTAAAAAAGAAATCAGTTTGTTTTGGTGTGTTGGGGGCTGTATCCTCTTCTGGATTTTGCTGTGCCTAATCTGTTCAGCCAGGGGCCATCTCAGCATGGGCTGTAATTAAAAGGTGAGTTTTGCTCACAGGACATTTTTCCAGAGGTGCAGCCCACTGATGGCAGGTGCTCAGGGGGCTGTTTGCACTGACCCAGCAGATCCATGGCATGGTTTGGGTTGGGAGGGACCTTAAAGCCCATCCAGTGCCAGCCCTGCCATGGGCAGGGACACCTCCCACCAGCCCAGGGTGCTCCAGCCTGGCCTTGGACACTCCCAGGGATCCAGGGGCAGCCACAGCTTCTCTGGGAAATCCATCCCAGTCCCTCCCCACCCTCCCAGCCACCAATTCCTTCCCAATAACCCATCTAACCCCACTCTCCTCCTCCTCTCCACAGCCCTATGTTCATTCCAGCCTTATCCCACTGCCTATGCCCATGGTTTTCCCCAGTTGGTTTTGTGCTGGTTCAGCTCCACCCTTGGTTTCTCTCCAGCTGGATGGTCTCATGCCCAGCTCACCCCTCGAGCTGGCACCACCACCCTTGGCCAGGGCTCCCCCAGTTTTATTCCCTTCCTTTATTTTATCTTCCTGCTCATCCTCGACACTGGGATTTTCAAGAAAAGCTGAGGTCGAAATAAAAGCACTTCTGGCTGCAGATCCTGAACCACATTTGCTTAGTGTGCACTTTAACTCCCAGGGGAATCTGAATCCCAAGCCTCATCTTTCCTGGCTCACATTGCTGGTCTGTGGCTTGTGCATCATTCAGAGGACTTTGCTTTGCCTCTTTTCCCTCTCCACTGTCAAATGCTCCTTCAGTGACCAGATACTGGTCATATTTTGAGTTGGAAACACTCTGGGGCGTGTTTGAATTCTGGTTTTAGCTGATCTAATGTATTAATGTGTTTTTAATGTATTACATGTTAATTCTACAGCAGGATTTGATCTGGAAATGACCCGTCCTGTAAAACCTGAGACTTTTTAAGGACTGTACAGCTGCACACCTTGTAGGGAACAGTTCTGGTGGGGAGAGTCCTGACTGTTCCAGGTCTGTCCCCCAGGCTGGTGTGACCCTGAGCAGCTCCTCGTGTGTGTGTGAACACCCAGCCCGGCCAGCGTGTCAATCCCAGCTCTGAGGACACCCCCAGCGTGTCCTGGGGCTCTGCACAGCCCCATCAGCGGCAGCGCTAATGACTCTTAATTAGAGATCACATGGCCGCGGCTGGCAGGGAGGAGCTCAGCATCCTGCACGGTGGGGTTGCCTTAGAAACCAGGGCAGGAGCTGCACAGGAGCGGCTGGGGCAGATTAAAGAGCAGAAATCAGAGGCATTAGCGGGGATCAGGGATGGCTCGGGGAGCCAGCAGAAATAGAAGCAGCAGCTGATTCATCTGCCGAGGCTGGAGCTCTCCCAGTGGGCATCGGTGCTGACGTGGGCTGGAGGATGTGCCCACTGCACCTGGCCCTGCCCAGGGAGGGCACAGCCACCATCGGGGGGTGTCTGCCCGTGCCAAGGGAGTGTGGTCAGGGGGACAAGGAGAGCACGGGGTACACTGGGCAGTCACACAAACCAGGGCTGGGTGCTGGGGCTGGTGTGGGCTGGGCAGCCCTGACAGGCTGAGCTGTGGCAGCAAAAGGCAGGGTGTAATGATGGTGAGAGGATGTGAGCAGGGAGAACATGCCCTTCCTCCTCGGGAAACAGGTCCTGTCTCACCACGGGGAGGGGGTGAGAAGCTTCAGGCAGTGGGTGAAGCTCCACATCCAGGGGCTGATTTACAGCAGCTTGTGATGGTTTCCCTGCTCTCCTCTGAGATGGAAGGTGGGGCAGAGCCCAGAGGGCTGTGAAGGCCCAGATGTGATATTTGAGGAGTGTGAAATGCTCCTCAGAGTGGAACTGAGGGCAAAAGCAGTGCTTGGGCTTCTTCTCAGGGTCTCTTAACTCCCCCTCCCAGCCCAGCTCTGCTTTGGGGTGACACTTTAGCATTGAGTCACCCTTCCAAATGTGCCCAGCTCTTTGTTCTGAACATCCTCCCACCCCTTCTGGCTTATTTCATTGACTGGTTTCCCTTTTCATTCTTTAGGAAATGAGAGGTCTGTGAGAGCCTAAAGGGCCAGCTGGGCCCAAAGCTGTGGTGGGAGGGCCATGGTTTGTCAGTGGCCATTCCTGGCCTGGCTGGAAGCTCAGCCAAGGTGGCCCAGCCCAGGAGCAGAACATCAGGGAACTGGGATTTTAAAGGATTTATCTGGGGGAAGGTGGAGACTGGGGCCTTGGAACTGGGACTGACTGGGAACAGCTTGCTGTGGGCAATGCTGGAGAGCTCTCAGTGTGTGAACTCTGCCTTACCTCCATTAATGTTCTCAGGGATTAAATATTAGATGACTTAGAGATTTTTCATGGCTAAGCATTCTCCTGCTTCTGAGGAGCCCAGGTATTGAGTATGGCTCATTTCCTGCATTAACAAACATTATTGAATAAAGCAGCAGTGGTGGCTCTTCCTGTACATTGACCCTGTGAGTCAGGTTTGCTGTCCAGTGATTCAAATCCCTTCCCTGAGCTTGGCCCTGGAAGTGCCAGCCCCAGAATCAAAGAGGCTTTTCTCCTCTCTTATAAATGGCAGATGTTTGCTTTTTTAAAACAAAATAATCAAATAAAAAGCCCCTGGGTGGTTTCAGAGAGCCTCCCAGACCTGGGGAAGCACCTGAAGGGATCCTGGATGGATGGATTGAGGTTTCCTGTGGAAAGCTCTTGGTTTGGATTGACTGAGTGGTGGAGGAATGACAGGAATTACCCAGGATTAGAGACTGGCAGCTCTGCCAGTCAGGGGGGCAGAACAAGCACGGTGAGAGTGAGCAAGTGCTTGCAAACACAGCTCCCCTCCAGCAAGACACCCCTGAGTGTCTCAGAGCGGGGAGAAATCGCTCCTTGAGAAGTGGAGGCCGTGGGTGGAACTATTCTGGTTAATTAGAGGCTGTCAGGAGAGATTCATCTAACTTACAGTTCCTTAGTCATTGTTTTTAAATATAGCAGGGCCTTAAATCCCGAGCTTAAATACAGGCAGGGGAATGTGTGGATTGTAGCATTTCTCCCAGCAGGTTCAATTCAGGGGGCGTAGAGGAACTTGCAGGCTCTGGGGATAAAAATACCTTTCTCTCAGTTCAGCTGGAGCAGGGGAGGCCTTTTACATCAGCTCTGAGGACAGCATCTTCTCTGGGTGGGGTGTATTGATACCCACGACAGGCTGGGAGAGGAAAATGTGCTTTAGTCAAGGATTAATCTGGCTCAGGCCTTTAGGAGTGAAAGGTGAACCTGCACTCTGGGGCTAAAGCAGCTTCCAAAGCATCCCAGCCCAGCTCAGCCAGGGAACAGTGTCCACACCAAGAGTCCTGGTGAGGAAAGGATGGAGCTGGGACCAGAGAGCAGCACAAAGTGAGCAGTGCTGCGTGGAAATCAGGGGCAACAGGGAAAAAAACCCATCTGCACCCAGGAAAAGGGGCAAGGAAATTCATATTGTGGGCACCTGGGAACCAGGTCTGGCTTGGCTGGCGAATTCTGGCGAGATCAAGAGGCAGCTGTTCCAAACCACAGATATGTGGGGTGTTAAAATCAGCTGAAAATATTATAAAATATGTTCACATTAAAAAAAACCAAAACATAATTAAAATCGAGCTTGCAGCCTCTGAGCCTTTCCAAACATGTCCCTTTGCATCCTTTTCATCTTTGTCCTCTGGCTCGCAGGAGCAGCCCGGGCTGTGAATTGTGAAACCCTCATTACAGCAGGGCTTGTGATCACTGTTGTCTCAGGAGCAGATATTGAAATGCAGGGAGAACAAAGGGCTGCTGCTGAAAGGGGTCATTCAGTGCCGTGTGGTGTGGCCGGGTTTGTGCTGGGGTCTGTTTGTGGGGGATGGCTGGGGAGGGCTCAGCCCCAGGGCACAGCACCATCCTGCCAGGGCTTGGTACAGCCAGGGGGCACGGGGGGCACGTCCCCAAATATGTAATGACCCCCAAATGAAAACCCTTTCCCTGAGATGGTCAAACCCCCCGGCTGTGCCCAGGGCTGGGTGTTTGGTGTGTCTGGAGCGGGTCCCTCCGAAGGCTTCCCCCCAAAGGGCTGGATGGAACCTGCCTTTCCTTCCTCCCCAGTGGCTGAGTGCAGCACACGGCACAGGGAGGGGAGGGGAGGGGAGGCAGCAGTTTTGTCATGAGCACGGGGGGCACGCTGTGTCGTCAGCAGCGCCGGCAGCCCGAGCTCGGCAGCTCCATCACCACCCCACCATGTCCCTGTCCAACACGCAGCCCCTCGCCGAGCTCAGCCAGCTGGCCAAGGGCAAGGGCAAGGCCAGCGACGGCTTCTCGGAGCCCTTCCACTGCATGGAGCCCCCCAAGGACCTGGGCAGGAGCGAGTGGCAGAGGACAGAGGGGAAGCTTAACGAGATTGGCTTGAGCGTGAACTCGGGGGGACCGATTAAGGACGGGCTCGTTAAGAACGCCGGCTTCACGGACGAGGACAAGCTCTGCTTCTTCGAGGGGAAACTGGACAAAGAGCTGAAAATAGCTCAGAAGGACAAAAGGGAAATCGAGGTGCAAGGCAAGAAATACCCGGCGGCTGCGGGTCACCTTGAGAGCTGGTCTCTGATTTCTGACCCCTTCCCTTCTGCCGAGGGGAACTTTGCAAACCCTAAAGCGACCGATTTTCGCGTGGGGCAGGCGGGAGCTGAAAGACCCGGTGCTGGGCTGGGGAAGAATGAAGCCATCACCGATCAGGAGAAAGCAGTCGGCAAGGCTGGGGTGGAGAGCAAGAGCCAGCCGGAGCCAAACCTGCCCCATCTGTCGGTGTCGGAGAGCGAGCCCAGCAAAGGCATGAAGGAGCAGGAGATCAGCGTGTGGAACCCCAATTTCCACCCTATCCCACCGAAGGATTCGGGGTCTCACGAGGCAGCGGTGAGAAAAGATGGAGCCCCCAGCTATTGTGTGATCGGGGTGGTCAATGACAGCTACGGGCAGAGCGGGTCCTCTCCGTGCCCAGCACCCAAAGCTGAGCCCCCCAGGACCACCGTGGAGCTCGCCCAGGATGAGTCCAAGAGCAGGCACTCGGAGCTGGAGGAGGAGATGGAGGACAGGCTGGGCTGTGTGGACAAAGGCAGTCTGCTGGACAGGGCTGCCCACCAAAGGAAGGCGATGAGGCGTGCGATGTCAGAGTGCTCTCACTTGTCGGTGCCCCTCGCCCTTAACCTGGCCGATAAATACCCTGAGCCGGTGCTTAGAGAGGACGTGGCCACTGGGCTGCTGTCCCCGAGCAGCAGCCTGAGCCAGAGCAGCAGCCCCACGGGCAGGAAGGCCAGCAGCCCCATGAAGAGGGCACTGAGCGTGGCAGAGGAGCAGCAGGCAGCCCTGTGTGGCTCGGGCACCGAGCAGAGCCGAGCCGGGACGCAGCTCCAGGAGGAGCCGGCGGCCAAGAAGAGGGAGGAGTGGGACAGCTCGGGGAAGAAGGACCCGGGCAGCCAAAGCATCTCTCACAGCAAGCTGGAGCAAATCCCCGAGCTGGGCAGCCAGGACAAAGAGAGGGAGGAGGCGGCGGGGAAGAGGGAGAAGAGGAACGGCGCCGATGGAGCCGCCGGGGGCTGCGACTCCCCCAAAGGCAAAGGCAGCGAGATGGAAACGGGCAAAGCGGCTCCTCGGGAGAGCAAAGAGATCCAGGGCAGCCCCGTGCAGAGCTGCCCGGCTCCCAAGCAAGGAGATTTACCACGTGATGGTAGGTTACTAATTTTTCCCTCCCTGGGCAGCGAGCAGGCAGGAGCTGGGGAGCCACGGAGTGACTTCAGAGCCCGGAGGGGGCAGGTGGGCAGCTCAGGGCACCTGGAGGGCAGCACGGTCCTCTCCTTGGGGTTTGGGACAAAGAGAGGGCTCTTCCCATGGAGAAAGATGGAGGGGAGAGGGGACAAGTCATTGCCTGGCTGCTCACACAGCATCTCTTGCAGCACTGGCTCTGAGATGCTTGTTGGGATGCCCAGCCTGACCGATAGATCTGAAATCTGTGGCATCCAGAGGGGTACACGTTGGTGTGTTTTGGGTGCCCTGCTGCCACACCCCCAGGGGCAGAGGTGCCCCCTGCTCATGGGCTGTTTCCTTAGAGCCAGGGCCGTGTCAGAGTTAAAACCTTTCAACCCCTGCCAAAAAACCCCGCAGATTGTGCTTTTCCTGTAAGCCTTTGGCACCTTTTGGGGTTTCTGTTGGAGTGATGGGTGGGATGATTTACAGAGTTAGGCTCTTCCCGGTGCTGAAATTCAAAGTGGGATTTCCCTGTCCCTCTCTGGAAGCTCCTTCCCCAACCCCTGGTTTCAGTGGAGCTTTTCCCATGGCGAGGGTCAATGGCAGCTTGTTGTGTTTGGGGGTTGTTGTTTCAGTGGTGCTCTGATGCATGAGCTCACTCTGCCCGGGTTGAAAGTCTGTGAGAACAGGAGTTAATCTTTGTTCTCCCTCCTGGAACAACATCCCTGTCCCTCTTCCAGCCTCAGCCAGCAGCAAATGTGCTTTTTTCCCTGACTTTGGATGTGGGGATGGTGTTGGTGCTTTGTCTGTCGCCCCCATTAAGGAGAGCTTTGCACGGGGAGAGGAAAGAAAACGTGTCAGGGGATAAAGACAAAAGATTTGTGTGAGGGGTTTTGCATCCAGTGGCTGCCTTTGCAGCTGGTTTGCTGAACCCCCAGAGATCAGTGTGAAATGGGAATGATGGTGTGTTATGGGGAGAGGAGAGTGAAGGGCAGGGTGAGAGGGATGTGCTGCTCAGGCAGAGCTCCAGAACACCTCGTTTGGGTTGGTGAGAGCTGGGGAAGGGCAGGCTCTGCTGCCCTGGATTGGTTCTCTGCTGCTTCTGTGGTGTGTTAGTGACACCCCATGGTCACTCAGCCCACACCAGGCTCTGGTCATCGTCCCTCATCCAGCTGTCACTAATCATTCCTGCACCTAATTAGAGTTTTGTTTCTCCCTGGTAATTCCTGTAAGGTGCTTCAGTTCCCAGGTCTCCTGGCTGGACCCTGTAGAACAAGGCTTGGGCAGTACAAAACTCTCCTCTCTGAAGTGCTGGGGTGTCTCACCTTGTCACAGAACCCCACAAGGGTTTGGGTTGGAAGGACCTTAAAGCTCATCCTCCATCCATGGGCAGGGACACTTTCCACTCTCCCAGGTTTCTCCAAGCCCTGTCCAACCTGAACACTCCCAGGGCTGAGGAGTTCAGGGTGGGTTCAGTTCTTCTTTCCATCATTTCTGGGTTACCTTGTTCCTTACGGTCGGCTGGGCGGGCAGATTTTAACCCACTCTGACATCCCTGAGATGCCGCCGTGTCAGATTGGGTGGCAGCACATCACACATGGCAGAGCTGGGGCCTGTGGAGCCTGAGCTGGGCTGGCAGGTCCTTCCAGGCAGCTGGGAGCCAGCAGGTCTCCTGTGAGAGTCACAGAGAGGTCCTGGCTGGAGCTGTGGTGGGGCACGTGTTGGTTTGGGCTCCAGAGCTATGTGGTTCGGGCTCACCTGGACAGGTGTGGGCTTGGGCTCCAGAGCTGTGTGGTTTGGGCTCACCTGGATGTGTGTCAGCTTGGGCTCCACCAGAGCTGTGTGGTTTGGGCTCACCTGTCTGGGCTCCACCAGAGCTGTGTGGTTTGGGCTCACCTGGACAGGTGTTGGTTTGGGCTGCACCAGAGCTGTGTGGTTTGGGCTCACCTGGACAGGTGTTGGTTTGGGCTCCACCAGAGCTGTGTGGTTTGGGCTCACCTGGATGGGCTGCACCAGAGCTGTGTGGTTTGGGCTCACCTGGACAGGTG
>JAXCLP010000082.1:590479-609769 GCA_035584035.1 Lepidocolaptes lacrymiger | reverse complement strand
CCATGTACTCCACATACCCCCTGCACCCTAAATCTCCCTAAACCCTACACACCCCCCTGCACCCTCTACACCCCCCTGCACCCTAAATCCTCCTGCACCCTACATACCCCCTGCACCCCATACACCTCCCCACACCCCCCCGCACCCCCTACAGCCGCCCCCATTGACGGTGCCCACCCCGTTTGTCATTGTAGGCGGAGGGCTGTGCGGAGCCGGGGCCGGTGGCGGTGCCGGTGCCGGTGGCAGTGCCAGCCCCGGGGGCAGTGCCAGCCCCAGGGACAGCCCCGGGGACAGTGCCAGCCGCGGGGGCAGTGCCAGCCGCGGGGGCAGCCCCGGTGGGCAGCAGGCTGCGGGAGAACGGGGTCGTGCCGGCCGTGCCCCCCGGCCCGGGCACCGCCGAGCCAAGGGACACTCAGAGCTTCGAGACTCACATACAAGAGACAAGTAAGTGCCCCCGAGCCCCTCCTGCTCCCAGCGGCGTCCGGAGGGCCCTCCTGCCGTGCTGTTAATGCAGAAATCGCCTTTTATCTTCCAGGCATCTAACGATGACATTCTGGTATCGTCTCCCACCCCTCCCCGTCCCCCGCCCCGTCCCCCCCCGTGTGCCCGCCCTTGTGTCGCTGCAGATTGAGTCCCACAGGCTGACGTTCCGTGAGAGGGCCAAGGCTCGGACAGACCACGGAGCGGAGATCGTCGTGTCCAAACCCCCCCACCCTTCCAGCAGCACCTCTCCTCCTCCCCGGCGCAGCCCCCCGCGCTCCGGCCGCTCCGCGGGGCTGGCGCTGCCACCGCTGTCCCCGCTGTCCCCGCTGCCACCAGCGCCACCCGCCCAGCCAGCCTGGTGACCCCCGGCCCCGCCGCTCGCCCCCGGCACCCAGCTTGGCTCTCTTGACCCGGCCAATGGCTTTAGGTGGGAAGCTCTGCGGGCTCGGGGGTCCCGCTCGGGGGGCTCCTCGGGGGTCCCGCTGCCTTTGGGGGGCTGGGGTCGGGACGTGCCGGGGGCTGAAGCCAGGCCAGAGTTACCAGGGAGAAGCTGTGATCTTTCTTTCTGTCTCTGTTTTTATTTAACCCCCCTCTCCCTCCTCACCGCTTCGGTTGGATGCTGATAAACACCCTCCACACTCGTTAGGCTCTTTTAACTGTTGACTTGAACCTTTTATTCCTCGTGACGACGTGTTGACGATTTATCTCGTGCTAAGTTTCCTTTCCTCCCCCCTTCCTTCCCCCGTAGGAGAGTTTAGGGACATTCATTAACCGCTGCTGCCGTGCTGGCTTCTTACTGACATATCCATTGTAACCTCCTTCTTGTCGTTCGGGCTTTCTTTTAACACTCTGAACCGACGGAGCGAGTTCTTGGGATTAAGCCATGTGTGGACTGAGGGGCACAGGGACGTGTTGGAGGGGAGAGCTCGGCTGGAGCCGGTGCTGCCCCCAGGGGATGCTCACAGAGCCCACCGGGGTGCCCGGCGTGCCAGGGAGGGACAGGTGGCTTATTTATTCCCTGGCACGGGCACTGCCCCGGGTTTGGGGGCAGCAGAGGGTGTTGGGGCAGGCTGGCACAGGGCTGGAGGCTGGAGCAGGTCCTGGGGTGTGAGGGATGTGTGTTTGTGTGTGTGTGTGTGTGGTTTAAGGGGGCTGAGGGACGGGATTGTCGGGCTGAGCAGGGCGGTGGGAGCAGGGACAGGGCAGTGCCCACCCCGGGCTGGGCAGCTGCGGTGCCAGGGGAGCTGCAGCTCTGACTGGGAGAGGGGAACTCCCCCACTCTTGGAGCAAATGACACTAAAGGAACGAAATGTAAATACATTAAGATGGGGGAAAGGAAAAAAAAGTGTTCCCGGGTGGTCAGACTAATTTAAAGCGAGGAAAAAAAAGCAAAGAGAGTTACCAAAACACGGGGCTCAAAGAGAACCGAGCCAGGCGTGTGCTCAGGGGGCTGGGCTGCTCCAGGAGGGGACAGAGGGAAGCCTGCAGCTTCTCGTGCTTGTGGCAGTATTTCTGTGGGAAGCCGACAGTGACACGATAACCCGGAATCTGTATTTACACACAAAGATTCTTATTGCACTTGTATTTTTTATATTAAAGTTTGCATGGTTTCTAATAAAATGGCATTAAAATGTACTAGTTTGCATCAAAGTCGTCTGGTAGTTTCATAAGTGCTTTTTTCCTCTGAATACAAATTCAAACGATGCAGATTTGCACCTGAAAGGGGCGGTTATATATACCCTGGAGCCCTCCCAGTGCTTCCCTTCCTCCTCCTCCTCTTCCTCTCCCTTTTCCTCCTCCTCTCCCTCCTCCTCCTCCTCCCCATCACCTCCTCCACCTCTCCGCTCCCTCTGTGCCACATCCCCCCATCCCAGCCCTGATCCTGTTGATGCTGAGCTGGTTCCTGCGCTCCCCACCCCATCCCTCCCTCCCTCCTTCCCCACCCGGGATATATCACTGCCCTCCCGCTGGCGCTTCCTTCTCTCTCTCGCCGCTAAATTCTAAACACCAGCCTCGGCTCGGCACTCTGGGCTTTGGCTCGGGTTCTTTTTTCCCAGCGCTTGAATCCAGGGGAAGTTTGGAGGAGAGGGACTGAGAGGAGGGGAGAGGGGCAGGCTGAGCCCCTCTGCAGGACCAGGCAGGGGCTGCGTGTGTTTCCCAAGCAATAATGAGCACGGTGAGCCTGGAGCTGCTCTCCCTGCCTGGAGCCTGGTTTGGTTTCCCTGCCAGGGCTGGGAAGGGGCCGGAGCCGCCCCAGGCTCACCGTGCTGGGAGCAGGGGTTGTGCCGGAGGGCAGGGGATGCTCGGGGGGCACCAAAGACGAGGTGGAGGCCGAGGGGTCGCTTTTCTTGCTGCTCTGCCCGGGGCACCCCGGGGGCGGATAGCCGGGATGCTCCGGGATGAGATTTGGAGATGGGATGGGATGGGATGGGATGAGGGAGGCAGAGAGGAGCAGAGGGAGGCAGAGGGGAAGGAGCCGGGCCCGGTTCAGGTGCTTCAGGAGGAAGGAGAGTAGCAGCAACATTGCACTTTATCTTCTGAGATTGCAAAAAACAAACAGCAAAGCGCCCCCTGCCCCGCTGCAAAGGGACAGTGACGCCCCCTCCCCCTGCACCGCTTCTCTCCCCTTTCCCCACTGCTGGGCAGTCCTGGAGGAGGGTTTGGCACCCAGGGCTGTCCCCACCGGCCTGTGCTTCTGTGCCACTTCTCTAACACTTGTTGTGCCTGTGTTTAGCTACGAACTAAACCCGGAGACATTAGTTTGCTGTGGTGTTCCTAGGACAGCTTCAGTTTTAATACGGATTTCTGTTTTTGTATTTTCTCCTGAGGAAGCGGCTGTGCATCCTGCCCGGGAGGGAGCCGTGAGTGCTGGGAATGGCCGGGGGGGAGAGCCGGGTGGGGCCGGGACTGCAGAGACCCCGCCGGGTGGGAGGGGGCAGAGGCAGCGAAGTGGGGGCAGAGGTAGGAGTTGTGTTGTGGATTCGGTGCAAGTTGAATGTACAGGATCCTGTGCTGAGCAGGGCCGGGCAGGAGGCTCAGCAGGGACCTTGGCGGGGCTCAGGGCGAGGGCGCTTTGAGGTGTCTGAGCTGCTGGGGATGCTGGGGATGCTGGGGGAGCAGGGCTGGGGGGAGCTCCGTCCCGCTGGGGTCCCTCCAGGCAGGAGCCCCCCTTTCCTGCTCCTGGGGTCTCCCCGCATATCAGCGGCTCTTACAGTTCCTTTGGGCTTTTATACTGTTAACCGAGTACATTCGAGTCACCAGGTTGGTGGGGCTGAGGCCGCGGGGTCCTGACCGCGCACTGAATGTAGTTTTTCTACGCTGACCCTCGGTGTTGTCCCCGCGTCGTGTCGGTGTGGGGGGCTCTGGGACCCCCCGTGTTCGTGTCGTTTAGGCAGAATCTCCAGTGTTCTCGGAGCTTGGTGGCGGTGACACCCTGGGGGTCGCTCCTGTCCCTGCCAGGGGCCGGGGCCGGGGGGTCTCCAGGCTTGGCAGGGATGTCCCCCCAGCCCTGCCGGCCCCGGGTCCTGCGGGGGCAGCGCTGGGGTCGCTCCTGCCCCCCTTCCCCTCTCCCTGAGCTCCATCCCAGTGCGTGTCCCCCCTGCCCGCTCGGCAAGGGGCTCGCTGACCCCCACCCGGGGTCTGGGGCCGCACCAGACCCCAGACCCACCGCTGGGCTCGACCCACCCTCGGCATCACCCGCAGCTTCCCCGCAGAACCCCGAGCAGGACCGGGGATGGGCAGCAGGACCGGGATGGGCAGCAGGACCGGGGTGGGCAGCAGGACCGGGGATGGGCAGCAGGACCGGGGTGGGCAGCAGGACCGGGGATGGGCAGCAGGACCGGGGGTGGCCCCTCGGGAAGCCACCAAAGCTCTGCCTCAGTTCCCCCCCCGCACGGGAGGGTCGGGGGACACTCTTTACCTCACCGGGCTGTCTGGGGCGTGTGGCGTGTTCCTAAATGTGCCGTGTTACTCTCGTTTGTGTCGCAGGGTTGTGCTGCGGGGCTGCCCTGTCCCGGGCAGCGAGGGAGGGCAGTGCTTGGTGTGAGACCCCCGCCCCGGGGTGGGCTGGGGCAGAGACCCCCGCCCGGGGCACCCACCCGCGGCTCTGCCCTCCCCGGGGGCTGTAACACCGTCGTCTCCTTAGCAACATTTCCTGACTTGATGTTGTGATTCTTACTATTGTAAAGGGTTGAAATAAAGCTTCTAGATGTTCCTCCTCCGCCTGGGCCTGAGTTTGTACGGGCGGGAGGGCCGGGCACGGGTCGGGGGCACAGTCAGGGACACCCGATGTGCTGCGGGCACGGGGAGCCACAGGGAAGGGGGGAAGGAATTCGGGTGGATCTGATTCCTTCAGCCACGGGAGAGAATTCCCATCCCTTTGCTCCTCAAGCCTGGGAGGGGACGGGAGGGGAGGGGGGCTGTGAGTCCTGTGAGCACCCCCGGGGCCAGTGTGAGCCCTGCTGGGAGAACAAACCCTCGGCTCTGGACACTGATGGTTCCCCGGGCACTGGGATGGCTTCCCCTGGCACCTGCAGCACTGGGACACACTGGGCTGGTTCCCCCTGGCACCACCACCAGCACTGGGACACACTGGGCTGGTTCCCCCTGGCACCACCAGCAGCACTGGGACACACTGGGCTGGTTCCCCCTGGCACCACCAGCAGCACTGGGACACACTGGGCTGGTTCCACAGCAGCTCTGCCCCTCTCCAGGCAGAGAAGGAGCCAAAAAAAAGCCCAAAATGCCAGACTTTGCAGTAGAAAAATAAATAGCAAGAAACAATGAAGAGGACAGAGGCAGTTCCTACTCTATCCCTTTTTATTGTCTTTAATCTATGTTGTAAAAAGATCCAGTATCACATAACAGCCACGGAAGTATCCCAATATCACACTAGTTCGGAACCATTTAGACAATAGCTTAGTCTTTTTTTTTTTTTTGCCTTTTTTTCTTTTTTTTAAACCTGCTGGAAGGGAAAACCATACTGCCCATTATACAGGCCAAAAGAAACAAACACTGGTCAAATAATAGTGACAACCTCAAGCAAGTGAAATGAAGATGGGAAGTTCTGAGTGACCCCAGGCTGCAGGACTCCGAGGGCCCCTTGTGCTGGCACAGGCCACAGTGCCTTAAAGCCCATGAGCAGGAAATGAAATCAGAGAACTGGGAGAACCAAAGGGTGGCCCCGGGGCAGGAACAGCTCCCGCTCCCGGCCGGGGCCTCGGGGCCCTCAGAGCCCTCAGCCCTCGCCTCTGCTGCAGGTACAAAGAGCGTAAGAAAGGGGGATAAAAAGGAATGAGGGCACAGCCCTCGTGCCCCGAGTCCCTCCCGGTACGACACCAGCGAAGCCTCACAACAGCCCTGTGAGGTAGGTCACTGTCTTCAGCCGACAGAGAGTCCAAGGCAAAGCTGGGATTAAGCTCCAGATTCCTCCTTGAGTGCTGTGCCTGTCGCATCCTCCCTCCACACAAATATGGTCCCTGTTCGTAGAAAACAAAGGGGCTGTGCCCGTGCCCCGGCGCCCCGCATGGCACCTCCCATCACGTCCTGTTCCACGGGTCACAGGCTGGCTCCTCGGCGTGGGGAGAACAGGAGGTTTAAAAAAAACCAGAGGAACAACGCAAGAGGACGAGAAGTACAGGCAGGGTGGGAAGGACGAGTCACATCTCACGCTCGTGACGCCACGACCGAGGGCTCGGAGATCCCCATGGAATGTCACCTCCATCCGGCGCCTTCGGGGCAGGGAGCCCCAGGCCCAGGCTCGGCTCTGTCCTCGTGGGGAGAGCTGTGGCAGGGGAGCAGCTCCAGCCCCGTGGGGAGGGGGCCGTGTCCTCGTTTCCCAGCAGGGATGGTGTCCACGGAGCTCGGGTCCATCGGCACTCCCAGTCCAGTCCAGTCCAGTCCAGTCCCGCCGCTCTTCCCACGCGGTGACCATGCACGGAGCCGGCAGCAGGAGACTCGGACAACATTAATCTTCTAGGATGGAGAGAGATGACTTCACAAGGGATAAATAGAACTTTATTTAAATAAACATTTGTGAACATCTTTATACAAATTACAAGTCCCCACAGGAGCCCGGGGCTCCGCCTACGAGCCGAAGCTGCCGGGAGGGCCCTTGAGCAGATCCACCAGGATGTCGAGCAGTTGGCTGTGCTGGTGGTGCAGGTCCCCGGGGATGGCGGCCATCTCGTAGCACAGGCACGTCTCCACCATCTTGGAGAGCGACACGCGGAAGTCGCGCAGCAGGCGGATGGTGTAGGAGTCCCCCTCCAGCACCAGGAGGTCGCTGTCCGTCAGGGACACCGTCGCTCGCCAGCCGTCATCTTGGGGAGAGAGGGGTGTGAGGGCTGGGCTGAGCTTGGGACTGTCCCACTGGGACACGGTTGGGACATGGCTGGGATACCAGGACACTGCTGGGACATGGCTCCTTCCCACACGGACTTCAGACCAGGGAGGAGCCTGCCAGCCAACAGCTCCCACACCACTGGGCAGCACTCTGACCACACACAGGCATCCTCCCCGTTTCCCACAGGAGGTGACTGATGGCACAGCCCAACTGAGCTCGAGGGCTGGAGACTGACTGCAGCACTGCCAAAGCCCCACAGGCCAAAGGGACACAGCCCCAGGAACAGTGGGATGGTGCCAGCCCAGCTCCTCCTTCCCCCAGGATGACCCAGGCACACCGGCCTGCAGGCTCAGCCTGCTGGGGGCTGCCTTCCCTGTCTCCCTGCAGAGCTCCAGCTGAGAACAGCTCACAGTGGCCCCTCCCCAGCCCCAGCACAGCTAAGCCCACCCCCAGCAGCCCCCAGGAGGACCAGGGCACAGCACTCACCTCGCACGTGGATATCAGTGTCAGTCATGAGCAGCACGGCCAGCGGGTGCACCTGCGACGAGTCCCGCACGAACACGCCCCCGTTGGACTTCACGGCCATGAAGTAGGTGAGCCAGCGGCTGTACAGCTTGGAGGCCTCCCTGCAGGGCACAGCTCTGTCACCACGGCGGGCTCTGGGGCTGGCACAGCCCACTGGGGTGTGTGGGGTGTGAGTGGTGTGTGCAGTGCAGCTCCACCTCCCACGCTCACCCACCTGTTGATGGTTGACTTGTGGAGCAGGACGGTGCCAGCCTTTGTCCGGTAGGCGTAGCTGTTGGGTTTGAACTTCCCCTGGCGGGTCACTTTGCCCTGTCTCACCTGGAATGGGAAAGGAATCTCAAACACCTGCTCAACCAGCAGGCTGTGCCCACCCACAGCAGGGGTGGATGTTCCTCTGCTCCCAGGAGCTCTGCTGGGTTAGGGGGTGACCAGACTGGGCAGTTACCCAACACTGGGCAAGGGGCAGCAAGCAGGAGGAGGAAGATGCCACCGTGGGCAGCAAACAGACCAAGTAACAAGAACCCAAGCCTGGACCTGCACAGGCCCAGGTGGCCACTCCTCACGAGTGGGGCTCCAGGGACAGCCTGGAGCAGCAGGAGCACAGGGTGGGAAGCCTGGCTTGGACACACATCCCCAGGAGAGCACAAGCAGCTCTGGCACATCAACACTTCCCTGTGCCACCAGCTGTGACCAGCAAGCCCAGGAGGGTGAGAGCAGAGCCAGTACCTGGATGAGGTTGGGGTAGAGCCCAGCCATGAGGACTCCCTTGACGAGCTCCTCCTCTTCACTGTACTGGTTACACACAGAGGAGGGCATGGTACAGTCAGACGGCGACGACACCAGGAAGGCTTCGTACAGGTTCTCAGAGAACTGCTTGACAAGGCCTGGAGGGAGGAGACAGCCCCAGGGATGAGATTCATCCTCTCCTTCATCCCATGGAACGAGTAACCTCAGCAGGGCAGCACCACCCTTGGTGCTGGGACAGGAGATCCATCCCATGCCAAAGCCAGATGCTGCCCCATCCAGCCCATCTCTTCCCCACACTGTTCCCAGTGCCCCAGCCTTTCTGGGGGGCAGGGGGGAGCAGGATCCCCGGACTCACCGTTGATGAAGCGCAGGCTGGGCCCGTACAGGTAGTAGTCCTGCAGGTAGTTGTCCCTGGCCCGGCTGTCCCTGCGCCGCAGCACCTCCTCCCAGCCTGCCACGGCCCTCACGAAGGCCAGGTGGTCACTGCCGCTCTCCCGGCTCAGCACGGCCTTGGCCTGGGACAGGGACACACCTGAGCCACGCCAGCCCCTTCCCCCTGTGTCCCCCAGCCCGGGAGGGCCCCCACTCACCTTGTCCACCTCGGCTCGGTTCTGCAGGCTGCTGCTGAAGGGGTCCCTTGTGAGGCAGGACACGATGACGAGCAGGGGGTGCAGGCAGCGGTAGATGGAGGCCAGCACGATGGCCTTGGCCAGCCGGGGGTCCGTGGAGATCTGGGCCAGCCGCTTGCCCAGGGTGGTGAGGGCCTCCCGCTGGTCCAGCACCCCTGCAACAGAGCCAGGGCTGGGAATGGCCATCAGCCCCCACGGGCCAAAGTGGCAGCTTTGGGAGCTGCCAGGAGAACCCACCCACAGGGTGTGGGAGATTTGGGGTGACCAAGGACAGGGGCCTGCAGTAAGCACCCAGAACCCCCCAGGTCTGAGCTGAGGCTGAAAAAACAGTTGTCACAGGCACGTGACACTCAACAAGGCCCCAGCTCTGAACTCCAGATCAGCACTCCCCTTCCTTCTGTCACCCCAGCTCTGACCTCCAGATCAGCACTCCCTTCTTTCCATCACCCCAGCTCTGAACTCCAGATCAGCACTCCCCTTCCTTCTGTCATCCCAGCTCTGAAATCCAGATCACCACTCCCCTTCCTTCTGTCACCCCAGCTCTGAAATCCAGATCACCACTCCCCTTCTGTCACCCCAGCTCTGAAATCCAGATCACCACTCCCCTTCCTTCTGTCACCCCCTGACCTTTTTTTTTTGAACCTTGGAAAAGTTCTCCCCAATTTTTGAGCAAAGCAGGTTGGGAAGTAGAACAGCACAAGGTGTGTGGTTTGGCAAGCCCCTCTGAACTGCCATCCCTGTCCAGGGACAATCCTGCCCCACAGGATCCTGTGCCAGCTCACTTCCCATGTTTAGACAGCAAACATGTTTCCAGGACACAACATTATCTCACCAATCTCCTGCAGCAAGATCACTGCTTCATCCACAGCTTTGATATCAGGGCTGTCCAGAGCCTTGGAGAGAAATTCAACTGCCTGCAACACAGCAGGGGGGAGAGAAAAGGTTAAAAATGGGGAAGTTTCCCCTACAGATATGTGGGAAAGCCCTCAGGTGCCCACTGTCCTGCCCCAGGGCCCCAGACTGCAATAACCATTCCTTCTTTCACCATATCCTTCCAGGGATATGAGCTCAGCCCTCTCCATTTCTTCAGTCTTCTAGACAGACTGTCATCTAAGGGATCCACACATTTCCTGGTCCAAACTCCCCCCACAGCCCCATGTTTGGGAAGGTAAGAACTCATCCTGTTGGCCTTTCCCTGCTCCTGTCCCCAGGGCTGGCTCCAGGCTCTGCTCAGCCCAGCCCGTGCCGTGCTCACCGTTTTCTCCGGCATGTGGATCTTGGCCTGCACCACCAGGTTCTCCAGGGGGGTGCGCAGGATCTCGGGCACCTGGTAGGTTGGCATCTTGTCCAGGCGGCTGCGAGGGAAGAGGTGGTAGGCAAAGCCCGACTGGCAGCGCCCGGCACGGCCCCGCCGCTGCACCACGTTCGACTTGGACACCCACACCGTCTCCAGGCACGACACCTGCCGAGAGGAGCAGGCAGCAACACCCTCAGGGCTCTGGGCTGCTCACACCACAGAATCCCACACTGCTATGGGCTGGAAGGGACCTTAAATCCCACCCAGTGCCACCCCCTGGTGTCCCATGGGCAGGGACACCTCCCACCAGCCCATGTTGTTCCAAGCCCTGTCCAACTAGCCTGGGACACTCCCAGGGATCCAGGGGCAGCCACAGCTCCTCTGGGAATTCCATCCCAGTCCTTCCCCACCCTCCCAGCCACCAATTCCTTCCCAATATCCCACCTAACCCTGCCCTCTGGCAGTGGGAAGCCATCCCCCTGTTGTCCTGGCACTCCTTGTCCAAAGTCCCTCTCTTTGCATCTTTCCACCCCCAGACCTCCTCAAGGCTGATCAGTGACCTCAAAGGGCCAGGAAGCCTTTCCTACTCTGCTGCCTCTCACAGTGCTGGTCTCTGCCAGGGCATGGAGGGGACCCAGATGCCACCTGCTGGACACCTGCCCTGGTCCCCATCCTAGGGCTCCCTGGGGCCCCCACACCAGCCCTGCCTCGGGCTCTGCGTTCTGAACTGGGACAAAAGGGGGTAAATATCAAAGGGTTGGGTTTAAATGGCCACTTGGCCCTGGGAGATGATGTCCTAGAGCAGGGGCAGTGGGATGTGGCCAGAACTCCTTTTTCCAAGAGCAGCAGCAACACAGTTGTCTGTCCACCTTCACAACGAGGTGAAGGCAAGAGCCTTTACAGGGCTCAGTGCTGCCACTGAAGGGCCCAAGGGCAGCAAACCCCTTTGGGAAGCTGAGGAACTAAGGGATAACTAAGGAAATTAAGGGATTGGGGTCAGGAGAGCTGCAAACTTGAGCAGAATCTAACAGGTCAGGGCAGTCCTGTGTAGGCCAGCAAGAGGTTTTTGATGGAATCATAGCAAAAGGCAAACAGAAAAGCTACAGATGTTCCATGGTGTCAGAGTTGGCAAGGGGGTAGGACTTGCCTTTAGACACCAAAATTTTGCCTGTGGGGAGCCTGGCACGCAGCTTGACCATGGCAAACACTGGTGACAAGTCCCTGTCCCCACATGGGCACAGCACCCACACCCCAAGAGCCAGAGGGGAAGGAGGCAGCTCCACCATCCCATGAATGGCACCTCAAATGGTGCTCTGGAACACCCCTGAGCTGTGGGGTGTCCCCAATGCATGAGGGCAGCAGTACCTTGGTCTTGAGGTCGTAGCGCTCCTCCTTGTGCGTGCCACTGTCCACCACGTGCACGATGTCATTGATGGTGATGGAGGTCTCGGCGATGTTGGTGGCCAGCACGATCTTCCTGACGCCGGGAGGAGGCCTCTGGAAGATGTTCTGCTGGTCCATCATGGGGATGTTGGAGTGCACTGGGAAATCAAACCAGAGTCAGTCCTGCCCGGCGGTGCTGGGGGACAGATTCTCCTTGTACCATCCCCTCCTGGCTCCAGGAACATGGGGCAGAAATGGGAGCACCACTAATGTTCACTGTCAGCAGCTTCCTGCCAGCCAGGCCCCAGGAAAGACCTTCCACACATCATCTGGGAAGGCCTCATTTCAGCTGCTTCAACCTTGGGCTCAGCAGCAGGAGCTCTGTTCACCTCCTGTCCCCCATGCCTGGTGGCACCTCTGGAGCATCCCAGGAGTCCCACTCCCTCCCACAGCCCAGTTCTGCAGCTCCTCCTCCTCCCAATCCCCTGGGGAGGGGAACAGGGTGTCCTCACTCCCACTTAGGCCCACTTGGGCTCTGCTGTCTCACAGGCTGGCCCTGCTAGAGCTCAGTGAGGCAGAGAAGTTCCCAGCAGTGCAGAGGATGGCAGGAGAGCAGGAGAACAGGCAGTTTCCACAAAAGAACACCTGCACTCAAGGCTCTGCTCCTGCCCAGCCAGGTTGGACACTGAATTGGGGTGGCTGCTACAAAACAAACACCAAAGTGCCAAAACCCTCAAGAGCCCCGCAGGGCAAAACTGCCTTTTGTCAGAAACTTCCTCCTGCGATAAGGAATGTTCAATTCACTAATCAAAGCTGAGCTCCAAAGTCCTTTTGCATCTCACAAAACAGGTCCTGAGGATCTTTTCTGTGCAGGTTCAGCAGGCAGCTACAGCAATGCAGAGCTGAGCTGTTCCCCCTGGCCTAATTCCCACTCGCTGGAGGCAAATGGGAAGCCACTTGCTTTGATCCCAAGCAAGGAGTTACTCAGCCTCTGCTGGGAGGAGTTACTCATGCTCACCACACACAGTTACACCACAGGCACATCAAAGCAAGGAGCTCTGTACCAGAGTGCAGAGCTGAAGGGGCTCAGTTGGCCCAGACTGGCCTGGATGCTGGGAACAGGGGCTGGCCCTGCCCTCTCACCTGGCAGGACGAGGTAGCGGCTGTTCTGGGAGCCCAGCATCTCCAGCAGCCGCTGCTGCACCCCTTTGATCTCCTGCCAGCCAGGAAGGAAGCAGAGGATCCCACCTGCAACACACCAACAGTTAGGAACATGCAACCTCAAACTCCAGGCTCTTTTCCCCAGCTGGAGACACAGGTTTTCAAGGCAGAAAGCAACCAGGCTGCCTGGAGTTTGAGAGCAGATACCTACGTGCTTTGAAACACTTAATACCCTTACAAGTCATCTGAGAGTCCTGCCTCTTCCCAAAAACATCACCTTCCAGGCAAAGACATTTAACAGGGATGGGGCTCCAATACACAAACATAACTGTGCAGCACAAGGCTGCAGATGCTGCAGCACAGACAAGTCCTGCCCTGCACCCCCAGAAAAAGCTGCCCAGGACACCAAGGTCTCTGATGTTCTTAGCCAAAGACTCAGAATTCCCTCATATCACATTGCTTGAGACCACTTGGACCAGCAGGAAATCAAGGAGGCCTTGAATTCAACAGGAATCCAAAGGAGGTTCAGCATTGTGGGGTCTCTGCAAGGTTCACTTTTATCTCCCCAGCCAAAGGAAAGAGCCAGGGGAAAAGCAGAACCCACCTGGCTCTCCGTGGGCATCGATCTGGAGCACAAGGTCGGTGATCAGGTCAAGATCCAGCACACACTCATCGTCGGATTGCTGGGTAAAACAGGACACATGTGAGTGAGTGAGTGAGTGAGGGAAGTCCTGCAGAGAGCAAAGGCACAGCCTCCAGAGCATCTCCTGCAGACAGCAAATGCCTGGACTTGGCCAGCCTGCCCAGCACTTGGGAGCCAGGAACCTCAGGAGCCTGGGTTTGGCTCCGTCTGGCACCTGCTCTGGTCACAATGCTGGCAGGTTCCTCTGCTCTGCAGTGAGAACACACAGTCCCTTCCCATTCTCCAGGTCTGGAAGCTGGGATTTGTGCACCCCTGCTGAACAGCACCTCACAAGCAACAAAATTCACATAGATTTCTGGGACAAAACTGTGCCACGTGTATTACCTGGGACTGCAAATCCACCAAACAGCAGCTCTTGTACCTCTTGGTGATTTGGAACAGATTGTCAGAGAAACTGATAAAACTCAGGTAAAATCCCAGCACATCAGAACCAGGAAGAATGCCCTGAAGGCAATGGGAAACCCCAAGCCAGTTTGCTGATGATCCAGGACTGGGACAAGTGGCTGATACTCCAGACAGTTGCTCAGCCACAGGGAGGGATCTTTCCAGGCTGGAGAAATGGGCTGACAGCTTCCAGACCAGCAGGTTGGACCAGAAACTGTCTGGAGATCCCAGCCAAGCTCAGTGACTCTGACTCCATGACCCACCACTGGTGTAAGATTACTCACAGCACAGAGTGCATGTCTAGAGGGCATTTTCCAAGGGAACAGTTGGACTGGTTGCAAGAAGCAGCAACCAAGGAATTCAGTCATGCAGGACATGAGCACTGAGGTAACAGTGCTGGAAGCCACAACCATCCCAGTCTTGGACAGGCCTGCACAGAGTATGCAAACCTTCCAGTCTGTGTCTGTGCACATACAACAAGCTCTCAGCCTACTCAAACATCAAACTTCACATTAAAGGGGACAAAAGTGGCTTGTCCCCAAACTGAAGTTATCTTTATCCATTATTTAATCAAAATACTCTGGGATTCTACTAAGCTGACTTCACCTTACAGGAGCTGCTGTGGAATTAAAGCTAAGCAAACAGTGTCCAACAGCCAAAGGAAGTGGGAGCAGTTCCAGGCCCAAACTCCCCTGATGACACACCAGGAGCCAGTGCCCCATCCAAGGGAAACAGCTGCTCACCCACCTTGATCTCGTAGTGCCGGTGTCGGTGCCGGCCCAGCTTGGCCAGGATCTCCTCCAGGTAGTATTCCTTCACTGGGTACATGAAGCCTGGCACCTTGACCACAGGGCAGTCCCCAAAGTAGTGGGAGAAGCGCTGGTTGTCCCCCGTGGCGCTCATGAGGACCAGGCGCAGGTCGGGGTTCAGTTTCTGGATGCCTTTGAGCAGGATGAGCAGGAAGTCGGTGTTGACGTCTCGCTCGTGCACCTCGTCCACCACGACGTGGCTGACGCCCTCCAGGCTGGGGTTGCCCTGCAGCTTCCTGAGCAGGATGCCCACGGTGCAGAAGAGCAGGGCCCCTCCGCGGGCGGGGGGTTTGCTCTCCAGCCGCACCTGGTAGCCCACGTTCTTCCTCATGTTGGGCCCCAGCTCCTGGGCCACGCGCTGGGCCACGGAGATGGCGCTGATGCGGCGGGGCTGGGTGATGACCACGTTGCAGCGGGCACCACGGCCCTCCAGGATGTAGTGCTCCAGCAGCAGCTGCGGGATCCGCGTGGTCTTCCCACAGCCCGTGTCCCCCGCGATGACCACCACGGGGTTCTGCTCGATGGCCGACAGGATGGTGTCCTTGTGGGGATCCACTGGCAGCGGGTGGCTCTCCTGCCACGAGGCTCCTCTCCTTTTCCAGAGGGCCAGGAGGTTCTGGCTGAGGCGCACCTCCTCTGCCTCCAGCATGGGGATGTATGTCTTCCCCGTGATGGCGTCGCTGATGGCGCCAGATTCCTTGGTCAGGTTCATCATGTCATCAGCAATCCGGGGCCTGGACTCCCTGATGTCCACGGGATACTGGGAGAGATGGAGAGAGTTGGCAAGGACAGAAAGGTCAGTACCAGGCCTGAGAAGGACAGAACCAAACAGGTGCCTGAACCAGCCTGGATTTGCCATGATCGTGGAGCTTTGCCATGACCACCAAGATCTCAGATTTGAGGCAACAATTCATTTACATTCTGAACGGAGGATATTTAAACTGAGAATTAACTTGGGCAGCCCCCTCTGTTTTCCTCGCTGCCTTCCCTGTTTTATTTTCAGAGCTGATGCCTGAACTGACAAACACAAACCAGTAACTTTAGCTCTCCAGTGCAACAGTCTCTCCAAGAGAGCTTTTGGAAACTATCAAGTTACACCACCACCCTTCTCTCCCTCAGGAAGCCCAGACACATAACTTACATAAAACATAAGCGTTTGCCTAAGCCAGAAACTTTCTGTCTTGGCTAAAGAAGAAACAGATGCCCCACAGCCCACAGGAAGAACTAAAAGGAGCAGCAACAGGTCAGGAATTGTCTAGGACACAAATCAGAGCACTGGCCCAGATGTTCACAGGATTAAAAGTTGCTGAACTTCTAATCAATCCCAACTTTTGGATTCGGCCTTAGAGCCACACAGGGAAGGCCCAGAAAGGGTGTCTCTCCCCCAAAGGAGAGCAAAAACTGATGGGGTTTTGTGACAGCAATGAAGCCATGAACTCCCTGAATGCTTTGCCACGAAGCTTTCAGGGGCTGCAGTTGCTGCAGATGGATGTGCCCAAAGGTGCTCACGTGGTTCAGGTAGTTCTCGATCTTGCGCAGGGTGGCCTCGGGGACTTTGATGTGGCAGGGCTTCCTCTGGTTCTCACCCAGCTCCCGCAGGGAGGTCATGTTGTACATGGCATGGCTCAGGGGGTTGTTGTTCTTGTCCACCAACCCCAGGCTCTGCAAGGAACAGGCAAACAATGCTGTCAGGCACGAGTCTGCTCACACCAAGTGCTGGGATGCAGAGCACATGGATCCCTCATGTTGGGACAGGCCAACTCCTTGCCATCCCAAAGCCATCCCTTCCTGGTTTTCTTGCCAGAGCAAGAATCAAGACATAATTCCAGCTCAGCTCTGGAGAAGAAAACACACCAGAACCAACTACCTGCCCCCACCACCACCCTCAGGAGAAGGTCTCCAACAGACCCACTGTAGGAACAGCAGCCATGAGTGTACCTGACAGAACCCTCCTGTTCACCCCCTTACTATGGCTCTGGCATGCTGTGAATCCCAAGGTTTGCAAGTACATGTTCATTAAGCATTAGTTCATTAAGCATTATTTTTTTAAGCAAAGCCAGAGCTCAGAAAGCTTCAGGCATCACCCCATCAGGCTCCAAGCCAGCGAGTCAGGTGGGAGGAGCCCGTACCCATGGCCACATGGCTGGGATGCAGAGCCAGGGGCACTCCCTGCCTCACCTTGAGCTTCTGGCAGGCCAGAGCTGCTGCCTTGTTCTCTGCCTCCACCTTGCGCCGGCCCTTGGCAGCGAAGGTCATGGGGCAGGGCCAGCGCAGCGTCAGCTTGCAGATCTTGGTCTTGGTGCCCACCGTGCGGAACTGCATGTACTCCTGCAAGCACACACACCAACACACCCCGTGGGGCATCCTCAGCTGGGAGGGACCCCGGGGTCACCCATCCCACCCTGGCCCTGCACAGACACCCAGCAATCCCACCCTGTCCCTGAGAGCGCAGTCCAAACATTCCTTGAGCTCTGGTAGCCTTGGGGCTGTGCCCACTGCTCCCTCTGGGGGAAGAACCTTGTCCTGAGATCCAGCCTAACCCTCCCCTGGCACAGCCCCAGCCACTCCCTGGGCTCCTGGCACTGGTCACAGGATGCAGAGATCAGTGCCTGCCCCTCAGGAGGAGCTGCAGACCCCAGGGAGTTTCCTCTCAGTCTCTGCTCCAGCTGAACAAGCCAAGTGCCCTCAACCAGTCCTTTATGGCCCTTCACCACAGGTTTCTTGTTGGATTTTGTTGTGTTTCTGTCAGATTTAAGAGAGCACTAGGAATTGAGTGCCCTGACTTCCCCCCAGCTCACAAGGCACTGGCTGAGCAGGAGGGAGAGTAGGCAGCTGTGTGGGGAACATCCCTGAGAGGCTCTGGGGTGGAACACAGCTCCTGTTTGCTGAACCCATGAGCTGGGTGGCACAGGACAAGGAGGGGGATGCCTGGAAAGATTCCATCAGCTCAGAAATTACACATTGCTCCCAGTAACACAGACTTGTGTTATGTGGCAGATACAGGGGAAAATGATCTCCTTCATTCAAACAGCAGCTCCTCCAGTGCCCTGGCCTCAAGGAACAGCATTCCTCATGGCCCTATTATGACATTCCCTCAGTTCTCACCACAAAGTCTTTTCCTTGCTCTTCAGACTGATTTTTCTAGGCCTAGTTTTAAGTCCCTTCCTCTCCCCAGTTCTGCTGCCCAAACAAAGCACCCAAAGTGATTCCAGTGGGAGCCTTTGAGCTTCATCCCTGGCAGGGATTGGACAGCACCTTACCTTGACTGTAGAGGAAGAAGTTGCAATCTGAATGACTTGGGCCAGGAGGTTTTTGGGCAGAGGGAACTGTGTCAGGGCACGGATGGCAGTGTTGTCATCTGTCATTTCAATGGAGCTCCCTCCCCGGCTGGATGGGAGATGAGAACAGGTGAGGTACAAATCCCCCCTTGTGCTCAGACCCACCTCATTCCAGGTGCTACTGAGCTCTGAAACTGTGTAGTTAAAGCACAGATAGCCCTGGTCACTGCAGAGGCAAGTTGTACCTTGCTGCTAAAACCTGTCAGCCACAGAACAACCACGCAGCCCAGCAAAGCCACCTACTTCCAATCAAACCTTTTAACCAGGCAGCACCAACAGATCACAACAGATTTCATAAAGAATTAATTGTGGATCCAAAGAGCATCCCTACAAACAACCACCACTGTGTCCTTAGAGATCTTGTTCCTGTTGCCTATTAAAAATCCAAGATTTGTGCTCATAAAATACGAAGTCAAGTAAGCAAATATGGTTATGGAAAGCAGCAGATTTAATGTTGCCCTCAAACTGGGGTGGTCAAAACCAGGCCTATGTGCAGATATATAATTTCTGGGAACAGAAATCTCTTTAGGCACAGAAGAGTAAGGCAGGTAACAAGACTGCCAACAGCCTCTCCAAAGGGCAGAGCTCCAAGGAAGAAGCCTGTACATCCCCTGGATGGCAGCCAGGTACAAAACTAGGCTGTCCCTCTACTGCTCTGGCTCATCTACAGGGAACACCCTCCCTCCTGTGCCCTGGCTGAGCAGCTCCAGCACACACCCACCTCGCATCCCTGCCCGGGGTCCGGGCGTCCTGGTGTGCCATGGGCAGGTAATCCGAGACGTCGATCGCTTCCTCCTCCAGCTCCCCTTCCTCCAGCTCTCCCTCCTCCAGCTCCCCCTCCTCCAGCTCCTCCCTCCTCATGGCTTTGGGCACCCTGCCCTGCTCCATGGGCTGGATGGCGTCGTCGGGCTCCATGCGGCGCCAGCAGGTGGACAGGTCGGCGAGGGAGGGCCCGGACTTGGAGCGCCACTTGCCCTCGGAGCACCAGCGCTCGTCGGGACAGCCCAGCTGGTCAGCCAGGAGCCGGTACTTGGCAGCATCAAACAGCTCATTGCGGGGGCCCAGCAAGCCCCAGCCCTGCAGGACAGACACACAGACATCCATCACTGCCCACGGACAGAGGGAGCAACAGAAGGGGCTGTTGGGGACTTCAAACTTCCCCTGCCTACTATTTCTTTGGTCCCTGCCCTCCCTTCCCAGGCACGGCTCTGAGCCCCACAGCACCTCAGGGTGGGCCGGGATTTATTGGGATTTCACAAACTCTCGGCTCTATTGAGCATTCTCAAGTTTTCAAACCAGCCCAGGGGCACGAAATGCATCCTTCTGGAAAAGCTAGTACAGTGTGGGCTAACACAGGCTGGGATTCAGGGAATGGCTCACCCCTTCCACTCCCAGGAACAGTTATTTGGGATAACACAGGCTGGGATTCAGGGAATGGCTCACCCCTTCCACTCCCAGGAACAGTTATTTGGGATAACACAGGCTGGG
>JAXCLP010000082.1:553604-566176 GCA_035584035.1 Lepidocolaptes lacrymiger | reverse complement strand
AAGGGGCTCCAGGAGAGCTGGAGAGGGACTGGGGACAAGGGATGGAGGGACAGGACACAGGGAATGGCTTTAAGGTGAAAGAGGATAAATTTAGATGGGATATTGGGAAGGAATGGCTGTCTGGGAGGGACTGGAATGGATTTAGCTGTGGCTGCCCCTGGATCCCTGGAGTGACCTTTGCAGCTCTGTGGTGGGAGGGATGTGGATGGAGCTTCAGGAGCTGTTGTGAATGTGAAATATCTGCACCTCTGCTCCAAATGTTCTCCTCTAATGAGTTTGTTTGATGCAGGTGATGCTTCACTGCTGCACTGACAGCTCTGATTTTGGGTTTAATTTGCTATGAAATGGGTGTTCAAAGAGTAGTTTGGATTTTTGCATATCAACAAGGAATATTTTGCAAGCTACTCATCTGAGGAGGGACTTGGAGCTTTGAGATACATCAAGTTCTGCTTGCAAACACAAAGTATTCTGCTTAAACCAAACACATTTAATCTTCATAAAACATTCTTAGAGGAGAACCTAGAACTCCAGATACTGTTAGTCTGGAAATTAACTATTCATTTGCTAAGTTAAATGTCTGAAACAGCTAATGAGTGTGTATTTGTTTAAAATAACCGCATAAAAGTCACTGTTGCTGTGTCTTCCCTTGTCTCCAGGCCAAGTGCTTCATGGATTTCAAAGCTGGAGGTACATTATGTCACATTCTTGGTGCTGCTTACAAATATAAGAACGAGCAGGGCTGGTAAGTTGCTGTTTGTGATTTCCACACCTTCTGCATGGAACAAGCACACAAACTGCTTATGCCAACCTCCCAAAGCTTAATCCCTCCTGGAGAGCCAGGTAGCCAGGCCAGGGGAGATGGGAAGGGGGAATGTTTTCCTGTGTTGCTGATGGTGGCTTTTTTCAGACACACCCCCACATTTCTAAATTTAAAGATAATTGTCCCAGTTTAAGGTCTTGGGCCTGTAGTTGGGAGTTAATGACAGGTTTGAGGCTCTTTTTTTGGTGTTTCCTTGCTGGATGTCAAAGAAAATGGACCAGAATGGATGTCTCACATCTGTGAGATGCAAGTCTTTGTTGCTGTATTGATGAGAGGGTTTATTTACAGTTGGGGAAACGTGAAGCATTGCATGGATCCTGATAAGTGCTCAGCTTTCCATTGCAGAAATGGGGGATGTAACTGCCCCTGCAGCTCAAAATAGCCCTGTGGCATCCCAGTGGTGTTTTGTCCTGTGTATTTTTAGGTTCTATTCCTCTTTCCAAGAGAGCAGGAGCACAGGATCATAAACTCATGGAATGCTTTGGGTTGGAAGGGACTTCAAAGCCCATCCAGTGCCACCCCCTGCCGTGGGCAGGGACACCTTCCACAGACCAGGTGGCTCCAAGCCCCTCCAACCTGGCCTTGAAAGTCCTGTATTTGAGAACACTGGGGAAAAAATGAGGATGGGAAGTCAGTAATTACAGATAAATCAATAGAAGTGAGCAGGGATTGTTCCTGTACATGAATTTGCATAGTTTTGATGTAATGTTTCTGCTCTGTAACAGCATTAATGGAATTGTCTGTGTTGCTGTTACACACAAGAGCCAATTAAAAGGCAAAATAAGGTGTTTTAGGATGGCTGGTTGTTTTTAGGAGTTGTTTATACTCCTGTCAGCACTCTCTGAGGTGGATACATCAGGAATAGAGCTTTTCCTGCTCCAGTTTTGTCACACCTGGGGTGTGTCAGGAGTGTCTTGCTGCCTTGTTGCCTCAGAATAAAGGGATTAAATGGTTCCTACTTCACAAATACTCCAATATTCAAATCTTTCCCCCACCAATCCCATTCCCAGTGTCTGGAATTGGCCAGCAAAGCTCAGCCACGTGGTTCCCTCCTCCCTGCTCCCTCCCTGGCTCCTCACAGGTAGTGTGGGTAGTGCCTTGTGTCTGTGCATGTGGGGCGTAGAGGGCAGTAATCCTGGAACTTAACTCTGAGGGCCAGCCCTAGAGCTTGGAATGTGTCCTTCACTGACTCAACCAAATAATCCGTGGTGTTTGTGCCTGAAATGTGACTTTGATTTGATTTTTGAATGCTCTGCATTGTCGCTCTTGCTTAACCTGTTTGTGAATGATCTGTCTTATAGGAGAAGTACCTTTCCTCGCCATAATAGGTATGTCTGCCAGCTGACATACCTTGTCCCTCACTGCACCCCAAGCTGTTTGCTAGGACCTGGCAGAGGGGAGCACTAAAACTCAGGACAGGAGCAATTGGTGCTATTTGATCCCAGTGGGCAGCTAAAAAAGTGCTAGTAATTAATTAATATATCAATGTGCTTCTCTTGAAGTGGGGGTTTGAAAAGCAGGAGTCTGGGGGGGCATGTAGAGCATTCCATGGGTGCACAGGGCAGGTTTGGAGCAACAAATGTCAAAATGTTGGTCAGACTTCAATGCCCTGAGTGTTTTTGTCTCACAGGTACCAAGAGTTCATTGGGTGTTTGGGTCAGTCTGTGTTTATTTGTTTCTCTCCCTCCATTTCCATGAAACCATTCCCTGTGTGTTGGATCCAGAGCGTTGCTGAGGGACAGAGGAGTGGCTCGATCCTGACTCTCAAATCCTGTGTGTTAGGGGTGTAAATCCTTATGCAGCTGTGCTGGGCAGTGACTGACAGCCCTGATGTCTGGCCCCACTTCTCCAAGTCACTCTGAGCTTCTCAATGTGCACAGCTCTGCTTAAGCAGCTCATAATTCCTCCTAAAAAGGATGATTCTGATGAATCTGCCAGGATATCATGTTCAATTCCTTTGTCATGCCCGTGGTGTGAAGGGAAGAGCCCCTGATTTAGGGCAGGATCCCTCCTTCCCTGCTGGAAACCCCAGGGAGGCTCCAGAGGAGGAGAACGTGGTGCTGAAGGGTCTCTGCTTAATGTGCTGCTGTGTCCTTGCTGTGCTGCCCTCCTGGTAACAGGGCTGGGGGCTGCAAGTCCTGCTTGCCTTTACCTGCATTGGATCAGCTCTTCTGTCAAGTGTTTATAAACTCTTTCAGGGTTTATCATTTCTAACATGGATTTGGTGCTGGGAACAGGGGTGTGTTTGTAAGGAGCTGTCAGGAGCTGTGGGATAAATGTGTATTTTGGGTGGGGAGGTCACTGGGAGCCTCAGTCCCTGCATGGGGAGGGGTGCTCAGCTGTGCCAGGGCTTTTCTGTCACCCAGAGGGCCCTCCTGACACCACCTCAGCACCCCAGTCTGTTTGCAGACCCCAGCAACAGCTTTTCCCAAACCTTGGGAGCTGCAGCCGTGCACCAGCTCATGTTTTACATCTCGGAGTCACCAGCCTGGTTCTCTGAACTCCTCCTGGTGCTCTGGGAAAGGCTGGATCAGGAGGGGTCAGCCCCAGGTCTGGTGGTGGTGCTGAGCCCCTGTGGACACGGGGAGGGTACTGGGGTTGTCCCCCTGCCTCTGTTCTTGGGGGTCTCCACTCAAATCCTTCCTTTGAGTCCTTTCATCCATGAATTCCAAACGTGTGCACGGTCCAGGTGGGTACAGCAGGATGGATCTGGGGGGTCTTGTGGTGCTTCCCAGCAGGAAGTCTCAGATTTTGTGTTATTCCCCCTTTTCTCCCAGGCACTTCTCCATTGTTACTGCAACAGTTTTGATCATTTTTCTGTGAAAGAGCAAACTTTGAAGTCCCAAGAGCCCAATCAAATGCTCCCATGGCTGGTTGGCCCCCTGTGATCTGGGGGTGGTTGGTTCTTCCATCAGGCAGGGGAATTGCTGCTTTTCCTGGGCCCCAGGACTGGTGGATGGTGCAGCCAGAAGGGAGAGAAATGGGAGTGCCTGGCCCTGCCTTCCCTCCTGGTGCTCTTGGAATCCCTCGTGGGACTGTGGTGGAGTGCATGGCCCTGCTCCAGGGGTTTGGTGGACACTCTCAACCTGCCTTTTTTTGTTTTTATTTCCCCCAAACATTTCACAAATCAGCTGCATTGTGTTGGTTTGGCTCCTGGTGGCTTTTCTGGCTGGCGAGGGGCTGCCAAGGGAGGCAGGAATAGTCGTGGTTGTGCTCTGAGTGTCCTCACATCGTGACCCACCTTTGTGTGGAACGGGAAGGATTCTGGAGTGCTGGAGGCGGGGAGTGGAATGTAATATTTGTTAATCCTTTCCCTTCACAGGAGGAGGTTTGACCTGCAGAACCCCTCCCGGATGGACCGGAACGTGGAGATGTTCATGAACATTGAGAAAACACTAGTGCAGGCAAGGAGCTCCCTCCCAGACCCCCCCAGGGTCTCCATGGACCTCAGGACTCAGGGGGGCTTCACCCTGCACTTCTCTAGGGATACTGGACTCTCCCTTCCCTCTCCCACCCAGTTCAGTCACAATCTCCTGTTAAAACATGAAACATTCAGAGTATTTTCATTGTTACACTGTGGATATGCAAGGGGTGAGGAAAACCTGGTTAAGGTGGGAGAAAACATCCTGAGTGTTCCTGTGTTCCTTGAGACTGAGGAACTGGTTCTGTACACACCCCATCCCATCCATTGCTGACTGCCCTGGCACTTCTACTTAGGTCTAAATTTGATTGTTCTCAGGTTAAGGAACATTTTAGAGTCACGTTATCAAATGAGTTATGATCTAGATCCATTAACAAGCTGTGTGGAGTCTAATTTAAAGTTAAATTTTTGAACTGCTGCATGTGAATAATGTATTTTTTTCAAACTCTGAAGCCCAGCTCAGTGTATAATGGATTCAAAACATGACTTTCAGAAGCTTGTTAGGAATGGAAATAGGAGGATGGGACAGCAAAACATAACAATGCTGTTATTACAGAAACCCCTCCTGCCATTGTGTGGTGCTTTCATGCATAACAGAGTGAAAATGCAAATTGCAGATGAGCCTGTGCCTCAGAGCTGTGGGAATGAGTAGCTGTGCATGGCAGGGCAGGTTCCCAGCTGGAAGCTGACACTCAGGAGACTTCCATTCCCTTCAAAGTGGGGTCTTCCACTGCCTGTCAAGAGTATTTGGCATCCAAGCTGTGTTAAGGATGTTGTGGCAGCAGAAGGGGGACAGCCCCACTGGGTGGAGGTCTAAGAGAGCCCCCAGCAGGTCCACAGGGACCAGACAAAGCCTGGGCAGGCTCTGGTGTGGAGGGAATATTTGGGTTCCTGGAGCTGGAATTGGTGAGCTGTGTCACTGCCTGACCCTGCTCCCTTGGGGATTTTAATAGGAATGTTATTGTTTTCATCACAGATCACCTCCTAATTCTGTGTTTAACTTGCTGTTCTCTCCCCCAGAACAACTGTCTGAGCAGACCAACCATCTACCTCATTCCTGACATTGAGCTGAAGCTGGCAAACAAGCTGAAGGACATTGTCAAACGGCACCAGGTAACTCGGGCAGCAGGACCTGAGCCAGGTGGTCCTGCTGAATGAAACACCCCTGCCTGGCTCCTGGAGTGTGGCTGGTGACACAGGGCAGCAGCAGCAGCCCACTGGGAAAATGACATTGGTTTTTATCCCCTCTGGGAGACCAAAACCCAGCTCTGCTCTGAAAGTGAAGCTGGAGCTGCTGCTGCAGTGCCAAGGGGTCCTGGGCGAGGTGGGTGCAGCCACAGCTGGGTTATTGGTCAGTTCCTGGGTAGGGAAGGCAGGAGCTGGTCCAGATGTGAGCCTGGAGAGGGCAGGGTGTGGTACAGCTGTTCCACCCCTGTGGGCACTGCAGAGGAGCCTTGAAATTACTGTAACTTTAGGCTTTATTTCACTGGTTTATGGTCTCTGCTGAACAGAACACGAGCAGTGTTTGTGAGAGCCAACGTGTTGCCTTCATAATTTAAGGTACTAAATGATCTGATCAGGGTTAATGCTTCAATTCTTAGAAATGTGGACAGTCTTTCCACTTGTCTGGAGAGAAACTCCCTGGAATGTGACCTCTTGGTAGTCTGCTGGCCCTTTGTGCCAGGACCATTCCCAGCTGCAGCCAAACTGTGTCTCTCCCAGATTAAATGTATTTCCTGTGCTCTGATTATGAACCATCTTCTCTTGGGTAGTTTTTCACAAGTTGCTTTGTAGTTGTTTTGCTGATTTGGGGTGTTTGTCATTGCTTAAATTAGAGGTAATGAGTCAGTTTTCCTTTGGTAAGGGAATTCTTTCCTGAGGAGTTCTGTGGTGAACTCAAAGCTTGCTGTGTCCACGGGTTATTTGAGGGATTTTTAAAGCAGGCAGCTTTGTCTCTGCAGGGGTGTGAAGAGCTGAAAACAGAAATTGTCCCTGGTTCTGCTTTCTGGGCTCTTTTCCTTTGCTCTACCTCTGAATTCTCATCTTGTTGCCGACTTTGCTTCTCACTGTCATGATTATTTTCACTTCTTTAACCCCTCCAGTACCTGTGGCTCTCTCCTCCCTGGCATCCCAAGCCCTGGTTGCAGCCCATGCCCAGGAATTCCATGTCCCTTGGCCCTGCACAGTGCCCTGGGATCTCTGGGGTTTGCCCTCTGTGCTGCTGTCCCTGCTCTTGTGGGACGTGGGGAAAAAGGAGTTTGGGGGTTTCTCACGTGGCTTCTTCTTTCCTTCCATGTTTCCCGCAGGGAACAGTAACTGAAGAGAAATCCAAGGCTACCCACCATGTTTATCCAAGTCCTACCTCAGTGGATGATGGTAAAGTCCTTCCCAGTTGGGCAGTGGGAATAGTCTTGGAACTGAATTCCCTGGTGGCCTTGGCAGTGCTGGGGGAATGGGTGGACTCTGTGATCTTAAAGGTCTTTTCCAACCTTAGGAATTCCCTGTCTGCCCAGGAATTAATTCTGTTAGGAATGCTGATGTTCATCATTGGGTGTGGTTGCTGTAACAAGTAAAGCTGATAAATGAGGTGGTTGTCTGTGACACAGTTCACTCTGCCTCTGTATGAAGTACTTGAAGCCTAAAAAAAGCAATTTAACAGCTGCATCCTTCAGCAAATAGCAAAGGATTGCTCTTGTTTAGTTGCCTGTTGGATCATTGGTGTTGAGTGTGAATTTCACAGACATAAAGCCCCTTTTTGCATCCTCCCTGGCCTGTGCTGGCCACTAGATGGAAGTGCTTCCTGCTCTGTGCTGGGAGCAGGGATTGTTTGTCCTCAGGAGCTGGTCTGTGCTCTGTTCTGGCAGCCACAGGTCTGTGTTTATCCTTAACCACCTCAGGTGCAGAGAATCAAAGAATAGCCAGAGTTGGAAGGGACCCCCTGAAATCAGCACAGCCCAGGGGTGCTCCTGACAGAGCTCTGAGCCCCTGCTTGCACTGAGGGGAGAAAGCAGCCCAAAATCCCAGCAGGGATTTACAGATACAGGTTCACATGCTCAGGATTTCTCCTTTAGTGCTGCTCTAGGCTGTGCCCTCCATGGTTGGCTTGTTGGGTTGTTACTGGGAGCTGCTCCAGCCCTGGGAACAACAGCACAAGGAGCTGGAGCTGCTGCAGAGCCCAGAGGAGGGACTGGAGATGCTGCAGGGCTGGAGCCCCTCTGCTCTGGAGCCAGGCTGGGAGAGCTGGGGGGTCACCTGGAGAAGAGAAGGGTCCAGGGACACCTGAGAGCCCCTGGCAGGGCCTGAAGGGGCTCCAGGAGAGCTGGAGAGGGACTGGGGACAAGGATGGAGGGACAGGACACAGGGAATGGCTTCCCACTGCCAGAGGGCAGGGCTGGATGGGATATTGGGAAGGAATTGGTGGCTGGGAGGGTGGGCAGCCCCTGGCACAGGGTGCCCAGAGAAGCTGGGGCTGCCCCTGGATCCCTGGGAGTGTTCAAGGCCAGGTTGGAGCACCCTGGGCTGGTGGGAGGTGTCCCTGCCCGTGGCAGGGAGTGAGACTGGATAGGTTTGAAGGTCCCTTCCCAACCCTGGCCATTCTGCCCTCCATGGCTCAGTTCAAAAGCAAAGCCCTGAGAGCCCCAGTGCCCTGAGGAACCAGCTGAGTGCCAGCCAGGGCTGCTGCTGGGGCTGCAGGGACTCTCTGCTGGCAGGGAAGAAGGTCACCAGCCAGGTTTCTCTGTGTCACCACCACTCCCTGCCCTCACATTCATCCTTCAAAACTATTGTTTTGGGGTTTTTTAATACTTGTTGACAGTAGAATTTAGTAGTGGGAAGAGAGTCTTTTCAAATACATGTAAAATAATGAATATAAAGCAATAGAAATTGTTAGTGAGAGGATTCAGGTGGTAAACAAGGATACAGAATGACAGAGGGGAAATATTTCCCACATGACCAGAAAGCATCTGGGGAGAAGTTTAGTCTCTTTGTTCACAGAGAGATTTAAAGAAGTGGACAGGCTGGAACATGTCTCTCTTTCCATGTTATTTCTGGAATATTCAGTCTTTCCTGAATGTCCTCATGGAGGATTTGCCCTGTCCCAGTCTTGCCCGTGCAGCCAAGGCTCAGGAGATGGGCTGGGATGAGATGAGCTGGCAGAATGGTGCTCTCACCTGTAATAATTGTTAAATTGATGCATTAAAGTGCTTTTGTTGCTGTGGCATCTGTGCCATGCCCAGGGTGCAGGTGAGGGCACTGTGCCAGGGCAGTGTGACTGTGCTGAGCAGGCTTTTAGCAGAGGGATTTGCAGGAACATTGACTGGAAAAGGGAAATGATGTGCTTTGCCACCCAAACCTGACCCAGATCTCTTCCCTTTGCAGATGAATGGCTGAGACCTGTGATGAAAAAAGACAAGCAGGTGCTGGTACACTGGGGCTTCTTCCCAGACAGGTAAAGGAGGGTGGGGGAGAGGGCAGAGCCCAGGTCTCAGTTCAGTTTGTTGAAGGAAAACTCCTGATTTCAGTGTCCAAACCTGGGCAATGATCATGGGTTTACAGGTGAAATGGCACCTCCATTTGGGGTACTGAAACACCACTGAATAACAATATCCACAAACAGTACCCACACTGAATTTTCTTTCTTCATGCAGATGAAGAACCTTTAGATATTTTTATATTTATGTCAATAGTCAATTCTGTGTTGATTCCCTCTGTGTGTATTTATAAATACCAGTCAGGACCTGAGGAATGCCCTGTGCACATCTCTCCTTGCTCCCCCCTTTCTCTCAGCAGGTGCCTGCTGTGCACTGCAGAGTATTTTGGCTTTTGCTCAATTCAGCAATAGTAAATAGATTTTTGAGGGAATACCATGTGGAAAAGTGAATGTAAATAACAAATGATTTCCAGAAGGAGAGGGTGCAACCTCCTTCCTTCCAGGAGTCCAGCAGTTCTTGCTTAAACCCCTAGGAACAGAAAAAAGTGAATTAACTTGAATTAACCTGTGTCCTGGCCCTGCAGCAGCAGCCAGGGCTCCCTCCCCATGGAGGGCACTGGTTTGTACTGGGGCACCAGCCACCACAGCCTCCTGTGCCTCTCTCCTCAGCTATGACACCTGGGTGCATGCCAACGAAATAGATGCTGAAATTGAGGACCCTCCTATCCCTGAGAAGCCCTGGAAGGTGAGTGTGCCCCCTGCCACCTCCCAGGGCTGCTGTGCTGCTGCTCTGGGCATGCTGGCACTGCTTTATCCCCTCATCCCCCCCCCAGTCAGGGCAGCTCTGGCCTCAGGATAACCTGGGGCTGTGCCAACACCACTTCCTCCAAGTGGTAAGGAACCTGTGGCTAGCTGGAAAAGATGCCTTTGAGTGGAAATCTGCTATGAACAGTAAGATATAATTGCATGGGATATTAAAAAATCAATAATAAATTGTATAAATTACACTGAAGCTCAAGAAGTTCTTTTCCAGTGAAGTTTATTTAGTTTTTAAACTGTATTTGAGGGTGGATGTTTAAAATCAAGCTAAGGCCAACTCTTGTTGCTTCTCTTGATATTTGGCACATCTGCTCAGGAGATCTGTGTATTTAGGAGATTCTGATGGTAGTTTTCAGCATCCAGAGCAGCTGTCCCAGCTCTGAGAACTGACCTCACACTTCAGGAGGCTGAGGAATGGTTGAGGAGCAGGGACTGCATTCTGGGCTTGGTTGTGTTCATCCCTGATTGTCCTGCCTCCTGAAATTCTCATTATTGTGTGTAAAACCAGCAGCAGGGACTTGGTGGAGCTCCAAGAATGTCCTCAATCCTGTAAGGAAAGGTCCTCCATGGGGTGCTTTGCCCACAGACCATCTACATGTCTATGTCTTTGTCCCTCAGGTCCATGCCAAGTGGATTTTGGACACGGATGTGTTCAATGAATGGATGAATGAGGAGGATTATGAGGTGGATGAGAACAGGAAATCCGTGAGTTTCCGCCAGAGAATCTTCATGAAGAATGAAGAGGTGGGTGGTTTGGGGTGGAGGGGGCCCTGCTCATACACTGGTGTCCTGTGTCTGCACTGGGAGGGCTGGGGGCTCACCTGGGGAAGGGAGGCCTGAGAGCCCCTTGCAGGGCCTGAAGGGGCTCCAGGAGAGCTGGAGAGGGACTGGGGACAAGGGACAGAGGGACAGGACACAGGGAATGGCTTCCCAGTGCCAGAGGGCAGGGCTGGATGGGATATTGGGAAGGAATTGGTGTCTGTGAGGGTGGGGAGGGACTGGGATGGATTTCCCAGAGAAGCTGTGGCTGCCCCTGGATCCCTGGGAGTGTCCAAGGCCAGGCTGGAGCACCCTGGGCTGGTGGGAGGTGTCCCTGCCATGGCTGGGGGTGGCACTGGATGGTCCTTAAGGGCCCTTCCCACACAGACCATTCCAGGATTCTGGTGTGTGTTGGGAAATCACTGCCTTTAGCTTCTGTAGGATGGGTGAAGGGGCAGTTTAACCTGCAGCACTGGAGTAACTGGGATTTGGGATGGACTCACTGCCTCCCTTCCCCACAGCCCGTACGGAGCCCGGAGAGGAGGGACAGGAAAGCAGCTGCCAGCACAAGGAAGAGGAAACATTCCCCTTCTCCACCCCCCACCCCTGTGGAGTCCAGGAAGAAGACAGGCAAGAAGGGGTGAGTGTCTGAGAGCTGGAATTGGAGGGGGGTCCCAGGGGATGCTCCTGGGGAGGTCTCTGGCACCTCCAGTTCCCTAGAAAGGAAACTGGATTTAAGGATAAAATACTTAAGGATAAAATACTGGATAAAACTTAAAATTTAAGGAAAAGTTACTCAGCTGCTTCAAAAGTAACCCAGCCCAGCTCTGAGGGGACAGTCCTGGGGTACATGCACAGTCTCTGAGTACAGCCCCATAAATCATTTCCTTTAATTAAGGAGATTTGGATTGATACAGTCAAGTGTTTTGAAGCCCACTTTTCAAATGTGACCTTAAGAGAGAGGCATTTGTGGCTTAAAGATCAGGGGTTTTGTCAATGGTAGTGTGGTCTCTTAAAAAGAAGAAAATCCAATATTCTACCCAAAAAGCTTATTTATGGGGCTCCATGTAGGGATAGGGAGGAGAGCACTTTTGAGCTAAAAATCCAGGTCTCTTAATTCCACAAGACCAGAAGAAAGAATGAGTTTATAACCCAAATTCCTTCTTGCTCCAAATGTGGAGCCTGAGTTAGATCCTGCAGGGAGGGCTGGGGGTGGTTCTGCCTTTGCTCTCAAGGGGGTTTCAGGAGGGTTTTACTCCTGGTCTGTGAACAGTGTCCAGGTGAGCACACCTGGCAGAGAACCTGTGTCTGCTCTGTTCCAGACAAGCAGCTCTGTATGGCAAGAGGAGGGGGCAGAAGGAAGAGGATGAACAGGAGGATCTTACCAAGGACATGGAGGATCCCACCCCAGTCCCCAACATAGAAGAAGTGGTACTTCCCAAAAATGGTAAAATATGCAATCACTGGGTTCTTTGAATGTTAAAAATGCCTTAAACTGCACAAAAATACCCATGTATTTTGTCAAATCTTTGAAATACCTTGTGGCCATGGGTCCAGGTGATCTGATCCCATCTAAATCTGTCTAGTCAGGGATGTGACAGCTGGGAAGGGCAGCACACTCAGCTTCTTTTGGCCTATTAAAATACAAAAGTGCTTTTACAAAGAGCTCCTCTGGCCCACTGCTCACTCCCACCTTGCCTTGCAGTGAACCCCAAGAAGGACAGTGAGAACACGCCCGTGAAAGGGGGCACCGTGGCTGACCTGGGTAAGGCACTCACCCCACCCTCCCCCTGAGCCCCTGCCCTGCTGGGGCCAGCACAGCCCCTGGGTCACAGCCCTCCAGCTCAGAAGCAGGCTCTGATTCTGCTGTCCTCTGGAATTAATTCACTTCTCATGTGTATTCCAGCTGAAATCTGTCAGCTCTTTATCACTTGCAAGGCTCTTCCTTCATAGACTATTTTACTCTGATTTTTTCCCTGGGACATAGAGGCCCTTAAGTAACTCTCTTTGCTTTTCCTGGGGGTCAAGGTGAATCCTGGGCTCCCTGGGCTTTGCTGGGCCTTCCCCCAGGAGATCCAAACTGGGCTCCCTGAGCTTTGCTGGGCCCTCCCCCAGGAGATCCAAACTGGTGTCCCTGAGCTTTGCTGGGCCTTCCCCCAGGAGATCCAGACTGGGCTCCCTGAGCTTTGCTGGGCCCTCCCCCAGGAGATCCCAACTGGGCTCCCTGAGCTTTGCTGGGCCCTCACACAGGAGATCCAAACTGGTGTCCCTGAGCTTTGCTGGGCCCTCACACAGGAGATCCAAACTGGTGTCCCCTATGCCAT
>JAXCLP010000082.1:504698-522706 GCA_035584035.1 Lepidocolaptes lacrymiger | reverse complement strand
CCACCTCAGCCTCAGGGAGAACTTCTTGGCATGGAGGTGGCAGAGCCTGGAGCAGCTGCCCAGGGAGGGTGGGCAGTAGAAAGGAAGTTTTCCCTGGCTTGCTTTACTACAAGGTGAATTTTCAGGAACTGGATGCTGCTTGGGGATCCTTGGAAAGGCCGTGGCAGGCTGGGCTTCCCCAAAGAGAGCAAAGCAGGGCTACAAAAGGGAATTAAAGGAAGTGCAGAATGTTGCCTGAGCCTTTGTTGGGGGTCATTTGCAGTAATTCCCCTCCGAGCTGCTGGACACCTCTGGAATGTTTCCCCACACGCCCCATTGCTCCAGTGGGGTGGTTTGATGGAGTGGCCAAGCAGAAAGGAGCCACACAGCATGAATAATGGCATTGTGTGCCCTGCAGGCAGGGCCAGGGCCATGGTTTATTCATGAGGCTCAGCCCATCTGGGCCCGCTCAATGCCCGCTCTGTGGGGCTCCCTCCCTCCCTCCCTCCCCAGCCCTGCTCTGGCTGAGCACAAAGTGGTGGGGCAGCCTGGGCATTCCTGCAGCACTTGTGCTAGGTGAGGGTCTCCTTGGCAACCTGCTTTTTAGCTGAATTATGGAATATACCTTCAAATGCTCGGGGAACATTTGTAAGCGAGGCACGTGGGGCCGGGTCTGAGTGGGAACGGTGTGGGAATCTCTTACTGGTTCTTAAATAAGTCACATATCTCATATTTCCTGAGCCAGGCACTGACCCAGCAGCCACATCCTCAACAGGAAGAAGTGTTTTCTGTGGCTTGTTGGTATTTTCATGGGCTGGTTTGGGTTGGAAGGATCTTGGCTCATCCTGGGCAGGGACACCTTCCACCAGACCAGGTTGCTCAGGGCTTGCAGACTCTGTGGCTTCCCAGTTGATCAAAGGAGCCTATTTTATCTTAATTATCTTAAAAGGAGCCTTATTTTATCTTTAATCTTATCTGAATGACCTGAGGTTTTTTGCATAATACTCTCACCAGTACAAATCACTGTTGTGTGGCTGTCCCAGCATCCAATTCCTACACTTAAAGGTGTGGACGAGGATCAGAATCACTGGTCTCACCTCGAGAATCTCTTGAATTTCCTATTCTCCCCCATTCCAAGATGCAGAAGATGGAGAGAAAGCCCCCCAGTTTCTTCTAGAGCCATGTTAAGGCTGAATTCTCTGGGGGTGCTCACTGAGGAAGGAGTTTTAGGAACAGTTAAAATAACTGGGGGAGTTCTAGGACAGAACAAGGTGAGTTCATCCCTTCCAGCTGGAAAATGGTCCGGACTCTTCACCAAAACAGCTGCAAATATCAATAGGATTGTCTGATTTTGATTTTGTTGGGGGTTGGCAGGAGATGATCTCCAGGGTCCCTTGGGGCCCAGGGCACTCTGTGCCTGCAGGACCCTGCTGAAATGCCTCCTTGTGCCCCTTTTCCTCCCTGCCTGGCACAGCTGGAGCAGCAGCGGCAGCAGCTGCTGACGGAGCGGCAGAACTTCCACATGGAGCAGCTCAAGTACGCCGAGCTGCGGGCCCGGCAGCAGATGGAGCAGCAGCACAGCCAGCCCCCCCAGCAGCCCCACCAGCACCCCAGTGGGCCTGGCATGGCCCCCCTGGGCACCCCAGCACACCCAGGGCTGCTGCCCCACCAGCAGCCCCCGCCGTACCCCATGATGCACCACCAGATGCCACCTCCTCACCCCCCCCAGCCAGGTAAGAGCTGCAGGGAGGGAGGGAATTCCTCCCATTGGTGACTGGGATGTGCTGACAGGTGGGATGGGTGCTCTGGGTCACTGGTTTCTAATGGTGCTGCTGGCAAACAGCTCACTGGGAAGGTGGTGGGTGCTCTGGGTCACTGGTTTCTAATGGTGCTGCTGGCAAACAGCTCACTGGGAAGGTGAGCTCTGCTTGTTCTGCACCTTCATTTTGGAGCTTTACCCCCATTCCAGAGGTGTGGGTGGGCTTTGGGGTGGCCGTGCCTCATGGATGGGTTTGGACCCCAAAAGCAGGGAGTGAGAGAGCCCCAGGCGTCCCCAGCAGAGCCCAGTGATGGGGTGGGGGGCAATGGGCACAAACTCAAACATGGGGAATTCCATCTGGCCATGGCAAGCCCTTTGTTTGCCTGTGAGGACCATCAGCCTGGGGCAGGGATTCCAGCTGGGCTGCAAATCCCCGTGCCTGGGCAGTCTAAAGTTAAAAATAGAGCAGCCCCTAAATATCACTTCAAGTGTTTTTACCTTGTGTGTATTTCCTTACCTTGTTTTACACGCAGTGATCTGAGCAGAGATGTTCCTTCAAAACCAATCATTCCTCAAATGCTCCTTCAAAAACAATCATTCTTCAAATTTTCCAGCTCATAGCACACCAAGCCATGGAAAAAAATTAAGGGCAAGGACTGGAATAAGAGGCAGAGGCAGGAGGCTCCTTAAGGACCTTCCTTTGCAGGGCACCTGTGACAGGTTCCTGTGTCCTGCTGGGATGTGTTTGATGCCAGGTGGGAGTTGCAGGACCATGGTGGTCACAAGAGTCACCTGGAGGTCTCTGGTCCAGCCTCCTGCTCAGAGCAGGACCAGTTGGATCCCATGGCAAGGAACCTGAGGTGGTCAAGTTCACTCTGGTTTTAGGGGTTGGTGAGTTTCTGCCTTTGTTGTGGACAAAAAGTGCCCAGACTGTTTGGGAGCTGCTTTGGCTGTTGCTCAGTCTGAGTTGGGATGTGCCAAACTCGGGGCTGGTTTGGGTTTCAGTCGTGTCACCCCTCTGTGGTGTGGGCTGTGCTGACAACCCAGGGCTGTTCCCGTGGCTGTGGAGGGTGGGAAATACCCTGGGAGGGGCAGAGGGGGAAGCTGAGCACGGCTTAGGGGGGGAATGTGGGCTGTGGATGGACAGCTCTCACTGACTCAGTGCTGGGCCTGGGGATGTAACAGAAATGGAGACTGGAAATGGGTTGTGCATCCACTGGGGGACCAGTGAACCCCATTCTGGTACAGTCCCATCCCTGGCTCAGTCACACCTCATTGCTGCAGCCCCACCAGCCCCTGCACTCTGCACTCCCTATCAGAGAGTGTGGCTCTCTGTTAATTAGCCCAGGCATCTCTGTTTCAAATTTGATTAAAGCAGGTCAATAGATTGACTTTTCCACCAGCTCCACCCCAGTTTGGGGGCAGCAGACTGGGGGGTGAGGCTCAGCACTGGTGGCTGCCCCAGCAGGGAAGCAGCTGGTGCTGTCTCATCCCAGACACCTCCAGGACCAGGACCAGGACTGTCCCCTCCCCTGGTCTGGCAGTTCTCTGGTTTGCTGTTGTTGTGAAAGGAAGAGTTTGAGGCCCTTTCAGAGTTTGAAGCAATTTCTGCTGCTCTGTTCCTATCTGGGATCCTTTGGAACAAACTGGGGAGCCTCACCTTGTGGACTACACACGTGTGGGTTCCTCACTGTGGGTCTGCCCACGAGTCTCCTGCAGCCCTGGTGGAGATGCCAACACGTGGAGGGTGTGGGGGGGCTGGAGAATCCCAGATTGTTTGGGTTGGAGGGACCTTAAAGTCCATCCAGTGCCACCCCAGCCATGGGCAGGGACAACTTTCACTTCCTTGGCCACTTCCAGGGATCCGGGGGCAGCCACAGCTTCTGTGCCCAACCTGTGCCAGGGCCTGCCCACCCTCCCAGGGAGAATCCCTTGGGGTGCAGCTCCCCAGTGCCTTTGGAAGAACAAGGAGCTGTTTCTTCCCCCGAGGTCTCACCTTGCCCCCAGTCCCAACCTGCTCTCTGAGGTGGCCACTTTGAGACCTCAGTGGTGAATTCCATGGGGTTGTTCTTCCTTCAGAGATAAAGCTGTTACTGGAGACGTGGATGAGCCACATCCCCCTGCTCTGTCCAGCAGCTGGGGGAGAAGAACTGGCCCAAGAGAACCCCCAAAACCTGAGCAGGACCTGGGGAGCAGCAGTGGCCATTCTGCCCCGCACAGCCCCGAGGGGTGGGGTGGAACTACCTGCACCATTCCTGTTTCCACTCCAGACATTCCCTTGGTCCTCACTGGTGTTCTCAGACAGGTTTCTGACCTTAATAAGTGACTGACAGTGTGGCTGTTGGTGCAGCAGAGCGTGAACAAAGCACCACGTCGCGTGTCTTTAGGGTGATTGATGAAAGCTGAGGAGATGGTGGGAAACAGGGTGAGGGAAGGATCTGAAATGGCATTTAGAGGTGGGAGAGGGAAAGAAATCCCTGCTCTCAGCTTGTCTGTGCTCAGGCAGGAGCAGTTCCATCATTCTCTGGGCTAAATGGTAAGAGAGGGCTTTGCCCAGAAACAGGGGCTGTAGCTTAGCTCAGTCTGTGCATGTGGGGTGGGGAATGTCTCCAGTCCAGGCTCTAACTGGGCACAGATGATGAACATCTCCAGTCCAGGGTCTCACTGGGCACAGCTGTGACCATCTCCTTGGAGGGTTGGGCTGGACCCATCTGGAGAACATCCCCAGCCAAGGAGATCAGTCCTTGCCCTGAGCCACTTTGCCTTGGCGTGGCCACGTCGGGCTCTGCTGGCTGTAAAATTCATTTTCCATGAGCTTACCTTGTTCTCCCCTTCCCCCTGCAGTGGAGGCTTCTGAAACAGAAAACCAGAATTGAATTTCACAAGCTACACCTTGTCATTTATTATAAAATTCCCAGTTCCTTCCCGTGGTGCCACTGGAAGCACTGTTGATTTCCCCTGGTGCAGTGCCCTGGTTACAGTGAGAGGATGAATGAGAGCTCCTGGTTCTGGGGATACTCCTGGTGTGGAATATGAGAATGGCCTGGAAAGTCTCAGAGGAAGAGACATAGCAGGGAATTAATAGCTGTCATTAATTAACTCTTCCTTCAGGGGGGATTTTCAGCTGGTAAATGATTTCTGGGCCAGGGCAGAACTGGGATGAGCAGGGCAGGGTACACTTCCCACCACAGCCAGATGAGCAATTTTAATAACCCTTTCCCCTCATTTTCTCTCGATGGGTGAAACATTCAAAAATAGACTTTGTCAGGGATTTGGGGGTTGTGGTTTTTTCAAGTGTTGTGCAGTTCAGGATTTAAAACCTGTGGGTTTTAATTGAGCTCCTGGATGCAATTCACTTCCCTGTTGGACTGGGGACAATTCCAGGGGTGTTTTTGCATACAGATAAGGGTTTTGAGATCCCTCCTTTGGGTAAATACTCCCTAAGAGGTGCAGGGAGCAGTGGGATGAAAGGAAATCCAAGTCCTCCAGGTGGTAAATGGGATTGCAGGTGATCCACAGCGTTGTAACCTGTGTGTAGCTGTGGCTCTGGAGGGCTGAGGGTGGCTGGGGACACACAGACATTGACACCACGGTGGGGTCTCTGGGGTGGTTTTGCTCCACAAAAATAGTCTGGATTTGGCATTTTGGGCTGGAATGAGAAATTAAAATAGTGCCTGTTTTATATATTATAATATTCAGGGAATAAAATAGAGAATAAATGGGGCTGTGGTCCCACTGAGGTTGTGGGTGATGCTGGAGTGACTCGAGTCACCATGTCCCCATCCACAGAGCTCCTCCAGACGGTGTAGCCACTCCCAGCTCCTCCAGGGGCTGTTACTGGATATGCATTAATAATTAATTAATAATGGTCATGGGGCTGGAACACACCCAGCAGCTTCCCCATGCACTGTGTGCCCTCCTGGGTCCCATCCTGTGTCCCATCCTACATCCCATCCTACGTGCTCCCTCAGAGGAGAGGAATGGTGAGCCCCGTGCAGCTCCCTCAGCACTGGAGGGGATGGACAGACGTGCAGCGTGCCAGTGAAGTGGAAATTCTGCCTCCTCCCCCGAGACACGAGGCTCTAAATGAGTGATTGTGGTTAATTATTCACAGTCCTTGGCACGGGGAGGGGAGCGGGGCCGTGCCAGCAGAGAGGACGTGTCTGCCAGGGAGTGTGGAGGGAAGGATGGAGTCCCTGCTGGAAGGTCCCTGCCCTGCCAGGGGGTGCAGCAGGATGAGCTTTAAGGGCCCTGTCACCCCAAACCAGTCTGGGAGTCTGGGATTTTGGGATTCTGGGATTCTGGCTCTTGCAAGCCCCATTCCCAGTGGGAGGGAGCACACCTTGGGCTCATTCCCTGGAGCTGCCCTCTGCTCCATCCCACCCCAGGGCTGGAAGCAGCTCATTCTGGGGTTGGAGAGCAGGATCCTGCCCCCAGATCCTGGCTGTGCCTGCAGGTTTCCCTGGGAAGGGGAAGGGGAAGGGAGGGATGTGCAGGAGGGTTTGGATCAGCTCCCAGCCCTGTGCATCACTGCTCCAGTGAAACAAGCCCTGAAGCTGCTCCTCACCCCAGTGCCCCTCGAGGAGCTGATTTAATAGAGGGAGAGGCTCGTTTGATAGAGATAAATACCTTGGAGAGCCTTTAAAAGTGGTTCCTCATCCGCTCCCCTGGAATGGAAAGCAGTTTGGTAGCAGTGGGATCCTTTGGAGCCACAGGGAACCTCCCTGCTCTCTAACATGGAAAGGGCTTTTTTTAGTCTCTTAAACCTCGTTCCAGTGAACCTTTTGGCTTTCTCTCTTCCCACGGCTGCTGTTCCTGAGCTCTCCCCCCCCATGTAGGTCACACTTCCACATTTTCTGCTTCAGCCACTGTCCTGGAGCAGTTTCACTTGTAAAATGAAAACAAAACATGTTTGTAGAAGCAAGGCTTTGGCTTTGCTGTGGTGGTGGCAGGAATTCCCCATGTTTAATCCCACCTTGGTGGGATATGAGGTGACAGGAATTCCCCATGTTTAATCCCACCTTGGGATATGAGGTGACAGGAATTCCCTGTGTTCAATCCCACCCTGGTGGGGTATGAGGTGCCAGGAATTCCCCATGTTCAATCCCACCCTGGTGGGATAGGAGGTGACAGGAATTCCCCATGTTCAATCCCACCCTGGTGGGATAGGAGGAGACAGGAATTCCCTGTGTTTAATCCCACCCTGATGTGATAGGAGGTGCCAGGAATTCCCCATGTTTAATCCCACCTTTGGATATGAGGTGACAGGAATTCCCCTGTGTTCAATCCCACCTTGGTTGGTTCCTCTCAGCTTGAGTATTTAGGAGTTCTGGGGTGGGACAGGATTGTTCCCCTGCCAGCTCCCTCAGCTAATTTTAAGGTAGTTAAGATATTCTTGCATCCCATGGGCAGGGACACCTCCCACCAGCCCAGGGTGCTCCAACCTGGCCTTGGACACTCCCAGGGATCCAGGGGCAGCCACAGCTTCTCTGGGAAATCCATCCCAGTCCCTCCCCACCCTCCCAGCCACCAATTCCTTCCCAATATCCCATCCAGCCCTGCCCTCTGGCACTGGGAAGCCATTCCCAGTGTCCTGTCCCTCCATCCCTTGTCCCAAGCCCCTCTCCAGCTCTCCTGGAGCCCCCTGGATGGGGCAGCCAAGCCCACAAATTAAGTGTCCCTGTTGACTCAATCCCAGAGCCAGAGCTCCCACATCCTTGCCTTCATCCCCTGGGTTAAGCAGGATCAGATGCCTCTCTTGTGCTGGAAGGTTCTGGCATCACATTTCTTTGCCCCTTCCCTGGGCTGGGGTGGAAGGAGCTGTTACAATCCAGGTCCAGTCACTGCTTTCCAACTAAAGAAACATCTCCTCCAGAGCTGGTTTGGGAGGAAGAGCCTTGGGATCCTCCCTCACAGGGAATGGGGACAATGGTAGAAATTGCTGTCCAGCCCAGTTTTTGAGTGTGTGGTTTCAGTTCCTTGGTAAATGAGTCCCTGAGGCTTCGTGGCTGCTCCTGGTTTGGTGCCTGCTTATCCTGGGCTGTTTGTTTCCCATGGTTTGGATCCCCCCAGGTGCCCTTTGGTGGGGTCTCTGCCAGCACTGGGTTTGCTGTTGCCTCTCCCTTGTGCTGGTGTGCCCAGGAGGTGCCCAGTGCCCTTCCTGGGGGCAGTGTGTTACCCCTGGGGGATGGAGAGACATTTCCTGGGGGTTTGGAGCGCACACAGAACGGCTCCACTCTGGTTTTCCCTTCCCACCCCCCTGGTCTCACCATGGTGTCTCTCTCCCTGCAGGTCAGATGCCAGGCCCGGGCTCTCTGATGCCAGGGCAGCCCCTGGCAGGCCGGATGATGCCAGGGGTCTCAGCCAACATCCACCCGGGCGGAGGGGCGGGCGCGCCCGGCATGGCCCCCATGGCCGGGAACCTCCTGGGGCCCCGGGGCCCCCTGGCAGCCCCCAATGGCCTGTGTAAGTGCAGCTCCAGGGCAGGACACCCTGCTGGGGCCTCTCCATCCTGCAGGAGTCTGGAAAACCCTCCATTTCTGTGGGATCTGTGCACTCTGCCAGCCCTGACGGGTGCCAGGGATCTGCTTGAAGCTTTAAGTGCTCCTCTCCCCTCTGGGCATCCAAACACACTCCATTGTCCTGTATTTTATTTATAACATCCCTTATTTTATTTATAATGACACTGAGGCTCGGTGGTGATGATTAAAACCCTCTCATGTCTCAGTAGAGCATCAGGAATTCACCATGAACACTCAAATATTGAAGATACCAGAATAGAATCCAGTTCAATATTTCCTCACTGAAAACTTGGCACCCTGGAATTGCAACAGGGAAGTCCTGATTAGGAGGAGGCAGAAGATAAATAAACCATTATAAAACCTACCCCTCCAAAAATGAAGGTGATTTTCAGCAGCCCCAGTGTGGGTGTTGCTGGAGTGAGTGTGAGGATGTGGCCAAAGCCAGAAGGTGAAAGGCAAGCTGGCACAGGGAGGGGTTAGTGAGGAATTCTCCATAATTTGGCCATTATTAATCCCCCCTGGGCCCAGCTGCTGCTCTGCTTCACCCCAAAAACTGGTGTGCTGTCACCAGAGGGGTGGGGATTGGGATCACCCCGAGTGCCTCTCCCAAAAAATCCCTGGGAAAAGCCCATCTCGTCTGGCTGGAGCTGCAGGAGCTCTGACTCACGGGTGTTCACCAGCCCTGGTGGGAAATACTCCAGCTGATGCTATTTTTGCTCTAATTCTTCTCCTCCTCCAGCTTTACTTAGTTTTCCTTCCTTTTTCCCGAGCCTCTGCCACTGGGAATATCTCGTGTCAGGTTCTATTCCTGTTTGCTCTCTTCCCTTATCTTAATTTCTCCCTTTTTTCTCCCCTGCTAAACAAGTCAGTCATGTTCCATTAGTGTCTCCTCTCTGGGCACAGAGCTGCCCTTTCCCTGTCCCTGCTTCCTCCCCTCCTCTTCCATCCCTTCATTCCTCTGCTTTTTAACCCACACCCACCCTTAGAGGGGAGAGCAGGCTCTGTTTGTGGAGAATCTGCTGTTCCATCCATTTTAACCAGAAAAGAGCCATAGTTTGGGCTCCAGGGCAGAGCCTGGAGGGGAGAGGTGCCAACCCCAGCTCTGGAAGTTGCTTGGCATGAGCTTTGCCAGCTGCTGAGCTGCATCCCTGGCATCTTGTCTGTGAAAATACAGGGATTTTTTTCCTCTTTCCTGGATTCCCCATGGTGGAAAAGCCCCTTGAAGGTGCCGTGGGGGTGGCAGAATTCCCGTGGGACAGACAGACACGGGGTGTGGGGGGGTCCCTGGTGGGTGTGGGGGGTCCCTGGTGGGTGTGGGGGTCCCTGGTAGGTGCTGCTGACACTTCTCTCTGTGTTCTGTTGCAGATCCCCCCCCAGCACAGCCACCACCACCTGCAGAAGGAGTGACCCCCCCTCCAGCTGGAGCCCCCCCAGCCTCAGCAGCCCCCTAGGCAGCCAAGGATGAGGGAAGGGACTCCCCCAGCAACACAGTGGTGACCAAAAAGGCCCCCCTCCGTTCCCCTCTGTCCCCTGGGGGGTTTCACCTCCTCCTCCCCACATCATGTTGGTGTGATTTACACACTTACACGGTGTCCTGTCCTTCCTTCCCCTCCCCAGCACTGCCAGCCTGGCAGGGCTTGGCATTCCCTTGGGAAGCTGGAGGTCAGGGATGCCAGGGGTGCCCCCTTGTTGCTGGTGGGATGTCCCTTTCCCTTTGGCCTGCCTGCCTGGCAGAGCTCCACGCTGGTTTCCCTCCTCTTGGTGCTTTGAGCTTGGGCTTCTCCCAGGAAGGGTGAAATAATCCAGGGTTTAGGGTGGGGGCAGGAGCTTTAGGGCTTTGGGACGTGGCACAAGCCCACTCTGGGGTGGTTTTGGGGTCTGTGGGTAGAGCAAAGCACCGAGGTGAGAGGCCAAACCAGTGCTTGGGGCAGAGCAGGGGGTGCAGGAGTGGCAGCCATGGCCCCTGGGGAGGGCTGCCCCACTAACTTATTACAGGAAATATTGATCCATGTGAACGAAGCCAGGAGAGAATCAATTGGAATCAAACCACTCAATGGTAGGAGTTTTCTTGCTCCAGTTTTTACCTTTCCTTTGCCTTTGGAGGTGGTAGTTGGACCTTCCCTCTGAGTAGTTCGGTGCCGTAGCCAACTGAGGAATAAACCCCCCTTTTTAGTCCCTCTTTTTGGAGCATATACTTTGTACTTTTTAAAATGAAGAAAACAGAAAAAAGAAAAAAAAAAGATAAAGTAGATAGCGAAGAAGTGCTAGAGTTTGGGCTTGGGTTGGGATGGCTGGGATGGGAATGCCAGAACTACCTCCTGTGGACAGCAAAGCGTGGCTGGGACAGCTGGGTCACCTCCCAGGGGGCTGGGAAGGGAACAGCCTCAGCAGGCAGCTCTGGGGGCACTCCCTGACACCTCCAGCTGCCAAAACTTGGGGGAAAAAATCCTGCAAAAAACCCTTTTCTGTTCGTGGTTTGGGTGGGTTCTCTGCCCTCCTCCTGCCCCATGGGAGGGTTTGGGGTTCCCTGCCAGGCCCTGAGGCTGTTCCTGATCAGAAGGGCTGGTGGGGTGTGAGGATGGACTGGAGAGGCTCCCAAACCCTGTGGAGCCTCCAGAACCACTTCCCCCATCCAGGAGGTGAGCCCTGGCCTTCCAGCCCCCTCCACGGTGCCTCCCCTCCCATCCCAAGGCTTCCTTCCCCCAGGGCTGTGGGGTGAGTGTGGGGTTTCTGGGGCAGCCCCTAGTCCAGTTTAGAGTAACCTCAGGTTGTTTTTAGCGTGATCAATACCAGGGATCCAGGGGGAGACTATTTTTTACTGTCCTAGTGCTGATCCTGCCGAGGACCTGGGTCCTGGACACTGTTTTGTTCCTGTATAAATAATCCTTGTGCTGGTTTTTTCACCTGATCTCTGTATAGGGCCCGTTTGATTCCTGCAGCAGCCACCCCATTTTGTGAAATAAAAGCAAAAAAAAGCGGTTTTTGTACAAAGCCTGGGGAGTTTGTGGAATCTGCTTTGCCTTTGTGTGCAGGATGAGCTGGAAATTGGTGTGATCCGGGGCTGAGTCTGAGCCACAATAGAGCAGCAGCCACAAAGCTGAGCTTGGAGGAGACCCCGAAGCCAGGAAGGCTCTTCCCACCCTCGGAATGTGCTGCCTTGAAGGGCTGGTGGGGGTTTCCACAGCCCAAGGAATGCAGATGAGGTGGAGCAGCAGCCCAGGATCGGTGCTGTTTGATTCCAGCCCCTGCTCCCAGCTGGATCACACTTGAAAGGAGAGCTCTGGAGTGGCAGGTTGGAATGGGAGAGGGTTGGGCTCACCGACCTGGAGGGCTCCCCCTGCTCCTCCATCCACTCCTAATTGTTTAATTCTGATGCTCTTCCCTCCCCTCCTGCTGGGGCTGCTCCAGAGGCTGCCAGGAGGGTTTTCCTTTTTGATTAAGCTGAAACCAGAATCCAATCTGGATTTTATTCCAGCCATTCCTGCTGCTTCACCAAGCAAAGAGCCTTTTCCTTGGAAGAAGCAGCACCACTTCCAGGGATCCCCTAATGCCCCCAGTCCCCCATTCCCTGAGAAGGAAAACCCCTGGGTCCAGGACACCCCATGAAAGCCACATCTCCGACTGGGAATTCCTCCTTGGATGGCCTGGGAGGTCTCCAGGGCTGGGGTCTCCTGCTGAACATCCCTCAGGGGGCTCCTTGTGCTGCTCCCACCCTGGGGAGCCCAAAAAGCTGCTTGTTTGTGTTTTCTGGCTGACAGGTGTGGGGGCACATTGTCCCCTGACCCTGTCGTTTCATCCCTGTGCCTTCCTCGTGAGAATCTTCCAAAGGATTTGGAAGGCTGGAAGCTCCTTTTCCCCCTCAGAGGTTTTATAGGAAGGAGTGCAAGGCTGACCCTGGCATCCACCCCCTGGATAATTCCCCAAATCCCGTAGGAAGAGTGGTGCCCCAGACAAGAGGGTGGCTCTGGGTGACCTGCCAAGGGCTGGGCTGTGCCGGGGCCGTCCCTTCCCATCCCATCCCTTCCCGTCCCTTCCCGACTCTCCAGGAACAGTCGCTCTTTGTCTGCCTGTCTGGGAATGTCCCCTTTCCTGGCACCCCGGGACGCTGCCGGGGTCACGGCACAGGGACCCTTCCAGCAGCCCTGTCCCCTTCTGTCGCCTGCAGGCTGCGATGGGAAACCCAGGGAAGGTGGTTGGGAATCTTTTTCCCCCTAAATCCCTCATTTTCTGTCCTTCCCACACCAACCCGGTGTCTGCCAAAGCCAGGTGTGCTCCCAGGATGGAGCTGGTGGTGCCCGTGGGACAGGACTGGGTGCCCCCCTGGCTCTTTGTCGCTGCTCCTGCAGTGATGAAACCCCCCTGGGCCGTGGAGGGAGGGATGGGATGTGTGTTCGCTGCTCCGGGCACGCCGGGGCTCGGCTCCTCACCCTTCTTCCTTCATCTCAGTGCGATGATGGGCTGCCTTTCCTCCTTGTCCTGACTGTGAAACGGCGCCTTTGATACGCCCGGATTGCCAGCGGTAATGAAAGCAAAACCCTGAAGATAAAAAGCTTCTCCGAAGGGCCTTTAGTGCCCCCTTGGCAAAATCACAAGTACTAAACCGGATCCTCCAGCCGGGAAAGAGGAAGGTGCGGGGACGGTGCTGGTGCTTGGGGTGACTTCCCCCAGTCTGTGACAGTTTTATTTGTCACCCCTGCGCAGGCTGGGCAATTTCACAGACACAGAAGGTGTGGGATGCAGCTGGCAGGTGCTGTGCTGTGTCCTTGGATGTCGTGCTGCATCCTTGGGCACAGTGCTTTGTCCTTGGGATGCAGGTGTTGGTCCCAGTGACACATTGCTCCATCCTTGGGGCACGGTTCTCCTGTCCTTGGAATGCAGTGCCCCATCCTGGGGATGCAGGTGTTGGTCCTGGGGACACAGTGCTGTGTCCTTGGGATGCAGGTGTTGGTCCCAGTGACCCATTGCTCCATCCTTGGGCACGGTTCTCCTGTCCTTGGAATGCAGTGCTCCATCCTGGGGATGCACTGCCCTCCACCTCCTCTCCCCACACCTCTCGGTGCTGCTTTCCCAGGATTTACCTGGCTCTTTGCAGCTCAGAGCTGTGACAGGTGATTATTAAACCTCTCCCACCTTCCCCCCCCTGCAGCCACAGGGCTCCATAGCTTGGGGATGGCTCTGCTGCTTGGGGTGAAGGGGGTTTGTTCCCCGGGGAAGGGTGGGATGAGCCGGGGGAGGATGCAGGACGGTACATCCCCAGGTTTGGGCAGGGGGAGGATGCAGGACGGTACATCCCCAGGTTTGGGCAGGGGGAGGATGCAGGACGGTACATCCCCAGGTTTGAGCAGGGGGAGGATGCAGGACGGGGCATCCCCAGGTTTGAGCAGGGGGAGGATGCAGGACGGTGCAGACCCAGGTTTGGGCAGGGGGAGGATGAAGGACGGTGCAGACCCAGGGATGAGCAGGAGGAGGATGAAGGAGGATGTGGCTGCAGCGGCGGCTCCTCCAGCGCTCGGTGTCACATCAGGGCTCGTCACCTCCGCGCTGGCCCGGGCGGTGCCAGCCCCGATCAAGGGCAAAGCCGTCCCTAAAACCTGGGCTCGGGCTCAGCATCCAGGGGGGTGCGAGGGGAGCGCTGCCTGAGCCGGGCAGGGAACACCGACCTCGGTCCTGGCTCTTCGGGGCGATTCTCCGCTTTCTTTGCACTTTTCCAATCATTGTTAATTACAAAAAATAGGAAAAGGGTGGTTTGAGCCTCTGCAGTACCTGGATGAGGAGGGAGGCAGAGGCAGCCCAGGGAGAGGCGATGGGAGGGACAGGAGGTGGTGGGGAAATGCCGGCCCTGCCCGTCCCGCCCTGCCATCACCCCCCGTTATCCCGGGATTGGGATGGGACGAGGGTGTGGGATGAGGCAATTCCCAGCGCTCGGCTGATGGGAAGGAGCTGGGAAGGTGGGGATGAGAGCCAGCCTGTGCCTCCCCCCTCCTCTGTCTGTCTGTCTGTCTGTCTGTCCATCCGCAGGGGATCCCTGGCCACAACCCAGCCTGGCACCCTCTGGTGCCCCTGTGGGTGCAGGATGGCAGGAGGGAGGGGCTGGTTTGGGGCTGTCCCACGACCTCCAGGATGCTCTGGGACCTGCCAGCTGGGATGAACTGGGATGTGGGACTGAGCTGGGGGCTTCCCATGGCACGGGCAGCCTGAGCTGGGTGTGGCAGGAGCACGAAGCAGGAATGGGGGAGCAAAGCCCCTCCCGTGGGTTTTGGAGACCCCAGGACAGGGCAGGATCCATGAGAAAGCTCCACTTGCAGCGCTGAACTGGGCAGGGAAGGGATTTGGGATGAGATCCCTTCCCACCTCACAGGATGGACAGACAGAGCTCACTCTGATTTGCTCTGGGAATGCCCAAAATGGTGGCTGCAATTCCAGGTTTTGTAATTCACCTTTAATATTTTGAGTAACTCTCCCAGGAAAACGGAGACTCGGCAGTGGCAGCAGCCGGTTCTTCCCGAGAGGAGGGAGTTGGTGCTGGATTTCTCCTTTGAGACCAAAGAGCCGCTGCTGTCCGTCTGTCTGTCCGTCTGTCTGTCCGTCTGTCTGTCCCTGCTGCCAGAGCCAAATCCAGGGTAGGTTTGTAGGAATGAGGTGGGATGTGGCTCTGACCCCGCGCTGGGCTCAGCCAGTCCCGGATGGGCCACCACTTTAATGGGGACGCTCCGGAATCCCTCCCTGTCCTGGGTGTCCCTGCCCGGGTGTCCCTGCCTGGTGTCCCTGCCCTGGGCACGGCACCCACCACCTCCCTGCCAGCCCTGCGAGACCCTCGGGCCCCCCTTGCCCGCCCGGGTTGATGTCTGGGGGGACACAGCCCCCAGTGGGATGGGGGGTGCCAGCATCCCCTTTCCCCACGTGGATCCCGTGGGATCCAGCACAAGGTCCCTCCTCACGTGGCTCGGCACTCTGGGGTGACACTGGCTGGAGCCCTCGTGGGGTCGATGCCCCCCTGTGGAGGGGACACTGGGGGCTGTGGGTGGGGATCCCCTGGGATGGGAATGGCCCTGGGTGAGGCATCCCAGGCTGCGGTGGGACATGAGCCCCACGGAGAGGAGGAGCTGCTGCTCCAGGACACACAGGGCATCCTTGGCGGAGCCTCCAGCCATGGATGTGTCCAAGAGGTGATCCTGGGCAGCTCCAGGTTGGTCCCAGGGGTCTCTGCTAGCTTCTCCAGCTTCCTGCCCCTAGGGGTTGCTGCAGGTGCTGGAAGTTTCCACGGACTGCTGCCCTGCCTGGGCTCCATCCCATCCCCACCCCAGATCCCACTGCCTTCCATCCCATCCCCACCCCAGATGCCACCACTATCCATCCCGTCCCCACCCCAGATCCCACCGCCTTCCATCCCATCCCCACCCCAGATCCCACCACCATCCCCATCCCCACCCCAGATCCCACCACCATCCATCCCATCCCCATCCCGGATCCCGCCCACCTCTCCTCAGCCTCTTTCTGCCATGGTGGGGACCTGCTCCAGGGACCCCCCAGCCCGCTGGACCCCCGTGTCCCTTCCCAACCCTTTTCCCAGCTGTCACAGCCGTGTCCCCCCATCCACCCTGGCGGCCCCTCGGCCGGTCCCCTTGGAAACGCATCCAGGGGCGGAAGCCTGGGGAATACTAAGCAGGTGCAGCCCCTTCAATCCCCCTTTGAGAGGGACAGAGGGGGGCTTGTTCCCTGCACGGAGCCCGGCCAGGGACTGGGGGGGGAGAGGGGACCCCCATCCCCGGCGGCCCCCCCAGCCCAGCACAGCCCCCCAATCACAGGGGCCCCTCGGAGCAGGACAGGGTGGGGGGCAAGGGGGGCACTGGGGGGTCATGGCCGAGACGACATGGGGGGTGAGGGCCCCGAAATGGGATCCCCAGGGAGCTCCTGATGCTCCCCAGGGACCCCAGGCCTGCCCCAAGCATCCCTCCCTGGGGTGGGACTGGGGATGTGGGGTGTGGGATGTCTGTGCAGGATGCCCAGTGTGGGATGCAGGATTTGGGATGTGGGATGCAGGATTTGGGACCTGGGATGTCCAGTGTGGTCTGCCTGGTGTGGGATGCAGGGCGTGGGATGTGGAGATTTGGGATGCAGGATTCGGGATGTGGGATGCAGAGGGTGGGATGTAGGATGCAGGATGCCCAATGCAGGTTGCAGAGTACCCTGATGTGGGATGTCCAGACGTCCAACACGGAGTGTGGGATGCCCAGTGCAGGATTTGGGATGCTCAGCGCAGGATGCAGGATGTGGAATGCCCCGTGGGATGCAGGATGGGGGATCAGCCGTGACTCGCACATTCCTGAGCTGCAGGTGGAGGTGTCCAAGGACACGTGGTGACCTTGGGAAGCCTCAGCTCAGCTGTGTGGCCGTGGGGACCGAGCTATCCATGGAGTCCTGGTGCGGGGACAGCCAAGGGGACGCTGCTCTGCCGCACACGGGTCCCGGCTGAGCCCCCTGGAGCTGCCCCGGGGCAGGCACCCCCTCCCTGCGCGGGTGGGATCTGGGGGCGCTGGGACGGGGCTCCCGGGCTGGCCGTGCCCATTGCCAGGCCAGGCACGTCCATGGGATCCTCCTCTCCTGGCGCTTTCCTGACTCCATCCAGCCCCTGCCTCTGGTGCTGAGCCACGGGCTGGAGGAGCCCCTGCCCATACTCCCTGCCCGTACTCCCTGCCCGTACCCCCTGCCCGTACCCCCTTCCCGTCAGTCCATGGATGGGTCACGGGTGACAGAACCCCTGGGACACTGGGAACATTGGAACACTGGACCACCCCGGCACTGGGAAGGGGCACCGTGTCCATGAGGTGCCCACACAGGGGTCAAGGAGGGTCTGACCCGACCCTGGGGTCTCTGCCGGGGTGGGGTCCGAGTGGTCGCAGCCCCCGGTCTGACCCCGAGCCCCGCGGTGCCCCCCGGGGCTGTGCAGAGTGGGGGGCTCGGGGGTGCGGTGTGGGGGTCCCCCCGCACCGGTTGAGGGTGCTGGGAGGGGATCCCGGGGCCGGTGCAGGGATGTGTCCCCGCCCCGTGCAGGAGCAGTTTGGGGGCTCAGAGGGGGATGCGGGTGCTGGGGGCTTCCCCGGTGCTGGCCCCGGCCGGGGGGGGTTCCCTGGTGCCCCCCAGGGATGCCGGTGCCAAGATGTGCCCCCCGGTGCCTTCCCCCGAGGATGCCAATGCGGGGGGCGCAGCGGGGTCCCGGTGCGGGGATGCCGCCCTGTAGGGCCGCAGTTTGGGGCTGGGTGGGGGTCAGGGGGGGATGCCGATGCTGGGCGCTGTCGGGGTGTGCCCCTCGGTGCCCCCCCGAGGATCCCGGTGCCGAGGGGCACCAAGGTGTGTCCCCCCGGTGCTGAGGGGTCGGGGACGGGTCCCCCGGGGATGCGGACGGTGGGATGCGGGGATGCTGCTGCAGCCGGGCTGTGCCCCCCCGAGGGTGGCGATGCCGGGGGTGCCGGGGGGTGCCGTGCCCGTGCCCGGTGCTGCCGCCGCGTCCCCGGTCCCGCCCCCGCCGCCCGGCCCGGCCCCCCGGCACGGCACGGCACGGCTCGGCTCGGCTCGGCTCGGCGCGGCGCGGCTCGCTCGGAGCGGGGCGGGCGGAGCCGCTGCCCGTGCCGGCCCCTGGCCCAGCCGGGGTCCCTCCATGCCGCCATGGCCCCCCGAGCCCCCCGCGCCCCCCGCGCCCTCGCCCTGCTGATGGTGATCGGAGCCCTCGGTGCGTGCCGGGACAGGGGGGG
>JAXCLP010000082.1:450779-473026 GCA_035584035.1 Lepidocolaptes lacrymiger | reverse complement strand
CAGCCTGGCTCCAGAGCAGAGGGGCTCCAGCCCTGCAGCATCTCTGGGGCCTCCTCTGGGCTCTGCAGCAGCTCCAGGTCCTTGTGCTGTTGTTCCCAGGGCTGGGGCAGCTCTGCAGGGGGGTCTCACCTCAGGGGGCACAGGGGCACAATCCCCCCTGCCCTGCTGCCCACGCTGGGGGATCAGCCCAGGCCATGGCTGGGGCATGTCCAGCCTTCTGCCATCTGCCCTTCCTTCCCCTGAGGGATCAGCCCCATCCAGTGGGTCATCCCTGCGTGCTGCTCCTGTTGCAGGGGAACATCGTGGTGCTGGTTCATAGCAATGAGGACTTGGAAGACGAGGAGAACGAGCTGGTTGTAAACTCCCTGTGCCATCACAGTGACCTGATCCTGTGGGCAGAGGGGCTGGCCACCGGCTTCTGCAAGGATGTGCACGGACAGGTGAGGCCTGGGAGAGCACCCAGAGGTGGCACGTGTCCCTGTCACCTGCAGCACTGCCTGCAGTCCCCAGGGACAGCCCAGCCCAGCACAGCCTGGTTAAGAACTAATCCTGTGGGCACCTCCAGAAGCTTTGCAGGGTTTATACAGCACTAGTTTCTCCCACCCCACGGTGAGGGCAGAGCAAAATACCAATTTCCTGGGAAGTTTCCCTGGGGGGTGGGTCTGAGCCTGGCCTGTGGTGATCTCCTCAGGGCTGGGCAGGCTTTGGGGCCTGTGTGATCCCTCAGCAGGGGCTGCCACCGAAGGGACAGGGACAGGGACAGACAGCTGCATGAGGTGTTATTTATCAGTGATCCCTTCCCTGCAGGACAGCCAGAGGTGCAGGGGCAGCCAGAGGGATGATATGATGGTGTTTCTTTGGCTTTGCAGATGAAGATCATCAAGAGGCTGTCCCTGCAGCAGGTGGGGGAGCAGGACCTTGTCCAGGTCTACCAGTACAAGATCCAGGAGCGGAACGTCACGTTCTTCGCCAGGGGACTGTCTGCTGCAGTCCTGTGAGGCTGTGACAGCTGGAGTGAGCCTGGGAATGCCAGTCCCTGCCTCCAGCCAGCCTGGCAGCTCCACCAGCACCTTCCAGGAGCAGCACAGCTAACTGACCCAGGAGGGAGACTCAGACACACCGGGAAGTGGTGCTGAAGTGGGGACCATCCCACCCAGGGCCTGCCACGTCCCTTTGTCCTCCCACCCCATTCCCAGTTCCCAAGGCACTCAGGCCAAGAAGACGAGCAAGAACGTGCAGGAATGGCCCTTGGAGCATGTGAATACAGGCAAGGGGGATGCCCTGTGGGCTGGGTGTGCCTTGCCTCACCTTTTCCTCCGTGTTTGTGCACGGCAGTGCCAGGCACTGGTGGGGGAGCACCCCCCCTCCCCTGCCGCAGGCGCTGCAGAAGATGGATGACACAGCGGGTGGGGCAGGGATGGTCTGGGAGCCTGGTGCAATCCTCTGTGTGCTCCCAGCTCCAGCTGGGGGAGAGGTGCTCCACTCCCAGCTTCCACACGGGTGGGGAGGCCGTGGCTCTGTGTGCAGCCTCTCACCTGGGTGAAGCCTTGACTGGCTGATCCTTTGCACTTCCCAAGCTCATCCTTGGCTTTGGGGTTGGATAAACCCTTGTCCATGAACCTCTGTCTCAGCTCCTGCTTCCCATCCCAAATCCTTACCAGCAGTTACACGATTTGCCTGTACTGAAGCATCTTTTTGGGATAATAATCCCTAATTTTAATGAGATATGGGTACAGTGATTGAGTAACTCTGCATCTCTTTGTGGGAACCACTCCCCACTGGCTCCTTGGCAGGGGGCAGGAATGGATGAGGAGAGGGTTGTGGGTCCCCTCTCTCCCCATGGCTGTGAGTGTAATCCTGAGAGCAGAGCCCAGACCTGGAGGTCTCCTGGTAGCTGCTCCAGCTGGGATCTCCATTTTTCCTGGGAGAGAAGTAACATCCCACACGCTTGTGAGAGACTTGCCAGGTCCTTGCAGCTCCAGAGCTGGTAACAACTCCAGCACTCAGACAAGTTCCTGCTTTTTCCATGGAGACTCAGTGGCCTGTGCTGCTGCAGGTTTGGGAATGGTCCCTTTGGCTTGAGTTTGGGAAGCCCTCGCTGATCGAGGCAGCCCAGAGAAGCTGGCCAAGCTCTGAGGAAGTTGGGAGGGGAATGGGGCTGTAGGATCACATGTCCCATGGGTCTCCATGCTCTGCCATGGAGTGGCAGTGCCAGCCCAGCATGGTGCCAGTGCCCAGGGCACAATGCAGCACTACAGCCTGCAAAGGGAGGATGAGACCCATGTAGTTCTTGGGGAAAGGAGCTGCTTAGAATGCACCTATAGTGGGTGCATACTTACATATACTGGTGTATAATTGTAGTAATATCTGTGTGATTAACCTTGGATCCCAAAACCTGGCTCAAAGGCTCTGCAGGGTGGCTGTGTGCCATCACTGTTGCCCTTTGCCTGGTTCTTTCTGTGCTCACCCAGTCTCAGCATCCATGAACGAGGGGCTGGGGAGCCTCAGCCTTGCCCCCCTGTGTTCCCCAGGGTCTGAGCCCTTTGGAATGAGCCTCTCTGCCTGCACCGTGAGTGGTGACAGCTTGGACAGGGAGATTCCTGCTGGAGAAGGGGTGAGCCCTGTGGTGGCTGCTGAGTCACGGTGAGGACTGAGCCCAGCGCTCCAGCATCCCTGCCTGGTGCCTGTGGTGGCCTTGGCCACCAGGACATGGGGGGGCAGCCCCGCTGAGCCAAGGCCACCGGCAGGGCCGGGACCCAGCTGGGACCTCGCTCTGCAGCTGAGGCTGCGGGAGAGCAGCCAGGCAGTGGATATTGGGAATGGTGCCCTTGGTGCCAGGACAGGGTGGCCTTGCCCAGGGTCAGCCCCCAGCTGCGTGCTCAGGGCTGTGCGAGCCAGAGCTTGGGCAATGCTGAGGAATCCAGCAGGATTGGGCTCAGCTTTGTTCCCTCGGCCTCAGAGGGAGCAGCTTGGGACATTGGGGAGAGGCCCACTGAGGCTGGGGCTGGTGGGACAGGGATGTGGGTCCCTGGGAAAGGGGGGATGCGGTGTATTGGGAAGGGCCACCAGCAGCAGGGACTGTTGGGGAGTGTCACAGGCAGGTGGCTGGTTTGGGGAGTGCTCAGCTCCTGGGGCGAAGGAGCAGGACCTGTGTTTGCCAGCATCCTCCCCACACCGGCAGTGTGCTGCCAGGGCAGCGTGGGCATTCCCTGGGGACAGGGAAAGATCCCTTGGCCTCTGGGTACCACCTGCCCCTTCCCATGGCATGTCCCCTGCCCCTGGCCCTTGCAGCCTTCCCGATCCTGCCCATGTGCCACCATCCCCTCTGTTCCCAGCGCTTCCAGTGTCTGGCCCAGTCCTGCCCCCTGCACCGAGCCAGGGCTCCCGGTGCAGTGTTCCCTCTCCAGCCCCGCTGTCCCCCGGTGTCCCAGGTCTCCTGGTGCTCAATCCCCCCCTCAAACCAGGTGTGCCCGCAGCCTCTGACCCGCACATCCGCGGTGCACGGGCCGGCTCTGCCCTCCCTGCCCCAGCGCGGCCGGTGCCCGGTTCCTCTCCTGCCCCACAGCCGTGCCCAGGTCCCCCATCCCGGCGCTGCCGCGGCCCCATCGCCCCCATCCGCCCCAATCGCCCCCATCGCCCCCATCCCATTCCCGCTCCACGTGCTCCCGCCGCCTTTCCGGGGGCGTGGCCTAAGCACCAGGGGGCGTGTCCAAGGCGCGCGGGAGGGGCGGTACCGGGGCCGCGGGTACGCAAATGAACACCCGGTTATCTACATGTGGGCGTGACTATGCAAATGAGCGTTAAATTATCTACCTATGGCGATGCAAATGAGTGCACCGAGATATGGATGGGCGGCCATGCAAATGAGCAGACTGATGTATTCACGTAGATGTGGCTATGCAAATGATCGATTCAATGTATATGGGCATGGCTATGCAAATGAGCAGATAGATATATTCACATGGGCGTGGTTATGCAAATGAACGGCGTGCTGGGAGCGCTCGCGCAGTGGGCGTGGCCGGCGCGAGGCGCTGCGCGCGCGCAGTGGTGGCCGGGCCCGGCGCGCGGGGGGGGAAGGGGGAGACGGGCCGGGCCCGGCGGGAGAGTCGCGAGTGGTGAGCGGGGTTTGGGGTGTGGGTTTGGGGTGTGGGTTTGGGGTTTGGGGTGGGCACGGAGCGGGCCCCGCCGCCCCACGCACGGCAGCCACGGGCCCCCGCCCGCTGGAGCTGAGGAGGGGCCGCACGGGTGCGGAAACAGCGCCCCAAAGCCCTGCCGGGCCTCGGGCTCCCCTCACGGGGCCGGGCCCCCCTCACACCCCACACGGCCCCGCTGCAGGGTCAGGGGCAGGGCGGGAGGCCTTGGCTGTGGGAGCGGGGTTAAAAGCGGGGTAATACCCCTTTTAAAGGGAAAGGGAACGGCGGAGCGAAGTGCTCCGGGTGTTAAAGGTGTGAGCAAAGGGGGAGAGGAGTGAGGGGAAGGGTTAATGTTCCCTGTGGGATCGGTTGCTGTATGGAAAGGGGTTAAAGTGAAGGAATATGTAAAGGGAATGATGGGAATGTGGGGTGAAATACCCCAGTCTGGGGGTGTTAGAGGTGCAGAGCGAAGGGGGAGAGGAGGAAGGAGTAAATCACCTGTTCTGCAGCATCAGGAGAAGATGCTTTATGGAAAAGCATTAAAGTGAAGGGAATGTGGAGTAAAATGCCCCAGTTTGGGGGTGTTAGAGGTGCAAAAGGGGAAAGGAGGGAGCGAAAGGGTTAATCTTTCCTGCGGGAGCAGAGGAAGGGACTTTGTGGAAAAAGGATTAGCATGAGGGAATATGTAAAGGGAAGGTGGGAATGTGGACTAAAATACTCCAGTTTGGGGGTATTAAAGGTGTGAGAGAGGGAGAGGAGAGGAAGAGTTCATCACCTCTGCTGCCAGGATCAGGATAAAGTTCCTGATGGAAAAGGGTTATAATGAGGGAATATGGAAAGGGAATGATGGGAACGTGGAGTGTTTTATTCCATGGGGTTTGTGCTGAGCACTTGGGAGCCAGAAGGATTCGCTGCTCTGGTTTCCTGGGGACTTGGGTCTGTGCTCCCAACTGGTGTCTTGTCCCCTGGAGTACCCAAAGCATGGGAATTTGGTCAGTGGTTAGGAATCCACCTCCTTGTGTGAGTCTGAGTGAACATTTTTGGGTTATTTTTAATATAATGAACTGTTAAATATCTAATACGGTATAATGAGCTGTTGGGATGCTGAACTGATTGTGGGTTGTGTTTGGGAGAATCCCGAGGAAAGGACTCCAGAGGGATTCTGGCCTTAGTGCCAGAGGTTCCTGAGTGCAGCATCCACGTGTTTTTGAGGATTGTGGAAAGACAACCCAGGCTTCTTTTCATGAAGGGGGCAGAGATGAGGTGTGAGCTCCCTCTCTGAAACCAGGACTGGGCAGTAAATTTGGGATTATACAGGCTGTTGTGTAATGCAGAAAGGAGATTAGCTGGCTGGGATTGGGATGAGAGGAGAACACCCTGGGACGTTCAGTGCACGTGTGGCACAGCCCCAGAACCTCCCCCAGCCCCGCTCTGCTCCCTCTTTCCAGGTACAACCCTCAGCTGGCACAGGGCCATTGGTTTTTCCAGCAGTGAGTCAAGTATCACATCCCCAAAGGGGTGAGGAACAATCAGGGATTGTCTCAGGAGCGTTGCAGTAGTATTTTATGTGTCAGGATCCTGGTGATGAATGAACCTGTCAGGCTCTCACCGAGTTACTCGGTGCTATTTTTGTTCGGGGGGTTTCTGGGCCTGTCTGGCGTCAGAGTTGGGATCATTGTGCACCAACAGGTCCTGGGTTTGTCTCCCCGATGAGCCAAGAGTTTAGAAAATAGAACAGGTACACCTGGAGGAACAAAAATAGCTTTACCTGCCTCTCCTGGAATGTTGTAGGTGGGGAGGAGCAGCAACACAGCAATTCCAGCAGATCCTGAGACTTGGGAATCCTTTCCAGGCCAGGCTAGATGGGGCTTGGAGCAACCTGAGATAGTGGAAGGTGTCCCTGCCCGTGGCAGGGGTGGAACTGGGTGAGCTTTAAGGTCCCCCCAACCCAAACTAGTCTGGAATTCTGGGATTCTTTCTATCCATGCTCGTGGATCTTTTTGCAGCACCTTCCTGCCCTTTTACAGGAGACTTTGTCCTGTAAAAAAGGGAGTTGTGGCTGCAGGTGGGGCACAGAATCCCCTGCTCTGGAGTAAGGAGGGACTGAGTGCTGGGGATAAATGAGACTGGAAGTGGGTGTAGCCTGAGCTTTTCAGTCCTTGGCTCCAATACCTGGGATTGTAATTCCTTTGAATCCCTCTCTCCCCCTTATACAGAGCATTAAAGTGTGAGAAAGAAAGGCTTAAGGTGCACTGACCTGTTCTGTGGTGCTGCAGCCTCTGAAAGGGTTCCTGGTCACATCCAAGGTATCCAAAACAAGGAGGAAAAGGGAATTAAGGGTGATTGTCTTGAAGGGAATCTTTTAATTCCTGTCTTCAGGTGAAGATACAGCCCTGGTGGCTATGAACAGTTGTGATCTTTTGACATAACTGAGTTCCCCTGGGAAAAAAATGAACTTCTCTTTCCAGGAAAAGAGTGATTTCAGCTGGAGTGAGAGTGTGGTGGGGAATGGGGAGGGGAGCAGCCTTGCAGCTCCTTGGGAAAATCTGAATTAATCTCCTATCGAGCATTGTAAGAAGGGGATAATAGTGGATTTGTTTTCCAAAGACAATGTCCGAGTCAGACTTTGGGACTTGCTGCCTGACAGAGGAGTTTGGGGATGGTTTCTTTGTTGGGAAGAAAGAGCACAGTGATTTCCTGAGCCTGGCTTCCTAATTAGCGATTATTAGAAAGGATAATATTTAGTTCTGGGTGATACTGGAGGAGCCAAATGCTCCCCCTCAGGGCTGGGAGCCCTGGAAGGTTGGTGTGTTCTGCCTTTCCTGGTGTTCCTGCTGTAACCCAGAGCCTGTGGAAAGCCAATCCCATGGAGGTCCTTCACCTTACAGGGGCTGTGTCCCTCCTGCCTTCCTGGGGCGCCTCCAAAACCCCAAAGGGCTGGAAGGGCAGACTGTGAAAACTGTCCTGATGGAAGTTTGGGGTTAATTCTGGGGGAACAGCCCAGGGAAATGTGTGCTGAGGGTTGGATTGTGTCTGGGGTTTGGCTCTTGGTTTCATGGATGAATGGTCAGAGTTGTGGGTTGGTCCTTTTTGTCACCTTCATATCCTGCCTGGGAGGGGATCCCTGTATGGGTGAATGACAGCCAGAGCTTCCAGAATTCCAGAGTGCAGGCTGCAAACACCACTGGAGCTCCAACACTGGGTTTTTGTGGAAAAGAAACACAGTCCTCACAGAGCCAGGGGTCAAATCCACGAGTTTTGGAAACCCTGTGCAGGATGGGAACCCAACTGGTGCTGCACCCCAAGGCCTCCCTCTGAAATATTGGTTTATAAGTTTCCACAACGTATTTTTCAGGAAAATATTGGTGCTTAACATGTAAACTTTGTTTGACCAAGTTCTAATTACAGAAAGTCAGGAAGCCCCTTTCCTGTGAGAGCTCAGCTTTGCTGGGGAGTATTTAATGGTGCTCCAAAACTATTTCTGAGGGGCTCTGGTGGGGATTTTCTTCTAGGAGGCACGTTAATTCCGTGTTCCTCCCTGTTTTGGATGTCTTGGATGTGAGCAGGAACCCTTCAAGAGGGTAGTGGAGGAAAGAAGAGAGAGGAAAACTTCGTCTGGCATCACCAAACCCAGAGTGTTCAGCATCTTTTGGCTCCTGGTGAGCAACTGGTGGTGGTGACAGGCCACGAAAAGGAAGAGCGGCTCTGCAAGCTGTCGTTCCAGGGAGGTATTTTTGTCCGTGTGCTCAAAGTACGGACTAAAAAAAGCCTTAAAAGCTTTAGGAGGCGTCTTTGGAGACACGGAGAGTCAGTGCTGTTTTGAAATGCTGGAGGAGAGTGAGCAGTTGGTGTGGGTGAAGGTGTGGGACACAGAGAGCAGGAGGAACAGTCATCCTGAGATCCTGCAGAGAGAAGGGACTGGTTGGAGAACCCCTGCCAGGGCAGGGAGTGCAGAACAGCCTGGCCACAGGGACTGCCTTGGCAAGGGCAGGGGGCTCTTTCTAGGATAAGGTGTCAGGGCTCTCTCTGGCTGCTGTCGTGGATCCACTGAGGTTTGATCTCTGTGCCAGTAACATGGGTGAGTAGGTGAGGCTGAAAAAAACCCAGAGCCTAAGAAGGTGCCAGTCTGTGATGGAGAGAAATGGGGGTAAATGAGCACAGAGCACCAGTAACCCCCTCGTTAATTGGGCTGGGTGTACTGGGAGGGGCTGTGGGGTCTCAGTCCTCACTGAAAGGACAGTTTAACTGTGCAGGTTAAAGCTGTAAATGGCACAGAGCAAGGAAGGGCTGCAGGATGGTCTGTGATTCACGAGTGAGAAATGGATTTGAGGAATTAAATGTGGCCTGAAAAGGGGCTGCAGGTCACAAGGATGGTTGGGGTTCAGGCAAAACCAACCAGCTGAGGCACCAGGATAGTTGGTGAGGTGTCATTCATAACTGAGGGAACCTGGTGGCTTCCTGTGGGGAGACAGGGTGAAAGTTTTGAGCATGAAAATGGGAAAATACGCTGCAGGATATGAGATGATCTTTCCAGTAGCAGTGGTGGTGAGGTGTCACAGTGACAGTGGTTTTGGTGTGACACTGGTAGGGTGACATGAACTGAACAGGCTGAGTGTGAATCACCCCAGGCTGTGGAAAGTGTGGGCAGGAGAGGCTGCTTGTCCTGGGGAGACAGAGGGGACACTCCAGGAATTCACTGGTTACAAGGAGCATCCTGGGTTGTGTCACCATGGTGTGACACAGGCCCAGGGCAGTGCCCATCCCTGTGCTGGCACTGCTGAGGTACCTCCCCCCTGGGGACAGTTCTGGGACCGACAAGACACTGAGGGGCTGGAGATTGTGCAGGGAAGGGAAAGGAGCTGGGAAGGGGCTGGAGCAGCAGGAGGGGCTGAGGGAGCTGGGGCGGCTCAGCCTGGAGAAAAGGAGGCTCAGGGGGGACCTTCTGGCTCTGCAAGTCCCTGCCAGGAGGGGGGAGCTGGGGGGGGTCGGGCTCTGCTCCCAGGGAACAGGGACAGGAGCAGAGGGTTTAGTTTGGATATTGGGAAAATTCCTCCTGGAAAGGGTAGTCCAGCACTGGCACAGCTGCTCAGGGCAGGGAGGGAGTGCCCATCCCTGGAGGGGTTTCAAAGCCCTGTGGATGTGGCACTTGGGGACATGGTCAGTGGTGGCCTTGGCAGTGCTGGGGAAACAGCTGGACTCGATGGTCTGAGAGGCTTTTCCACCCTCAGTGATTCCATGGTTCCAGGTGCTGCTCCCAGGGCTGTCAGGCTCTTCATGCCCATTGGAACAGCTCAGGAGTGGTGGAAATGGCAGGGAGGGCCCAGGTTAGCAAACCCTGTGTAGCTCCTGGTACCTGCAGACATTGCTCAGGGTGGCTGAGGAGTCTCCAGCTGCTTAGGAGCAAATGGGATAAACATCTGCTGGGAATAATTTGAGCACGACTTCTGATGCTCTGGGTGAGGGACTTAAGGTGGAGCCCTTGGAGTCCCCTCCAGCCCTGCCTCCTCTCCCTGAACCTGTAATTGCTGACGAGGTTTTATCTGTGCTGTGGGTCCCTGACCATGACTGGGGCAGGAGAAATGCAGGGGGAGAAGGGCCTTTCACTGCAGGCAGGATGAGGCACATGAACAGGGAGAGAAATGGTGTGTCCTTCAGTGCAGATGTGGGATGGCCTTGTGTGAGGCACAGAAATCTGTCGTGGCTGTGCTGGAGGGGTTATCTGGATTTTATGCAATTCATGTCCTTTAGTGGGGAGTTGGGGCAGCTTTGGGGAGGGTTTGAGTCTTCATTGTCCATAATATGTGTAGTGCTGGCAACTCAGAAATGACACTGAGGGTGATCTGTGCAGGCCCTTCCCTTGGCTGTGTTGAACCTCCTGAGGCCCCACATGCCCAGCCTGGCCAGGCCCCTTTCCATGCCCCATCCCTTCTCCCCAGAGTGTGGTGGCACCCCCAGCTCAGTGTCCCCACCAAACTGGCCCAGCTGGGCTCAGTCCCCCTGTCTGTCACTGACAGAGATGGGGAACAGTCCTGGCCCCAGTCCCGACCCCTGAGCACCCCACTCCTCACTGGTCTCCACGGGGACATGGAGCCCCTGACCACAGCTCTGAGTGTGGTCATCGAGCCCATTCCTTATCCACTGAGGAGTTAAAAATAATTATAAAAACATCTATTTATCCATCTATCACATCTATGTCTGTCCTGTTTAGAGACGAGGATATTGTGTGGGACAGTGTCAAACACTTTGCACAGGTCCAGGTGGATCTTCCAGAAGTTTTTTAGCAATTTCACACCCCGAACAAGAGGCTTGGGATGAGATATTCACAGTGGTGTGGTAGAGAGGATCAGAAAAGGGCTTTAGTAGAATACTACCTGTAGGAAGAAGAGCAGAGCACTGCAGGAGTGTGCTGGGTGAGCTGTTTGCAATTGGGTGAGTTCCCAATGTTTGATCCCGGCTCTGGGTGGGGATGTAGTGCTGGGAGAGGGAAGGGAGGGGGTGCTGGGGGAGCTCTGGGGTGGAACTGCACGGGGCTGTTGCATCACTCTGGTATTTTTAGGAGAAAGTGATTCCCCAGCCACTTGTGGAGCAGCTCCTTTGATAAACAGAAAGGAGGGGATTATTCCAAAGTAGTCACGTGGGATGTGTTGCATAAGGACGTGTGCCAGGGCAGGCTCTGGCCCCTCAGGTTTGCTGTGTGGTTCAGACCATGGCAGGGAGCAGCACAAACAGGACCATCTGTAGGACACTGGCAGCTGGTGGCACACTGGGGACAAGGGGCTCGTGGCCGAGGGGTCCTGGAGCCACAGGAGTCCTTGGCTTGGCTCAGCAGTGCCTCACAGCTCCATTTCCATGGGATTATCCCCTGGCTTTGCAGCCCACGTGACAGGGGCAGTGGCCTGGGGAAAGGATCTCCCAGCTTAGCCGAGGGTTTATTTTGAGCTGCTGCTCTGGTTTGATGCTGAGTTATGCCAGGAGGAGTTATCCAGGGATATCCCTTCCCTGCTCTGCTTCCTCCCATCAGCTCTCTCTTACACAGCCACTGATAAAAGCTTTTCCAGCTGGCAGAGCCTTCCCATATTTCTTTGTGCTATGGAAGGTGCTCCATGTCCTTGTGAACTTCCCAGTGCCTTCCCCAGTCCTCCTCCTCTGTGGGATGCTGAGGAAGAGGAGGGACCCCTAGCACTGTGTGTGACACTTAGCATGGATTTACACAGTGATTTCATTCCATCTTACAGTTCCTAACACAAAATTTCCTTCATTTTGAGTGCATCAGCCCCCACTTGCAGGGAATGAAGGATCAGGACCCCAGGATGTTGTTTTCCCCATGTCCAGCATGTCCCCTCACTGGATTTGAGCTTCCAAAGGCACTTGGGGCTGTTTCTGACAACTCTCCATTCAGCTGGACTTTGCCACCAGGAGAAAGAGGAAATCAGAGTGCTGCTTATGTCAACACTGCACCTTTTTTCCGGGGAAACTGAGTCTCCCACACACCAGTTCCCTCTGGGAGTGCCTGATCCCCTCCCACTGGTGCAGGAATTGGACATTCCTCACGATCCTTGAGCCTTCTGTCCATGTGAGGGCCCTCCCCTGGATCTCAGGCAGATGAGTTTTGTAGGAGTCTCCCATAAGGGGTTTTCTTGAGCACATTTTTAGTATAGTAATGGAATCCCCAAAGGGTCTGCATTGGAAGGGACCTTAAGGATCATCCGGTCCCACCCCCTGCCATGGGCAGGGACACCTCCCACTATCCCTGGATGCTCCAAATCCTGTCCAGCCTGGCCTTGGACACTTCCAGGGATGGGGCAGCCACAGCTGGTTACAAAACTGACCATATAACAGGAATAACACTGATCTGAATAATGCTGGATTGATTGATCTTATTGATTGAGAAGTTCAGAGGAAAATGTGGTGGGTGGGAAGTGCTGAACTTGGTCACTTTTGGGATAAAATAAAGGAGTTGCCACTTAGAGTCAGTTCAGTATTTGCCAAGAGATGGTGGAGGAGATTTAGAGGTGTTTGAAAAAGTCTTTTAAAAAAGACATTCTGACAACCCTTATTTAAAGTTTGTGCCTATTTTTGTGACATCCCAAACGTTTGTGTTTCATGGCTCTTTGATGGAACATCCTGTCATCCCATCCACACTAACAAGTTGTTGTCTAGTGCTGTTGGGGGTATTTTAGGAGGAAAAAAGGGCATTGGATAGACTGGATCACTCATCCAGTGAGTGATGCTGCCAAGGCAGGAGTATTGCTGAGGTTCTTTTGTGGCAAAAAGGTTCAAAAAATGCCCTGAAAACAGGTTTGAAAACTGGTTTTGGATGTCAGCCCCTGTTTTGGGAGCAGATAACTTTTATCTGGGATGTGGAAATTATTGAAGTGTTCTTTTTGAATCTGTCATTGTTGCTGCTCAAGCATTTCAAGATATGGCTAATAATTAGTAAAATAAATTATATACCACTTGTAAAATGGGGTTGGTTTCAGATAACCTCTGAATTTTTGAACTCAAAACATAAATTAATGTTGTAGAGGGGGAGAAAAGGGCAAAAAGACGAGAATGAAGTGAGTTTGCACGTTTTGGCTGTTGAAATCTGCTTCCAAAACTTGTTTCAGGCTTTCCCCACGGTTGTGGCCGTAGAGCTGGGATGGAGAGAACGCAGCCTGAAATCTAATTTATTGAGGAGTTTCTACTTCTTGGATATGAAAAGTAACCCTTCTGTGCAGAACAATCCCTTGAGGCCTTCCTGGCTGTTCCCAAGCCTCCTTCCTGCTGGAGCAGAGTTGGGATTAACCCCTTCCAGACAGCAGGCTTGGGCACGGCTGTGCTTTTCCCATTGGAAGTGTTCTGTTCCCCGTGACCTCTGTGTCCTCTCTCAGCACAAAGCACCTCATTCTTCCCCTGGGAATGCGAGGGGAGAGCAGGACCTCGGTGTTAGAGCCCATTGTGCAGCAGTTCTGAGAAGGAGGTTTGTCCCGAGCCTGGCTCTTGTTTTCCCACCTCTGAAGTCCTCAGAGGAATGTCTCGTGCCCGGCCCTCGCTGGGGCAGGGAGAGCTGGGTTCCTGAGCTCTGTGCCTCTCTCCCTTCCCCTTCTCCCCTGTGCTGATGTGGGATTTGGGATCTCCCCTGGCAGTGACGCAGTCAGGGATCCCTTTGAGCTTCTGGAGGCTGTGAGCCACCCCATGGCCCAGCTCAGGACAGGGAAATCCCAGTGTTTGGCTGTTGTCAGGGATCCAACATCTGGCTGTTTGCATCTCCAGGGGAACTCTGATTTCCCTTGTTTGCAGGGTGCCTGTGGGTCTGAGCCCCAGCATTCCCAGGGAATCACTGCAGTGCTGAGGGCTCAGGAGGGGTCAGAGCTGTTTGCAGGTCAAGGGGAGGCTGTGGATCGTGGACTCCTGCTCTGTGTGTGCCTGGAACAGCCCAGGAGTGTGTGAACAAAAATTGCCACAGAACAGGGATTTATTTATTTTTCCTTATTCCCTCCTCTCCTCTTCACTACCTCAGTTTTGTGTTTTCAGGACATCTTTGCCAAGAATTCCAGAATATTTTGTGGAAGACTGGGGAGTTGAATATACTCAAACACCAGGTTTCTGTGTATTATAAAGGGAGAAGTTTCTACCTTTGATAGTCCTTCCTCTAAGCTCAGGATGGGTTCTGAGTTACCACTGGCTGTTTCCCTTCTCCCAGAGTCCAGGGAGGCTCCTGGGAAGGCTGTAAAAGGCTTTCAGCCAGAAATGTAAAGAATTTGGAACATGTTACTGTTGCTGAGCGAGATTAAAGCTTTTACCTCGGGAAAAGTAGCAGGTTAGAGTTGATTTCTTCCTGCCAGAGGAAATTCTACGTTTGTTCCCTGTGCAGGTCAGTCTTGGTTTCTGTAAGAATGTGCAGGAGGGATGTAAGGATGTGCAGGAGATGGGGAGGGGTCGGGCTGTGCTCCTGGGAACAAGGGATAGCACAAGAGGAAGGGTCAGGTTGGACACCAGGAGGAATTTCTTCCTGGAAAGGGTGGTCAGGCATTGGAAGGGGCTGCCCAGGGAGGTGGTAGAGTCCCCAGCCTGGAGTTGTCCAAGGGAAAGCTGGATGTGGGGATCAGGCACAGGGTGGACTGGATGGGCTAGGGGGGCTTTTCCAGCCCCAGTGATTGTGGGATTCTGTGGGCTGTGTCTGTCTCTGGTACCTGAAGTGAACCCGAAGTGCCTCCTGTGGTGCTGCAAGGTGGGAATGGCCCCATGTCCTCTTCCAGGCAAACTTTGGGCTTTGCAGGCGTGCCAAAGGGAGGAAATCCCCCACATGGGTTCTGCTTTAGTGCTTGTCCTGCATTCAGAGGGTTTATTTTGGGTTAGATAATGTCTGTTTGCAGAAACGACTTTGAGCAGGAGTAGTTCCTGCTCTGTCACAGTGTAATGCCAATGAAGGAGGCAGAATTAAATATCCAGCCCCTCAAAATGTAACAAGGAAATACTGGCCTTAGAATGCTTCATGTTTTCTTACTGAATGCTGCTGTTTCACAGCAGGTGAAGTGAGTAAATACCAACTTTTCCTCCTTGCAATTAGCAGGAATTGTTCCCAGTGTCGTGGTGCTCCCCAGAGGGGCTCTTGATGGCTCAGGCTGGGCAAGGAGCCACTACTGATGTATTTTTTTGCCCCAGGACCAGCTTTTTTGTGTTGTTCCTGAGTTCCTCCTGGAACTGGGATGGTCCAGTCTGGACAGAGAAGCTGGATCTGCTCAGTCACTTCATAGAATCAGGGAATCCCAAAATGGTTTGTGTTGGGAGGGGCCTCAAGGCCCATCCAGTGCCACCCCCTGCCGTGGGCAGGGACACCTCCCACCAGCCCAGGGTGCTCCAAGTCCCATCCAACCTGGCCTGGGACACTTCCAGTGATCCAGAGGCAGCCACAGGACAACCTGTGCCAGGGTCTCCCCACCCTCCCAGCCAGGAATTCCCTCCTAAATTCCGAAGATCTTTCTGAAAGAAGCTGATAATGTCTTTCCCCCTTTCCCTGTTTCCCACAGGCTGCCCTGCTCCCCCTGCAGCTCTGGGAGCTCCATGCAGGAGGTGCCCGAGTGCCCCGGCATGGCAGCGAGGTGACAGCGAGGTGACGGCGGCCGAGGATGACCCTGACCGAGCGGCTGCGTGCCAGGATCTCGGGGGCCTTCTACAGCCACGGGCTGCTCTGCGCCTCCTACCCCATCCCCATCATCCTCTTCACTGCCCTCTGCATCCTGGCCTGCTGGTGAGTGTCCCCCCACCCCAGCACAGCACTCTCCTGGCCTTCCCTTGGCACTGCTCTCTCATCCAGGCCCACCCAAAGCCTCCCTTCTATTCAAACTTCATGGGTTTGTGTCATCCCTTTTGATGGGACAAAAGAAATGGCAAGGGTGAAGTGTCTTCATCTGGATAAATAAGAAGAAACTAAAGGAATAAGTGAGCTAAAGCATGTGGATTAATAAGTAGAAACTAATGGAATAAGTGAGCTAAAGCATGTGGATTAATAAGTAGAAACTAATGGAATAAGTGAGCTAAAGCATCTGGATTAATAAGTAGAAACTAATGGAATAAGTGAGCTAAAGCGTAAATGAGATGTAAGAACCCCCAAGCAGCTGGTGGTGGCCTCCAAAGCCATGAATTAAAAATGGGGAGAAGGAAAGCTGATCTTTGTGTCCACACCTGCCTGCCCTGCTCTCCTTGGAGTTTGCACTCTTCTGTTTCATCCCTGGCACACACACGTGTGTGCTGTAAATTCCCTGCTCTCCCTGTGGGCCCTTATCTTAGATACAAGATATAACCTCCCTGAGAAGTGTCACAGGGCATGGGAATCATTGCCAGCAGGGTGAGCCAGCCTTTGTGCTCAGGCCTGTGCACACATGTGCATATCCAGGTTCTGTCTTTGAGCTTTAATCCCAAGTCTGTGTTGGTCAAAATACTCCCAATGTGAGGATCTGCTCCTCTGCTTTTGGAAAAGCTCTGCCTGTGCTGACACAGCAGTGGGTTTTCCTCTGAGCTCTGGTGGTAACACAGGCTGCTCTCTCATCTCCCTTAAAGGATTAGCAGAGGGATTATTTCCATGTACTGCAAACCCCCTGGGGTGGCTTCTCCTGGCTGGGACCCTTTGTAGTTGTGAGCAACAGTCAGGGTGTTGCTTCCTGATTTTTCACTGCTCCACAGGAGTCCTTGAAGCTGTCAGGGACAGTTTTTTCCTCAGATCTCTTGCTCTGTAGAACATGAACCTTCTACAGGGCCCAAGCAAGTGGATCCTACCTTTGCTTTATCTTGGATGAGATTCCAAGTATCAGCTCCTTTTAACTTCAGCTTTGCTGGGTGTATCTTTCCTGTGGCATCTTTTCACCTGAAAGCTGCACCCAGCAAAGCCAAACCAGAGTTTCATGTGTGTCCTGAGTCACTTGAGTCACCATTTCACCTTGTTCCTGCTTGGGAATGTCTTCCCAGAGCTGCCTGAGGCTCCTCTTTCCAGCTCTCCTAGGTGCTTCTGCCCAGGGTGAATGCAGGATTGCAGGGTGGAATGTTCACCCACAGGTGGTGTGTTTGGGGAGGGATCAAAACAAAACCTCCTTGCTTATTCCTCTTCCTTGATTCAGGATTTCTCAGCCAGGAGGAATCTGGTGTGGGTCTCCAGCAGCTGTCCTTGTTGTTGGGACCCTCATGCCCACTGGGCCAGGCCCTGTGCCTGGCCTGTCATTGTTCAGAGCAGGGGATTAGTGTTCCCAGCACATCCCTGAGGCTCCAGGCCAGGTGGTGTGTGGTAACTGTGGGTTTGTGCCAATGTCTGCACTCCCAATGCCAATATTTGAGCACTCTGCAGTGACTGGTTAGCTCCAGGCTGCAGGAGTTCATCCAACACACCATCAGGTGGGAAGTGAAGAGTCTGTTTTCTTTGATGAGTGTCAGTAGCTCGTTAGCAAAGCAGATAATGATCCTGGGAGAGACAGGGGTTAGAAACATGGTGACACCCCTGGAGAGCAAGAGAACCTCGGCAAGAAACTGAGGTGTGGCTGAAGTGCTCCCTCTTTGGGAGCCCTTTTTGGGGTGTTTCAGTTCCTGTTCTGCTCTGCATTAGCTGCTGGTACCTGGGTGTTGACTCTGGCTGGAGAAGTGGCTTTGCTAATTAGGTCAGAACTATTCTGGAGTGGGGCCTTTGTACTGGTGAGAGGCAGCTCTGACAGAGTATCTGTGCTCAGGAGTGAGCTCTGACAGGGTATCTGTGCACAGGAGTGAGCTCTGACAGGGTATCTGTGCTCAGGAGTGAGCTCTGACAGAGTATCTGTGCACAGGAGTGAGCTCTGACAGGGTATCTGTGCTCAGGAGTGAGCTCTGACAGGGTATCTGTGCTCAGGAGGGAGCTCTGACAGGGTATCTGTGCTCAGGAGGGAGCTCTGACAGGGTATCTGTGCACAGGAGTGAGCTCTGACAGGGTATCTGTGCTCAGGAGGGAGCTCTGACAGGGTATCTGTGCACAGGAGGGAGCTCTGACAGGGTGTCTGCTCAGGACACTGCAATAGCTGTGGGAAGGTGAGTTTGGGTCTGAGATCTTCAAGTGTTCCTCTTAGTCTGAGCCTGAGCTCTGGCTCAAACACTGGTGATGGTGGGGTGGGTGCCACAAACTTCATCTGTCTCCTGGAGGTTCACCTGTTTCCTACAGTAGGAACAAATCCTTCCCTGTGAGGGTGGGCAGGCCCTGGCACAGGGTGCCCAGAGAAGCTGTGGCTGCCCCTGGATCCCTGGGAGTGTCCAAGACCAGGTTGGAGCACCCTGGGCTGATGGGAGGTGTCCCTGCCCAGGGCAGGAGGTGGCACTGGATGATCCTGAAGGTCCCCTCCAAACCAAACCATTCTGGGGTCCCATGTGTCCTCATGGCAGAGGTGGCCCCTGGTATCCTGGATGGAATTAGGGAGTGCACTGCCAGGAGGAGAAGGAAGGTGACCTGGTGATCTTCCTCAGCCTCTGCTGTGGTTTTTAACAAGCTGAGAAGGGAAGTGGTGCTGAAGAGGAGGACAAATCCAAGCTGAGAAGGGAAGTGATGCTGAAGGGGAGGACAAATCCTTGCTTCCAAGGGGTTTGGGAAGAGCTCCTTTTGGGCCAGGTAGCTTTGCAGCTGCAGGATACATATTGTTGATTCCTTAAAACAAGAAATAAAACTAATTATATCCCCTTGCAGCAAGGCTGCATCCCAAGGATGTTGTATTTCCTTGTTTTCTACTACAGTTTGGGTGTTTTCTGGCCAGAGCTCAATCCAGGGACACCAATTTACTGCTGAAATTCCATGATTTGTGCCCTTGGAAAGCACTCCTTTTTCCCAGGATGGATTTCTCTGATTGTCTCAGTTACTTCCAGGAGGAAATTTCCCCACTATCCCCCCTGCCCTGGCCCAGCCTGAGCCCATTCCCTCTCCTGTCCCTGTCCCTGGGAGCAGAGCCCGACCCTCCCAGCTCCCCCCTCCTGGCAGGGACTTGCAGAGAGTGAGAAGGTCTAAGTCAGACCTTGGGAAGGAGCTCCAGGTCTTTCTAATAAGGAAAGAAGAATTGCAGAAGTGGCTGGAACCAGAGCCCCTGCGTGTGTGTATATTTATTTATTCCTGAAAGAACGTTTCAGTGTCTCCCAGGTTTTGTTTGGTAACCAGGGGAGCTGAGCTGCCCTCTGACTCCTCATGCTCCAGGTCCCTGGAGAACAGTCTCCTGGGATTTCCTAGAGCCACTGGAGCAGGGGGGGTGTGATGAGGCCTCTCTTCTCTCCCTTCCCAGGGCAGCATTTTGGGGCCTGTCCGTGGGAAACAGGGCAAATCCATCATAATTTATTCAGAACCAGGTCTGTTGATGCACCTGCCAAGGGTAAAAACGAGCTGTTGCCACCAGCTCTTGCCCTTCCTGCCCCTCTGGCAGGGGGAATCCTTGGATTAGCAGTGGGATCCTGCAGGCCTGTCCCTGCCAGAGCTGAGGCTGCAAACAGGCAGGGGTGACTCCAAGGCTGCAGGAGAGGTTTGTTGTGGCTCCTCCAAACCCACGGGGGACTCAGGGGGATCCACCTCTGCAGGAGCACCCTGTGTGAAGCTCAAGTATTTCCTTGGATTTCTGGACACAGCCATCAACATGGAAATCTTTTAGGGTAAAAATCATTCCCCCCCAGTTGCCTGGTCAGTCATTCTGCTTTGTTCATCACTGGATTGGATTTTTGTATTTTATTATTCCTTTCTCTCTTCCCTCCCGTTGCACAAAGAAATTATAATAATTGGATGTTGTATTTCTGTCAGACTAAGAGAAAGCAAATCTGACAAGCTTTGCTTCTGGTTTCATTGTTCTCTTTCAGCCCTTTGTTGTTCACTCTGAGGCCTCGTTGCTTGTTCCTCCCTGGCCTTTGATGATCCAAACTGAGCCCCAATGAAGTGGGCAGAGCATTGCATGAAAACAATTCCAAGGCCTTTATATGCATTCTGGCAATATGCCAGGAAAATTCAGCTATAAACAGAAAATTTATCAGGAATTGTAAGGCCACAAAAGGACTGAAGTTCATTCCCCAGTTCATTTTATTGCTGACAGTCCCAGATCATCGATGGATCTCTGCATCAGCAGCTTGGCTTTTGCCACCAGTTCAATTCTCATTTGCTTTTAACAACTTTTAAAAACCTCTGGAGGTACAAACCCCATTCTAAACTCTCTGAAACTGCAGTTGCTCAGCTTTTGAATATTTCAAGTCCTTGTTGTGGGGCAGGTGCTGTGTTCAGCCAAAGGTCAGTATTTTGTATCTGTTTAGGAGTCTCATTGCTGCTACTGAAAGTGCTGTGAGAACAGATGAAGTTACTGACAAGTTTTGGAAATAGTTTCAGTCTAAATGAGGAGAATGAGAGGACTATAAAGGGTTTGGGGCAGCCATTGGAAAGCCCTGAATGTCTGGGTTTGTGTGGGGTAAGCAATAACTGAGCCATGGCTGTGCTTGGTGTTTTTAGCCCCTCGAGCTCTTCTGTCCACTGAAATCTGTTAAAAGCCCCACTCTGATGTCTCCTGATGTGTCTCTCCCCAGTTACCCCCTGCTGAAGCTGCCCCTGCCAGGGACAGGCCCTGTGGAGTTCAGCACCCCAGTGAAGGACTACGCTCCCCCCGGGCCAGGCGTGGTGTCACCACATGGGGACCTCGGGGAGAGACCTGACTGGGTGAGTCCTGCTGGGGCTGGGGGGAATGGCCCTGCTGAGCTGTGTGACCTGGGCTGTGTGTGACCTGTGCTGAGTTAACTTGTGCTGAGTTAACCTGTGCTGAGTTAACCTGTGCTGAGTTAACCTGTGCTGAGTTAACCTGTGCTGAGTTAACCTGTGCTGTGTGACCTGTGGCTGCACCATCCCTGGAAGTGTCCAAAGCCAGGTTGGATGGGCCCTGGAGCCACTGGGGTAGTGATTCCCTGAGGTACCTGTTGGTTTAATGCTCCTGCTGCCTCCAGCTCTCCCTGTCTCCACCTGAGCACAGAGCAGATTCACACAGGGTCACAGAACCATTTAGGTTGGAAAAAGACCTCCAAGGCCATCAAATCCAACCTTCCAGCACAGGCTGGGCAGATCTGCAGCACTGGGAGAGGTGTCTGGGAGAGGCAGTGAGTCCCTGCTCCTGCCTTCCCTTCCAGGGCCAAATGCAGCAGGAGTGACAGCCCCTGCCTCCCACAGGAGTGCCCCAGGCTGCTGCCAAAGCCATCAGTGCCATTTTGCCTCTTGGAGAAACAGACTCTTTTTGTTCTTGCTCAGTTAGTCCTGTCATGTTCCACCTCTAATTAGGGAAGGGAAACAGAGCCTGGTGCAGCCCTGGCCGAGAGGCTGCCAGGCTGTGCCTGCTCCTGCCCCAGGAGGAGCTCACTGCCACTCTGTCCCCCCAGTACGTGGGTGCTCCCGTGGCCTACATCCAGCAGATCTTTGTGAAAGCCACCGTGTCCCCGTGGCAGAAGAACTTCCTGGCCGTGGATGTGTTCCGGTCCCCGCTGTCCCGCGTCTTCCAGCTGGTGGAGGAGGTCAGGAACCATGCCCTGAGGGACAGGTAAGGCCTGGAAAACAGTGCCTCTGGGTCTGAGGAGGAGCTTGGGGCTGAGGAGAGTCTCAAAATTAAGGGAAATGAGGGATCAGTGCTGACAAGGGGTGTGGGGTCCATCCTGCACACAGAGCACGTTTCTGCTGGAGAACTTCCCTGTCCTTCAGTTGTTGATAATCCTCAGGAATCTTCTGGTCAGAGTCAGGAAGGGGCCTCCAAGTTGATCCCTGTTAGAGCAGGTGCAGTGTTACAGAATTCTATCAGAACACACCAGCTCTGTATCAGGGAGTTCCTGTGCCCCCTCCTTGGAATCCCACATGGTCAGGAACCTTCTCCTGACTCATTTCAGTTGTTTTTAGGACCAGTTGATACTTGCTTGGTTTGATCCTGTCACAGCCTTTGTACAGCAATAGCTTTCTCCTGTTTCCAGGTATTTCCAGGGGGAGCTCACACTCCCCACTCCAGATCCATGTTTGTTAAGCCAAACACAAAACTCTTGGCTCACTGGTGAGGGGCTCAGTATTCCATGTGCCATCCTGGGCCCTCCCCTTCGCACTGGTGGTGTGGTATTTTCCTTGCCAGGCTTTTCCTGATCATAGCTACCTTTGCCATGGCCTCTCACATCAGTTTTACACATTATGAGGTGATTTATTGCCATCCCTGTGTCCCTCTGTCTTTCCACCTTCCATCTTTCTGTCTTCTCCATCTCCCTGCTGAGATCCCCCCTCAGAGCAGAAACTCTCTTCAGCCCCCAAGTGGGGTCTTGTCCTTTGTGCTGTTAAAAGAAAGAGGATTAAATTTATCCCAGCCCTCAAATCATCCACTTCAGGTCCTCTGTTCCTTTCATGAGTCCACAGTGTTCCTGGGCTTTGTCATTGTCAGATGTCCCTGGGCCTTATCACAAGTTATTAATAAAAATACATAATAATCACAGAATTCCAGACTGGTTTGGGCTGGAAGGGACCTTAAAGCTCCTTCAGTCCCACCCTGACCTGGGCAGGGACACCTTTCACTGTCCCAAATTGTTCCAAGCCCCATCCAACCTGGCCTTGGACACTTCCAGGGATGGGGCAGCCACAGCTTCTCTGGGCACCCTGTG
>JAXCLP010000082.1:417082-436815 GCA_035584035.1 Lepidocolaptes lacrymiger | reverse complement strand
ACCCCTTTTATTTCCAACAAATCTCAGTAATCTGTTGAAAATCTTTCTCAGCTGAGACATTTAGACCAGCACACATGTAGTCCTGGTGCAGGATTTTTCAAATCTGTCCTCGGACTTAAAATTGGATCTTTCATCTCCTTCCTCTGACCTGGTCCTTGTGTCTGTGTCCCTCAGAGTGGCTGCCCTGGGTTTGGCCTCAGGCATCATCCTGGTGCTGCTGCTCTTCTGCCTCTACCGGGTGTTCTGCCCCAAGAACTACGGGCAGAACGGGCACGGCCGGAGGAAGAGGGGGGACCTGCCCTGTGATGACTATGGATACTCGCCCCCCGAGACCGAGATTGTGCCCCTGGTCCTCAGGGGCCACCTCATGGTACGTCACATTTATACAGAAATAGGTCTGTGGAAGGATATTGGGGCATGAAATTCCTGCAGCACTTCCCCATCTCCTCCTGGGACTTGCTCTGAGCTTTCTGCACGTCCCCTTCTTGCCTCGTTCAGCCTGGCCTCGGGCACTTCCAGGGATTTCCATGTCCTTGTGTCCCTCAGTTCCTAAACCAGCCACTTTTGATATAAAATCTGTCCTCCCTGCAGTTCCTCAGCCACACAAGGCTGTGGTCAGGACCCAGAGCCACACTCAGCCTTGTGTCCTCCCTTCCTTCCTTGCCAGGACATCGAGTGCCTGGCCAGTGACGGGATGCTCCTGGTCAGCTGCTGCCTGGTGGGGCAGATCCGTGTGTGGGACGCACAGACAGGCGACTGCCTCACTGTCATCCCCAAACCCAGGTATGGAGCACGGAGCCCCCTGCCCAGCCCTTGGATCCCCCTGCTGAGGGAGCTCCTCTGTCCAACCCTGGGGTCCCTCTGCCGAGGGAGGCACCTGGAGTGGGGTGGGACTGAGCTCTGACCCCCTTTCAGGTTGCGCAGGGACAGCAGCGGCATTTTTGACTACCAAGAGTGCTGGGATCACAGCCCGGATGGGAAGAACGGGCTGGAGGACTCCTTTGAGAGCAGCCACCAGCTGAAGAGGCTGCTGGGCCCCCCGCAGCCCCCGCTGTTCTGCGACCAGCCCGACCTCACCTCCCTCATCGACACCAACTTCTCGGAGCAGGTGAAGGCGGCCGAGTCGGAGCCGCGGCTCCGGGCCCTGAGCAGCCGCCACAAGGACGGGGGGTACGACTTCAGCAGCCTGGTGGGGAAGGTGTACGAGGAGCACGGCAGCTCGGGCTGCAGGAGCGTGACCTTCCCGGGGCTCTCTGCCCCGCACGGCCGCGCCCCGGGCTGTGGCTCCGAAGAGGGAGGGTGTGGTGGCCGCCGGCGCAGCCTCGGGGACCGCAGCCTGGGGGACGAGTCCTGCGCGGGCTGTGAGAAATCCTCAGCCCTCCCGGCCTGGGGAGGGGACCTGGAGAGCTCCGTCTGGAGCCTGGACCTGCAGGGGAACCTGATCGTGGCCGGGCGGAGCAACGGGAAGCTGGAGGTGAGGAGAGGGGCTGGGGTGATGGGAAGGTGGAGGGGAGGAGCAGGGCTGCAGTAACAGGAAACTGGAGGTCGAGCAGCTCTGAGGACACACCACAGGGAGCTGTGTCAGGTCCCAGCCCCCTCTGTGTGTGCTGCCCCTCTGGTCAGTGTCCCCACAGCGACCTCTCCTCCTCCAGGTCTGGGATGCCATCGAGGGGACCCTCCGCAGCAGCAACGAGGAAGGACAGTCTGGAATCACAGCCCTTGTCTTCCTCAACAACAGGTAATTCCTTGGGTAGGGGCTGCCAGGGGCGATCCACAGCACCTCCAGGCTCAGCTTGGAAGTCTCTTCCTTGGAATCATGGAATATTCTGAGCTGGGAGGGACCCACAGAGATCATCCAGTCCAGCTCCTGGCCCTGCACAGCCACTTCAACAATCCCACCCTGTCCCATTGTCCAAACCCCCCTGGAGCTCTGGCAGCCTTGGGGCTGTGCCCACTGCCCTTGGCAGCCTGTTCAATGCCCACTACCCTCCGGGGGAAGAACCTTTTCCTGAAATACAACTTATATCCAGCCAAATTCTTCCCTGTGTCCACCTCTCACCAACTGTCCTGCCTCCAGGTCTGCCCCAGCAGCCACTTCCTCAGTCTTCCCAGTAGCAGAATATCCAAGGGTTTTGGGGCTGGGAGACCTTTGGGTCACTGGTTTCTCTGGCTGCAGTTCCAGAGGCTCTGCCATGGGGCAGTTTATTCTGAGCTCTGTAATCCCCCATCCCTGTCCTGTGCAGTTCCTCCTGGGATCGGGTGGTCCATGCTGTGCCTGGGGGTGCCAGGTTTGGGGGCTGGCAGAGGGGCCTCTCCTCACCCCCCTTTCTCCTCAGGATTGTGGCTGCCAGGTTGAACGGCTCCTTGGATTTCTTCTCACTGGAGACACACACAGCCCTGAACCACCTGCAGTTCCGAGGTGAGCTGGGGTGGGAGTGTCTGCACTGCCTGGGGCTCCTCCCTCTTCCCCCTCCCATCCCTCCTCGGGCCTGAGTCTTCCTCACACCCTCTTCAGCTTTGGCAGTAAGAGAACACTCCATGCTGCCACGTGCTGAGCCAGGGGAGGGGGTCTGTGAGAGTCCCCTGTGCAAGGAGTCAACCCCCATGCTGGTTTTCCCCAGGGCATGGGCCTGGAGGCTCCAACGTGCTTCCAGGGTCAGCTCTGCCCTTACATCCATCCTCTCCCACTTATTTATCTTAGTTTTCACTCATTCCCACCCCAGGGCCTCAGCACAGCCACAGGTTGGGGAGTAACTGGTCTGAGCACCGAGATTCCTTTGGTTCTGGAGGGGATGATTTAGATGGGAAGCACCCTGGGAGGGTGGGCAGGCCCTGGCACAGCGTGCCCAGAGCAGCTGTGGCTGCCCCTGGATCCCTGGAAGTGTTCCAGGCCAGGTTGGATGGGGCTTGGAGTAATCTGGGCTGGTGGGAGGTGTCCCTGCCCATGGCTGGGGGTGGCACTGGATGGGCTTTAAGGTCCCTTCCAACCCAAACCATTCTGGGATTCCATGACCCCACTGAGCCCCTCACTGGGGTTGTTCATGAGCACTGAGCCACTGCAGCTCTGTGCTGAGGATTCACAGGAGAACCAGCTCCAAATGCCCTAAAATCCAGGCTCGGGCCATCCCTGAGCCCCAGCATTGCGTGTGTCCGCAGGGGGGCCGGGCCGGAGCAGCGTGCCCTCCTCGCCGGTGCTGAGCGGCGGGGCCGTGGTGCTGTGCCAGCTCACCCACAGCGTGGCCTGTGCCCACCACAAGCCCATCACGGCACTGAAGGCGGCGGCCGGGCGGCTCGTCACGGGCAGCCAGGACCACACCCTGAGGGTGAGAGCGGGCAGGGGGCACAGCTGGGCTGGGGGTGCACGAGGGGAGGGGCTGGAGCTCCACGGGTTCTGTTCTGCCTGGATGTGGCATCAGCAGAGTTGTGTTCTGGGATGTCCCCTGTCCTCTCCCTGTCCCCTTCAGCCCTGCACGTCCCTGCCCTGCCCTGTCACCTCCCGACAGCCATGACCTACCCCTGCCCTGGCAGCACCATCCTGGTACCTCTGGAATCACTGCCAGGCTCTGCTGCTGTGGGGATCAGGTGGGATCTGCCCGGTCCTGGTGGCAGCACCTGCCCCCAGCTGTCCCCAAGCCTCTCACCTGCCTGTCCTGCCCCAGGTGTTCCGGCTGGAGGACTCGTGCTGCCTGTTCACCCTGCAGGGCCACTCGGGAGCCATCACAGCCGTGTACATGGACCAGGTAGGGGGGCCCTGGGTGTGGAGACCATCCCTGAGATCCCCCTGAGCCCACAGCTGAGCTGGCACCTGAGCCTCTACCTGAGTTCACTCCTGAGGGGCTGGCTCAGCCAGAGGGACCCTCCTGGGCCCTCCATCTCCTTCTGCTTCCTCACAGGCCAGTTTCCTCCCAGTTCACTGAGCACAGTGGTCCCTTTCCCTGGAGATCTCCTGCCTGGAGCAGGGACCCCCTGTTCTTTCACTGCAGGGCTGAAATGGGGCCTGAGCCCCTGGGAGGGCTCTGCCCCCACCCCCCAGAAAGAGCAGAGCAGGAGGAGCCCCCCATGTGCTGTCCAGCCCCGTGTAAATGAACTGGGGTGTCTCTGCCCCTGGTGGCCTTGGGGTTTGTCACCCCCAGCCTGCTCAAGCAGAGGGACACAGGCAGGGAACCCCTGGGTGGCAGTTCAGGGTTCCATCCCACATTCCTGCAGCCTGGGAGTGCTGGGAATGCTGCTGTGTGGAGGCAGCGTGTGCACCCAGTGGCTTCTGGTGGCACCGGGGTGGGGTCATTTCCACCCCAGGGCCCTGAGCTGTCCCTGCTGTCCCTGCAGACGATGGTGCTGGCCAGTGGGGGCCAGGACGGGGCCATCTGCCTGTGGGACGTGCTGACGGGCAGCAGGGTGAGCCACATGTTCGCCCACCGCGGGGACGTCACCTCCCTGACCTGCACCACGTCCTGCGTCATCAGCAGCGGCCTGGACGACGTCATCAGCATCTGGGACCGCAGCTCGGGCATCAAGCTCTACTCCATCCAGCAGGTGGGGGCAATCCCGTGATCCTTGGGGCTGGAAAAGCCCTCTGAGATCATCGAGTCCACCCAGCCCTGCCAAGGCCACCACTCACCATGTCCCCAAGTGCCACATCCACATGGCTTTTAAATCCCTCCAGGGGTGGGCACTCCACCCCTGCCCTGGGCAGCTGTGCCAGGGATGGATAACCCTTTCCACAAGGGAATTCTCTCCATATCCAACCCAAACCTCCCCTGGCATAACTTGAGGCCATTCCCTCTCCTCCTGTCCCTTGTTCCCTGGGAGCAGAGCCCGACTCCTCCCTTGTCCCCCCTCCTGTCTAGAGTGAGAAGGTGTCCCATGAGCCTCCTTTTCTCCAGGCTCAGCCCCTCACACCCTTAGGATTCTTCCTGGACTTTTCCAGCCCCCAGCAGACCCCACAGACACCTCTAAGCTCCACATATGTGGAAAAACTTCCATGTCACAAAGGCTGGGAACAGGGTGGATGCACAGATCAACCCCATGGGGCTCAGTTCGCTGTCCCGTGTCCCACAGGAGCTGGGCTGTGGTGCCAGCTTGGGCGTCATCTCCGACAACGTGCTGGTGACGGGGGGCCAGGGCTGCGTGTCCTTCTGGGACATCGGCTACGGGGACCTGCTGCAGACCGTGTACCTGGGCAAGAGCAACGAGGCGCAGCCGGCGCGCCAGATCCTGGTGCTGGACAACGCCGCCATCGTCTGCAACTTCGGCAGCGAGCTCAGCCTGGTCTACGTGCCCTCGGTGCTTGAGAAGCTGGACTGAGGAGCAGCAGGGCCAGGCGGCTCCAGCAGCGCTGCCGACACCCAGCAGGGCCCGCCTGCTCCTCGCCCTGTTCCAGCACCTTCCCTGCGGCCCCGGAGGCGCCCGGGCACGGGACGGTGCAGAGGGACACGGGGATGGTGCAGAGGGACACAGGGATGGTGCAGAGGGACACAGGGCCCACAGGGCAGGGCGGGCAGGGGTGGTGGCTCCCAGTGCTGACCTGCCCAGGGCAGCCGGGGACTGTCCCAGAGCACAGGAGAGCCCCGGGGGGCAGCGGGGAGAGGGCCAGGCCCGACCCCACCTGGGCATGGCTCGGCCCCCACGTGCCTTAGGGTGCGGCAGGGCCCCGCCCCGGCCCCAGCAGCCCAGCCCTATTTATTTATACGCTGTAAATAGTTATTATTTATTGGGGGGGGGGTCCAGCAGCACCCCCTTGCTGTGCTCTGGCACAGCTGCCCTGCCCAGCCCCTCCTGTGCCCCGTTGGCAGCAATAGCACCTTCCTCCTCCTCCTCCTCTCCCCCCCCGGGCTGTGGGACCACAGGAGGCTTTTCTCAGGTTGGGAGCGGGTGGGAGCCTCGCCCCCTCCTGCAGGTGCTGGGGAGGGACCCCTGGGCGGGGCTGTGGGGACACAGTGGGACCAACGTGCTGCCACGGGCAGGGACACCCCGGGCGAGGGGCTCCCCCCAGAGCCCCCTGCCCACTGCGGGCCGGGGGCTCCACTGCCCTCCCCATTGCACTACGGGCCCCGCTGCAGCCCCTCTGGGGCCGGGGGTCCCACCCCCTCCTGCTGAGCCCCCGAAACGCCAATGATGTCTGATCTTGACCCCCGGTGATTGTAGAGGCAGTGCCGGCCCGGCAGAGGGGACGTCTCCAGCCCCGGGCCCCAGGTGGGACCCCCAGGACGGCCCCACGGGTGGCCTTCGCCCAGCTGTACCTTTGTGCTGTACAGGGGACGCTTTTTGTACCAGATCGTGTTTTATAACGTGTGCGAGAACATCCATTAAACGGAGCTAACCTGACCTGGCTGCCCCCCGCCCTGGCACCCCAGCAGTGCAGCCCTGCAGAGAAACTCGCTTTATTTTAGTAGCAAAGAGCTGAAAAAGTCAGTTCTACCTGGGGTCGGCGTGGGGCTGGGGGGGCCAGGGGCCCCCGCCCCCCTCACGCCTTGTTGAGTGTCCAGAGGGGGTCGAGCATGCTCAGGGGGTCGTCGCTGGGCCGGGGCCCCCGGAGCCCCTCGCCCGGCTGTGCCTGCAGGAAGTTCTGCTTGTTCATGCGCTGTTTGCCCTTCAGGGAGCTGTCCAGGCTGAAGGCCTCGGGCGTGAGCGAGGCCAGCAGCTCCAGCGAGGACGAGGAGGAGGCAGGGGGGGCAGCAGGGGGCTCCGGCGTCCCCTCTGTCCCTTTGGGGATCTCCCCCACGTGGTTGCTGCTCTCGGTGTCACCCTGTGCCTCGGGGAGGGGTGGTCCCGGGGCGGGGGGCTCAGGGACAGCTGCACCAACACCGTCCACAACCCCGTCGGGGAGCGCCGGCAGCACCTCGGGGTCCGTGGGGTCCAGAGGGGGGGTGGGATCCGCCCCCCAGCCCCCCCCGGGCTCTGCACTGGGGCCCCCCGGTTTGATGCTGAGCTTGGCGATGGTGGCCTGGATGGAGCTGATGGGCACGTCCCCCCCCAGCACCAGGTCCTGGGGGTCCTGCTGGAAGTAGAGCTGGGGAAGAGCAGCCCCGTGAGCCCTGGGGGTGGCAGAGCCCCCCACGCCCTCCCTGCCACCCTCCCCCTGTACCCACCTTGGGCGAGGTGCTGTTGGGGGGCTTGGGCAGTGCGGGGGTCCCCACGCCGTGGCGCAGCAGCACCTGCTCCACGTGCAGCAGGACGGCCTCGAAGCAGAACTTGAGGTGCAGCTGCAGGGGAGGGGACACGGTGAGACCCCCGAGGGGCCGCGCCCCCCTCCCCACGCCCCCAGCCCACCCGTACCTTCTCCTGCAGCATGTGCTTGCGCTGCTGCCGCATCCTCCTCACCAGCTGCGCCAGGTCCGGGATGCCCTTCCCGGCCTCCACCTCCTGCACGGCCGCGTACAGCAGGCAGAAGGCCCCGGTGCGGCCCACGCCGGAGCTGCAGAGAGACCCCCGGCTGTGACACCCCGAGGGGGGACCCGCCCCAGCCCGGGAGCCCCCCGGGACCGCCCGGCCCCGCTCACCTGCAGTGCACCACGACGGGGGTGTGGAGCGGGCGCTGGTGCAGGTAGTGGCCGTGCACCTCCTGGATGAAGCGGAGGAGGCTGCCCTTGCTGTCCGGCAGGCCCCTGCCAGGGGGACACACACACACACACACTCACTGGGGCGGTCCTCACACTCAGCTCCCTCCCCCAGAGGGGTCAGGGCTGCCCAAACCCCCCAGCTGTGGTGCCGCAGCACCCCCAGGGCAGATCGGGGCCCCCCAGCCCTTCCACCTTCCCCCGTCCCCGCCCGCAGCCCCCCTGCCCGCCCCGGTCCGTACAGCTCAGGCCACGAGGTGAACTGGAGGTGGGCGACGGTGCGTTTGAGGCTCTGGTCGCGGAACTGCAGGCTCAGCATCCGCTCCACGTGCGTGGGGGTCACACGCAGGCTGGTGAGCACCAGGGTCAGGGGGCCGTGGGCCACGGGCTGGCCCCGCTCTGACGGGAAGTACCGGAGCACCTTCTGTGGGGACCGGGGGTCAGCACACACCGTGGGACCCCCGGTGACACCGCTGGGCAGTGCCAGGGGCGCCAGCCAGGGTGTCCCAGCCCCAGCGGGCCGAGGACACTGGTCCCAGTCCCAGGGGCCCTGCCCCGCCACCACCGCCGTCCCTCCCCCAGGCCAGGACTCACCTTGTCCAGCTCCTGCTCCGACACCAACATGACGACCACGGAGACCTTCTGCTCGTAGATCATGAGCCAGAAGTCTGCGGCGGTGCCGAGCAGCGGGGCCTGCGTGGCGATGAGGGCGGGGCAGTACGGGGACAGGTCCTCCACGCGGCTGGCGTTGATGTAGTCGTCCTTGCCCGAGCGCAGCACGACGCGGTTGCGGTCGTAGGGCATGATGTCCTGGTGCCGGTTCTTCATGGAGTAGCAGCGGGCGATGGCGATGGAGCGCTGGCGAGCGTCGCGCTCCTGCAATTCCTGCAGCTCCTTCCAGAGCGCGTCCAGCTCGGAGCCGCCGCCGGGCGAGGGCCGCTCCAGCCGCTCGCACAGCGCCCGGAACCGCTCCAGCTCGGCCCGCAGCCGCTGCACCCGCTCGGGCTCCGCGTACGGGTCGGCCTCGATCACCTGCACGGCCCGCGGGCGCTGCCCCTCCTGCGCCCCCGCCTTGGTGGGCTGCAGCAGCCCCGCGGCCGCCGCGCCCCCCGGGTGGCTCTCGGGGCTGGAGGACAGCAGGTCTGCGGGGCAGGGGCTCTGCCGTGGGAACGGCGTGTCGGGGGCGGCCGGGGCGGGCGGGGGGCGCGGGGCAGGGGGCTGCATGGGCAGCGCCGGTACCGGGGAGGGCGCCGGGGACGGCACCAGCGGGCCCTGCACCACCACGGTGCCCGGCACGGGGCTGGGGGCCGGGCTGGGGGCGGGCAGGGAGCCGGGGGGCAGCGGGGTGCTGGGGGGGGCCGGGCTGGGGCAGAAGGGCACGGACGGGAGACCCCCCAGCGCCGGGGGGCCGCTCGGGGCAGGGGCTCTGGGGAAGGACACGGCCCCCGGGTGGGGGGTGAGCCCCGGCGGGGGCAGCGGGTCCTGCCCCGGGAGCTGGTAGAGCTGGGGGGGCAGCGGGGGCTGGCCGGGCCCGGGGGGCGGCAGCTGCCCCCCAGGACCAGTAAAGGGCTGCTGGGGGAACTGGGCCGGGGGCGGCAGGGACGGGCGGGGGGGCGGCTGGAAGGGCAGCGGGGCCTGGGCCGGGCCCGGGGGCAGGAACGGCCCCGGGGGGAACTGCTGGGGACCCTGAGCAGGGGCAAAGGTGTTGGGGGGCTGTGGGGGGGGAAAGGGGTGCTGAGCCGGCGCCACGAAGGGCTGAACCCCCCCTGTGGCGTAGGGGAAGGGGGTCGGGGGCCCCCCCGGGCGCTGGGAGGGCAGGAAGGGGCCCGGGGGTCCCCGGGGAGGGGCGGTGCAGCTGGAGATGGGCGCCTGCACACTGTCCACCGTGGTGGTGGCCGGGCGGGTGCCGGGGGGCTCGGGGCCGCCCACCCCCGGCTGGGCACCCAGGGGAGCTGCCCCGGGGCCGGGGGGACGGAGCGGGCCGGGGGTCCCTCCGGGCTGGCCCAGGCCGTAGGTGGGGGCGGGCAGGGCCCCGTGCTGGGGGGACGAGCGAGGGGGCAGGACGTGGGGCCCCCCGAAGGCCGGCTGTCCCGGAGCACGGATCAGGGGGGCGGCCGGGAAGAGCTGGGGGGCGGCCGGGGCTGGGCTGGGGCCGGGCCCGGCCGGGGCCGAGGGCTGCAGGAGCTGCCCCGGGGCCCCCCCTGCGGGGGGAAAGGGGCCGGGGGGCGCGGGCAGGCGGTAGTGCCCCGGGAAGGGGGGCGTGGGGCCCAGGGCGGGCAGGGGGGCACTGGCCACTCCGCCCGGGGGCACGAAGGGCTCGGGGGGCCGCAGCAGCCCGGGCAGGGCGGCCAGCGTGGGTGGGGGCAGCTGTGGCAGGGGCCCGGGCAGCAGCTCCGGGGGAAGGCTCCGCAGCTCCTCCGGCAGGTCCGGCAGCCCCAGGGAACCCAAATCTGCGGCCTCGGGGCCCCCGGGCTCCAGCTCCTTCTTCTGCAGGGGGGGCTTGGGGGCGGTGGGCCGGGGGGGCGGCTGCTTCTTCAGCTCCCTGGGGGAAGGGGAAGGGGCTCAGGGAGGGGCCGGGCACTGCCCACCCACCAACCCCCCTCCTTGGGCACCGGGACCCCCAAGTTGCCACCCTGAGCACCCAAAGGCCCTTCCCACCTCGCAGGGGTCTCAGCAGCACCCACCTCTCGAGCAGCTGCTGCCGGTGGGCCTGGCTGGCCTGGCATGCTGCCCGTGCTCTCTCCAGCAGCTTGGCTGCCTTCCCCTCCAGGTCCGTGTAGAAATCCTTCCCCTCCTGGGACTTCTTCATCAGGTCCTCGTAGGCCTCATAGGAGGCCACCAGGGTCTGCACAGTGGTGTTCCACCTGGAGAGGGGCACGGAGGGGAGGGGTGAGACGCTGGGATAAAAGTGTCCCCCAGCTCCAGGCACTGGGGGGACCCACCAGCTCCCACTGGGATGGGCAGGGGGCAGGACAAAACCACCAGCACAGCCCCGAGCAGTGGGTGGGGTGGGAAAAGGTTGGGGTTCAGCTGTTCCTGGGCACAGAACCCCCCACTCACTTGTGCTCCACCTCGGCCAGGCTCTTGCGCACGGCCGCGTACTTGACATTGGCATCGGTCAGGGCCTTCAGCACGTTCTCCTGGGCTGCCAAGTTCTGCTCCAGGTACACCTTGAGCTGGTCATACTTCCTGAGCTGCTCCTCAAAGAGTTTCTGCAAGGAGAGGGGAAGGTCTGTGGGGCTCCGGGCCAGAGCAGCCCCCCAGGGGGACAGGGGGGTGTCCCCAGCCCCACCTTCATCTCGGAGCGGTCGGTGGTGACCAGCGAGGTGGTGATGTCGTCCTTCTGGATCATCTCCCGCAGCTGCTGCTCCAGGGACAGCCGCTGGTCCCGCATCTCCTGCACCTTGGCCAGGATTCGCTTCAGGTTCTGCAGCACCTGTTTGTCCTCTGGGGGTGGGAGGGGATCAGGGGCTGGGCCAGGCCCAAGGAACCACACAGAGCCCCCGGGGTGGGATCGGCAGCGGGGAGGAGCCAGGCCCTGGGACAGTGACCAGGTCTCTGTCCCTTCTGTCCCCAGAAGGCACGTTTCCAGGGGGACAAGCCCCCACCCCAGCTCATACAGAAGGTGTCAGTGCCAGGTGACAAACAGGGACTCCCAGAGGGGCACAGGAAGGGGCAGCCCTGCCTCCCCCAGCCCAGGGAGACACATCCAGCCCCCTGAGGAGGGCACAGCCCTGCCTCTCCCAGCCCAGGGGGCACAGCCCTGCCTCCCCCCAGCCCAGGGGGCACAAAGGGCACAGCCCTGCCTCCCCCAGCCCCGGGGGCACAGCCCTGCCTCCCCAGGCCAGGCCTCACCTTCGCTCAGGCTGGGGGTGGGCAGTGCAGCCCTGACCTGCTCCAGGGGGCCGCCGAGCAGGCGCAGGTTGCCCAGGTGCAGGTTCATGGCGCGGTGCAGCTCCGTGTTGGTGAAACTGGCCTTCTCGTGCAGCTCCAGGTACTTGGAGCACTCCTTGCTCACCTCAGCCAGCCCTGGGGGCGACCCTGGTGCTGGAGGGACCCTCCCCAGCAGCTCCTGCAGCTTCTGCTCCTGCGCCTCGTCCTCCTCCAGCAGGTCCCGGATCTCCTTCAGCGACGCCTCCACGTCCGTGAAGACCCCGGAGAGCACTGGGGGGACACGTGGGAGCTGGGGAGGGGCTGGGACACCTCCTGCCTGCCCTGGGCCTGGAGCCAGGCATGGACATGGCATTCTGGGAATAAACCTGGCCTCCTGGGCACCCACCCCCCACAAGGGTCACACCCCTCCCATCCAACCAGGAAATCACTTTGGGATTCAGGAATTTCTGCTAGCACAGGAGCAGCCATGGGTGTGGCCCTTCCCAACACCCAGCCGTGCCCAGGGTGGGCAGTACCAACCCGCAGAGACCCCCAGCCCCGGGCAGGGAGCAGTGGTGCCCCCAGGGCCCCCAGGGGTCCCAGTCCCTCACCCTGCATGGACTGGACGAGGTTGCGGACGGTGTCGGGGCGCACGCTGAGCGCTGCACATTTCTCCATCAGCACGGGAGGGATGTGGTTGTACATGTCCAGGTTGTCCACAGTCTCAGGGTCCAGCTGCATGGAGTCCATGAACTGGCTGTGGGGCAGAGAGGGGCCCCTCAGGGGTGGCCGTGTGCCCCCTCCCAAAAGCCCAGGACCACCAGGACCACTAGGCCCCCCAGGCCCCACCAGTCCCACTCACGTACTCCAGCACTTCGTTCTTGGCCTCGATCTTGGCCATCACGTCCCGCAGCAGTTTGGCCTTTTCCTCGCTGTGACAGGACAAAACATCCCATGAGAGCAAGGAAACCTCTGCCAGGATTCCTGAGCCCCCTGAGCCCCAGTCCCCCCGGAGAACTGGCTGGAGCCCTGTCCAGCTCTGGCTTTGGTCCCCTCCAGCCCCTCCAGTCTGTGAAGCCCAAGCTGGGACAACGGGTCCTTGCTGGGATCCACACCCCTATCCCATCCCATCCATCCCCACCCCACTCTGGACACACCTGTACAGGGAGGAGGCCTCGTGGGCAGCCATGGGCACCAGTTTGGCAAAGATGTCGGGGCCAGTGACCGCAGGGTCCGTGGGGTTCACGGGCAGAGCCTTCACCAGGGGGGCACCTGCAGGACACAGCCTGGCTGGGGTCGTTCCCAGACAGATCCTCCCACCCAGTCCCAGCAGATCCCGGTCCCTGGGGGTCCCAGAGCCCCCCGGGTGTGTCCCACTGCCCACCTTTGACCGACTGCAGGGTGTCCAGTGCAGGCACGGCCTCGTGGTAGATGAAGTCGTTGTCCTTCTTGGCTGAATTGTACCTGGAATTGGGAAGTGATGCTGTGTCAGGAGGGGCAGGCAGCATTCCTGGCTCCCCAAGCTCACTCCCACTGGGATCAGCCCCCTTGGATCACTCCAGCATTCCCACAGCAGCTGTTCATCCCCAGAGCCTGGGGCAGTGCCAGGCCCTGCACTGGGGGCACCAGGGACACTTCCCAGGCTTCTCATCCAGCATTCCCAACCCCTGGAGAAGGACAGAAACACCATCCACACTCACTTCCCACCAATCACATCCATGGTGAACCTCAGGGCTTCCTGCACAGTTTCAGGCTGGCCCTGTGGAATTGAGAGCAGGAATCACTGTCTGAGCATTCCCAGAGCCTCCCAGGCACCTCCCACCGTGCTCCAGATGGGAACAGAGGGGCCTAGAGCCTCTTAAACCCATCCCAATCCTCCCCTTCCCAGTCTGACAGCCCAGAGCCCAGCCCTGGAGTGGGAAACCCCCAATTCCTGCTCCCAGGAACACACCTTTGCCAGCTTGATGGCTTCGTTGAGCTTATCCAGAGCACTCTGGAAGTAGATGACCTGTGTAGAGAATAGGAATTGGGGTCAGCACAGGCATCCATGTCCCTGCTCTGCACAGGACACCAGTTCCTGAGGGCCAGAGCTTCCCAGGGCTTTCCCAGAGCTCCCAGACACTGACAGGACACAGGACATGGGCAACACACTGGTGGATGCCCAGTGTGCCAACCTCAACCCCCCGGAGCAAATGAAATGGGATGGCACAGCCTCACTTACCCTTTCACCAAACTTCTGCTGCTCCTCGGCCTGTTTCCCCATGTGCAGCTGCAAGAAAACAGGGATCAGAACTCTGGAACTCCAGGGAGAGCTCTGGGAGGGGCAGGAAAAGCCCAGGGAGCACAGGGAGAGCCCCCCCAGATCCTGTCCCACTCACATGGGCCACGGCAGCAAAATAGTAGATTTTCATCTGAACCAGCTTCTTCCAGTCCTTCTGGATCTTGCCCAGCAGCGAGGCTGTCTCTGAGTTCTCCAGGGCCCTGCAGGCCTCCTTGTAGTAATCCACCACCTGTGGGGAGGGACAGGGCTGGGGGGAACCTGGGGACACACACCCCAGCTGGGATCAGGGCAGTGTGGGCACCAGCCCTGGGATTTGGATCTCCCAGAAAAATGGTCAGTGGGGGACTCAGGGATGTGTCTGGGATCAGAGCCAGGGACTGGTGACATCACTGGGACACCTGTCCCCAGTCCAGGCTGCTCCAGGCCCCATCCAGCCTGGCCTTGGACACTTCCACAGCTTCTCTGGAAAATCCATTCCAGTCCTCACCACCATCACAGCAAAGTCCTTCCCAAAATCCCACTCAAACCTCCTCTCTGGCAGTGGGAAGCCATTCCCAATGTCCTGTCACTCCAGGCCCTCTCCCTGGACTGTGCTGGGAGCAGCTCCTGGAGCTCACCTGGGCACTGATCCGGGCCACGAGGAAGCTCTTCCTGTTGTCCAGCATGGACTTCTCCAGGAGACACTCCTGTGCCTGGCCCTGCCAGGGACAAGAGGGGAATGTCCAATGTCCCCAGCCCTTGGGACACCCCTGACCCCCAGCAGGACCCACCAGCTCCAGCCCTTTTCCTGAGAGGTCAGAGAGGCACAGGGAATATCAATCCCAAGGTGCCCAGGAATGGGACACAGCCTTCCCTGACTCCCACTGCCCCCCAGAACCTCCTCTCCATCCCAGAGGAAGCCCAGATCCCACAGACAACTCCCCATGGGACACCAGAGTCCCATCTCCCTGGATCCCCAGGGAACACCCCCGCTACAGACACAGCTGAAGGTGCTGTCCCAGTGTGCCCAGTGCCCCCAGTTCTCACCAGCATGAGGTTGATGTTGAGGCTGAGGATCTGGTGGCTCATGTCGACGCTGTAGGAATGTGGGAAGTGGTCACGCAGGTAGGTGAAGGCACCAGCAGCACATTGGAAGTGGGTGCAGGAAACCTTCATGCCCTGAAGGATGGAATTGTTTGGGGTGGAAAAGTCTTCCCAGGCCACGGAGTTCACCCATCCCCCAGCACTGCCAAGGCCACCACTGACCATGTCCCCAAGTGCCACATTCACAGGGCTTTTAAACCCCTCCAGGAATTGGGATCCACCCCTGCCCAGGAAGGCATTTTCCCAATATCCAACCTAAACCTCCCCTGGTGCAACCTGAGGCCATTTTCTCTCCTCCTGTCCCTTGTTCCCCTGGAACAGAGCCCCACTCCCCCTTGGCTCCACTGTCCTGCGCCTCTGAGGACCCTCCTGAGCCCCCCTTGTCCCTCAGTCCCTCCTGGTGATCCCAAAGCTGCCCCCAGGATTCCAGGTGTGTCCTCCCAGTTTCCAGCACAGGGACAGCCCCTTCCCTGTCACCCCCCCGTGTCCAGGTGCTCCCCTGTCCCCCCATTACCTCCTCAGACACCCTCTTGTCCATGGCTCCCAGCATGGAATGCAGTGCTCCTGTGGGGACAGGCCAGGGCTCAGCAGGGAAGGGACCCCCTGATGTCCCCAGGATCGGGGCCTTGGAGCAGGAGGAATGCTGGTTCCCAAACCCACAGGAATGTGGGAGCAGGTGGGTCCCAGGTGGGGAGGGGTCCCAGGTGGGGAGGGGTCCCGGGGGTCCTGGCCCTCACCCAGGTTGTAGAGGACACAGGCCTGCTCGTACTTGATGTCCTCGTGCGTCACCGTCTTCCCCGAGAAGATCTCGGTCCTGGGGGAGGAATGGGGGTCAGAGCAGAGGCAGCAACCAGGGATACCTCCAGGAGGAGGATCTGTTGGGGACCCTGCTCCCCAAGGGTCCCTGGGAACCCCCTGTGCAGGACACTGCCCCCCAAAGGTTCCCTGGGATCCCCCCATTCCACCCCGGGGCAGGACACTGACCCCTGAGGGGCCCTCAGGACCCTCCTGTGCCAGGACCCCATTCCCCAAAGGGCCCCTGGGATCCCGCTGTGTCATCTTGGGGCAGGACCAAGTGGTGCCCAGGACCCTCCTGTGCAGAACTCCATGGCCGAGGGGGTCCCTGGGACCTTCCTGTGCCACCCCATGGCAGGACACCCTTCCCCAGGGGGTCCCCTGTGCCAGGGCACCACTCCCAGAGGGCTGCCCAGCACCTCCCCGTGCCACCCCTGGGGCAGGACCCTGTTCCCCCAGGGGGTGGGCACAGGACCCCCCTCACCATGTGACGGGCACGGCCGCATCCTGCCCGGCGCCCATGGGGATGCGGCTCTGCAGGAAGTGCAGCTGTCCCAGGTACTTGCGCAGGGTGCTGCAGCCCTCGAAATCCCTGGGCACGCTGACGGCGCTCTGGGGACCGAGAGCAGGGACAGGGGCCCTGGGGACACATTCCAGGCAGGAACAGGACCCAGGGGACAGGGCAGAGCCGGCCCCATCTGGCTGCTCAGTGAGGCCAAACCCACGGAAAACCTCGGGAATCGGGGTGTGCTCCCAGAAATGAGGCTGGAGGAGCCACGTTATGGGGTCTCTGAGATCCCAGCACAGCTCCCGAGGGATTTGGGGACACCACCAGGACGTGGGGGTGGCCTGGGCTCTGCTGGGAGAGCAGGAGCACCAGGAAGGTTCCCAACCTCCCGCCCCTGGGTGAGTCTCAGCACCAGAGTGGGGATGGCCGAGCCCCCCTCCCATCCCTGGGCCTGCTGGGGACCCCAGAGCCACCCTCAGGAGCTGTCCCTGCTACCCCTGCCCGGCAGCTCCTGGATCACCGGGACCACCCCAAGGCTGTTCTGGGGGACACAGGGAGGGAGAACAGCAGCTCCAGCACAGCTCCCGGCCCGGGGGGCTCGGGGGGGGCAGCAGAGCCAACCCAAAGCCCCCCAAGGGTCCCACCTGGGCAGGTCCCACCTCACCTGCCGGAGCAGCTCCAGCTTCCGCAGCTCCTCATTGTAGTTCTCCGGGTTTTCCCCATAATTCTTGAGGACAAACTGGGGAAGGGGAGGGGTGTGAGGGGCCTGGAGACCCCCGGGGATCCCGGGCTGGGCCGGGGGGCTTGAGGATGCTCCGCCCCCCCAGGGGAGTTCCTTCCCCATGGGCAGGGGAAGGAATCGGGGAGTTGCCGAGATCGGATAAAGGAACTGTGGGGAGGGAGAGGGTCCCCCTGACCCACGCAGTGAGGCAGGCTGGGGACATTCCCGGGGCTACCTGTGCCCTGTGTCCCCTCCCGAAAGTGCGGGGGGAGTGATGCAATGGCGGGGGGAGCCCCAAATCCTCCCCCTTCCATAAATCCCGGCACGGGCAATGCCGGGCCGGGGCGGAGGTTGTTTACAGCGGGTCATGAAGTGATTACTCAGGTCCCCACGGGGGTGGCAGGACGGGCCGTGCCCCTCCCGGCCCTCGGTGAGCTCCGGGCGGGGGTCGCCCCGTGTCTCCCACTCCCCGGTGCCCGCTCTGCAGACCCCCCACCCCTGTCCTGATCCACAGGCCCCCCCGCTACCGCCGGGACCCCCAAACTCCTCCCGGTGCGCCTTTCCCTGCCCACCCCAGCTCCCAAACACCCCCAGGCCCTCACAACCCCCTCACAATCCCCCGCCCTCCCCCTCAGGCCCCACCCCGGGCCCACCTTCTTGACGGCGGCGTTGAAGGCGAACTCGCCGGCCTCCTTGAGGTCCAGCCAGATCATGGGCATGCGGGGCACGGCCTCCATGGCGGTGGGGCCGCTCCCGGTGCCCCCGGTTCTCCCGATCCCGGCCCGGGCCCGCCGGAACCGCGCGCGGGGCCTGGCGGGACACCGAGGCCGCGCGGCACTTCCGGTCCCGTTACCATGGCGACGGGGCCGGAAGTGTCGCGCGGCCTCAGTGTCCCGCCAGGCCCTGCGCGCGGTTCCGGCCACCCGCCCCGCCCACGCGTCACGGTCACGCCCCCTAAGGGCGGGACAAAGTGTTGCCGTGGCAACGCCGCACTCGCTGATAGGCCAGGGCAGGTGTAACCATGGCGACGTCGCGGGCGCTGATTGGGCGACACGGCTGGTGTCATGGCGGAGCTCCGCCTCCTGAGGGGCGGGGCGGTTGCCACGGCAACCCCGCGTGCCAGGCCCGCCCCGTTAATTACTCTGCTAATTACTCCTTTCCCGACCGCCTCCGCTTCCCTCAACGCCGTGACGCCCATTGAGGACTCCAGCATCCCTCCATGGACACCTCGTCCTCCCCAACAAGGCCTATTCCAATAACGTCAAACAATCAGAATAATGTTTTTATCCTACAATATTCCATTAATTTATTTCACTCATTAACTGAATTATTCAATCCCTTAATTAATTGACCCATGAATTTATCTGACTCACTCACTGAATGATCTGGCCCGTTAATTGAATTCTTCTATCCATTAATTGAATGAGTTCCGGCACAGGAGCCCCTCAGGAGCTTCCCAGACCCCGGAGGGACCAGAACCACCTGGTTATAACTGGGACACCCACCCTGGGGACATCAGGATCAGACCCTGGGCCATCAGGACCCAGGGACATTGGGACTCCGGTTGTTGGGGACCTGGGGGTATTTGGGGCTCAGGTGATGGACCCACAGACATCAGGACCCAGGGACAGTGAGTGCAGATGACCTTGGGACATGGGGACACCTGGATCCGGGACAGGGGGACACAAGGTGGGGCCCTGCTCCCCCAGGAATCCCCCCTCTGGCACCTGGAGCTCCTCCTCCCACTCCCACTTTATCACAGTTTTGTCTACAACAGAAGGGAAAAAAGGCTCAGAATGGTAATGGAAGAAACACGGGATCACGTTTAATTGCCTGGGTTTGGTGCAGCTGAATCCACGTTCTCCCATGTGGAATCTGCCCGGCTGCCCCAGCTCTTCCTTCCATCCATGCCTGCTGGATAAATCCCCATGGAATGAGGGCGATGCCATGGGAAGGGTGGGGGCAATCCCAGGTCATGGCATTCCAGGGGGATTTCAGACCCTGGAGACGAGGGGCCGAGGCCTTGGCAGCATTAATTAACCACAACTAGGTTAATTACGGTGGCAGGAGCACTGCACCCACTTCCTGGTGGCTTCCTAAATCCCTCTGGATCGCTGGAGCAGGAGCCTGGAATGGGAAAGGGCAGGAACATCACCGGCCCTGCCTGGGGGTCTCAGAGCCCCCTCTAACCCCCCTGGATACACTCGCCTTGGGACGTGTCCGGGGATTCCATGACCACCCCCGGGAGGCACCGGGAGAGGCCTCAAACATTCCCGGGATACTTTGGCAGGGGTACAGGAATGGGGGGGCCACGGCAGATCCCGCCCATGCTGGAGCCTGCGGCAGGAGGGGCGGGGGAGCCCGGACACGGCCCTTCCCGGGCACTGCAGCAAAGGGAATTACCGGGAACGAGGGAATGCCCGGAGTGGGGCAGGGCTGTGACAACTCACCTGGGCACGTGGTGACTCCGAGCGAATCCTGCCGGGAAGGGCTCTGTGTCCCAGCTCACAGCATTCCCACCGGATTCCAGCCCCAGAGCAGGGGCCGAGACCTTGACACGGTTAATTGGGCAGCGTTAATTAACCAAAATTAGGCCCATTACGGTGGCAGGTCCTTTGAATCCACTTTCTCCTTCCCGGAGGCCTCCTGGGCGGGTCTGGATCCTCGGAGCAGGAGCCTGGAAGGGAAGAGGGAAGGAATGTGAATGTCGCCGGCCCTGCCCGGGGGTTCCAGGGCCCTCCCGCCCCTCCCGTGCTCCCCCGGCTCGCACCCCTGGCCGGGGTGTCCGGGGGTTCCATAACCGCCCCCGGGAAGCGCCGGGAGAGGCCTCAAACGGCCCCGGGATACTCTGGCAGCGCTGCAGGAATGGCGGGGGCCACGCCAGGCCCCGCCACGCTGGAGCCTGCGGGGGGGACA
>JAXCLP010000082.1:386634-397699 GCA_035584035.1 Lepidocolaptes lacrymiger | reverse complement strand
CTGCGGGCGGGGGGGGCCGGCAGGGAGAGCCGGGGGGGGCGGCGGCGGGGGGGCCGGGGTCGCAGCTGGCCCCCTCGGGGGGGGGACGGGCCTCCTCCTTGGCCGGCATCGGCGGGGGGGTCGCGGCCATCGGCGGGGGGGCTGCGGAGAGAGGGGACAGCCCTGAGCGCCGCGGACCCCCACGGTCACCGGGGACCCCCAGGGAGGGAGAGAGGGGACACCCTCCCCCTTCAGTGTTATGGACCCCCAGGGTCACCTCCGGACTAGGGAGGGGGGGGCACAGGGAGGGGGCACCCCGGGTGCTGCCCCGGGGGTGTTGGGGTCACCCCCACCCACCCGGGGAGGGGACAACACGGTGACCCCCACCCACAGCATCTTGAGGGGTCCCCCAGGTTTGGGGACACGGGGGGGGGGACACCGGCGGCTCCCCCTCCTCAGACCCCTCTCTGGGGAAGGGGGAGCACAACAGCCTGCAGCTGAATCGAGGGGGGACTCCAACCCAGACCCCCCAACCCAGAGGGACCCCCAGACCCCCCACAGCCCCCTCCCCACGGAGCCCCGTGCCCTCCTCGCACCGAGTTTGGGGGTGCTCAGCCCCCCTTCGCACACCCGGGGGGTGGGGGCGGCCCCTTCTCCCCTCCAAACACCCCAAAGCCGCCTTGTAGGACCCCCCCACCTCACCTGGACCCCTTCCCCATTACCGGAGCCCCCCTCCCGTTACCTGCGACACCTGCCCCGTTACCTGGGCCCCCCCCACGCCCCCTCCCCGGTTACCTGGGCCCCCCAGGTGTGTGTCCATGGGTGCGGAGGGGTCGGGACCCCCAGACCTGCAGCGCAGCCCCCGCCCCCCCCCCCAACCCGCTGATATAATGGGTGGGGGGCGGGCCCAGCGCCGGGCGGGCCGGGAGGGGGCGGGTCCTCGGGGGTATTTACGGGGCAGGTGTCGCTGCCCCCCCTCCAGTATGAGATGGTTCAGTCCAACCCCCCCCCAACACGTGCTGGGGGGACCCCTGAAAGGTTCACGGAGGGGATCACCCCATCAAGGGGTCCTGTACTCCCCTCCCAACCCCCGTGCCAGTCTGGGGGGCGATTCTGCCCTATAATGGGGAGGGGGGGCTGCTGGGACCCCCTTAATGCAGCCCTTCCCCACCCCTGCCTGGCTGGGGCACCCCCACACTTTGGGGGGATGTTTTGGGGTCCCTCCACTCCCGCCGTACCCCCGGGAGGAGATGCCCTGACGCCCCTCCCGCACAAACCGGGCCCTCATCCCGTTTTGGGGCGCCCTCCAGACTCAGCCCTGAGGCACAGGGGGAGGTGACACTGGGGTGTGTCCCTCCTCCTCCCTCCCTCCCGGCAGGTGACAGTGGCCCCTCCGGGGACACCGGTACGGGGTGACCTTGGGCTGTGCCTCGGTTTCCCCACCCGGTGGTCCCCGGGGGATGGGATGGTGCGGGGGGGGGGTGAGGGGGTCCCTGTACCGCCCGGTATAGGGTGGGGCAGGGGACAACCCCCTGGGGCTCCCGGGAGGTGAGAGAGGGTGGCCCCGAAAGGGGGGTCCCCGAAGTCCCTCCCGTCCGAGCCGGAGCCCCCCGCCTGTGCCGGGCCCGGGGCCCCGGGCGGTGGCAGCTCCCGGGAGCGGGGCCCGCGTCCTGCAGCGCTCCCGCTCCATCCTCATCCTCCGGCTCCATCATTCCAGCCCGTCCTTCATCCCCCCGCTCCGTTCTCATGTCTCCTGCTCTGTCCTCCATGGCTCCCGCTCCATCCTCATCCTCCCGCTCCACCGTTCGCACTCGGTCCCTCATTCCCCGGCTCCATCCTGATGCTCGAGCTCTGTCCTTCATCCCCCTACTCCATCCTCATCCTCCCATCCTGCACCCCTCCCTCCCGCTCCGTCCTTCATCCCCCTGCTCCATCCTCATCGCTCTATCCCGCACCCCTCCCGCTCCCTCTTTCATCCCTCCAGCTCCAGCCTCATGACTCCATCCCCATCCTCCCTTCTCCGCCCTTCATCCCACCGCCTCCATCCTCATCCTCCCGCTCCCTCTTTTCCGTTCCGTCCTTCATCCTTCCGGCTCTGTCCTTCATCCCCCCCGACCCATCCTCATCCTCCGGCTCCCTCGCTCCTGCCCCGTCCTTCATCCCTCCGCTCCCATTCTTCCCTCTCCCCCTTCATCCTCCCTCTCCCTCCTCCTCCTCCCCGCGCCCCCCCGGCCTCACCTGCCTCCGCTCCCTCCGGCATCCCGTTCTGCGCGTCCGATGCGCCCCCCCGGCGGATTTCAGGGCTCCTCCGTGCTCGGCGCTGCCCGCGGTCCCCCCCGGCCCGGCCCCCGCCGCCGGACCCCCCCGCTCTGCTCGGCGGGGCGGACGCGGCTGCGGCGGCAGCGCCGGAGCATCAGCGGGGCGGGGGCATCGGCGGGGGGGCTCGGCCCCGTCACCCCGCTGATGTCAGCGGCGATCGCGGCCCGCCCGGCCCCGCTCTGTCGCGATACGGGGTTTGTGCCGGAGGGCGCTGCGGCGGGGAGGGGTCGGGGGGTGGTGGGGGGGCTCAGGGCCCACCCAGCGCTTGCATCAGCTCCGGGGGGAGTGGGGGGGGATAGGGGGATGGGGGGGCGGGGCCCGGCCTCAGTTTCCCCCACTTTGTCCCTTAATAAAGGGGGATGAACCTCCCGGGGTGGGGGGACACACAGGGCGGAGCCCCCCGAAAAGTGTCTGCGCCGGTGTGGTGACACCGGGGGTGGACATCGGGGGGGGCACAGCCTCAGTGTCCCCTCCCGGAGAGGGGTTTTGTCCCTTAAAAGAGAGGGCTGAGCATCTCGCGGTGTCTTGGGGGGATCTGGCGGGAGGGACACAATGGGGGGCGCCCCCTCAGAGCATCTGCACGTGTGTGGTGACACCAGAGTGGGGGGACCCCGCGTGTCCCCCGGGTATTCGGGGGGGGAGCCAACCTGAGTCCTCCCCCAGAAGGGGATTTTGTCCTTAAAAAAGGGTGATGAGCCCCCCGCGGGGTCCTTGGCGGGGATTTGGGTAGGGGACACACAGGGCGGAGCCCCCCTGAAAGAGTCTGCGCGCGTGGTGACAGCGCGGGTGGGGGGGACACGGACCCGCGTGTGCCCCCCGCGTGTCCCTGACGGGGGGGGACAGGGCTGTGCGTTGCCATAGAAACGGTCCCCCCCCCGGTTTCCCTGGAGACGGGGAGGGAGGAGGATGAGGAGGGGTCCCTGGGGGGGGGGACACACACGACCCCCCCGAGCAGAGGGGTGGGAGGGGGGTGATGCCCAGGGGGCACCGGCTGTCCCCCGGTGCTGTCCCGGCTGGGGACATGTCACCCCACGGCCCGACCCCCCCAGTAACGCCCCCGAGGGACGGTGCGGGGTCGAGGAGCCGAGGCGCGGGCACGTGGAGCGATCCCAGCCCCCCCCGGGCACTGTCACCCCCCCGGCACTGTCTGTCACCCCCCCGGGCACTGTCCCCCCCCGCTGGCACCGAGGCCGTGCCCGCGCTGCCGGTGCCAGGCACAGCCCCAGCTCCGACGGTGACTCAGCAGCTCCGGCCCCGCCGGGTCCCCTCTGTCCCCCTCTGTCCCCCCCGACGGCCGGAGGGGTCCCGGGCCAGGTGGCCGCTAATCCGTCCCCAAAGCCCTTCTCGGCCCCAGGGCATCGCTCCCGGGGGTCTCCTGGGCCACCCTGTCCCCCCTCCCCGTGCGGGGACACGGGGACACCGTGGGGGCTCCGGGCTGCAGAGACCCCCCCCAAATCTCGGGTCTCCCGGTGCCCCCTCCCCACCGCCGGGGCCAGCCCTGTCCCTGTCCCTGTGGCCACCTCCGTGGGGGGGACAATCCCAGGATAATCGGGAATAAAGGCCGGGTGGCTCCTGATCCCGATCCCGGCTCAGACCTGCGGCCCAGCCACGGCGGGAGGGGTGGGATGTGGCGGGGGGGACATGGAGGGCTGGTCCCCACGGGCACAGCCACGGTGCCACCAACACTGATGTCACCTGGCACTGATGTCACCCAGAACTGATGTCACTTGACCCCACTCTGACCCACCCCACTGTCACCCATCCCCCAATGTCACCTGGCACTGATGCCAACCAACCCCAATGTCACCTGTTCCCAATGTCACCTTGCAGTGATGCCAACCAGCCCAAGGTCACCTGCTCCCAGTGTCACCTGGCACTGATGTCACCCAATGTCACTTGGCCCCAAGGTCACTTGACCCTCATGCTGGCACTGATGTCACTCATTCCCAATGTCACTTGGCCCCAAGGTCTGGCACTGATGTCACTTGGCCCCAATGCCACTCATTCCCAATGCCACCCATCCCCAGTGTCACCCATCCCCAATGTCACCCCTCCCCAATGCCACCCCTCCTCAATGTCACCATGCCCCAGCCACCATCCCTGTACATTTGGGGTTTATTTGAGCCGTTTGTGACACGGAGCAGCAATGCTGGAGCCACCTGGGGACAGTGACCATGCTGTGGCCACTTGGCTCCACCTGGGCACAGTGACCTGGTGACATTGCCACCTGGGCACGGTGACTTGGCCACCTTGGCGTGGTGACCTGGTGGCCTTGGCGTGGTGACCTGGTCACCCTGGAGCAGTGACACGGCCCCCTGGGTGAGGTGAGGTGGCCCCTGGGTGGGGCTAGGTGGCCGTGGCCGTGTCAGTGGCCATGTCAGTGGCCAGGGCCTTGGCCACCTTGTCCCTCAGGTAGGACACTCGCTGCCGCTCCAGCTTCAGCTCCAGGAACTCGTAGTGGGGCACCTGCAGCAGGAAGGGGACATGGCAGGAGCCCATGGAGGGCCAGGGATGGCCCCAGCCTATCCTGGTCCTTGGGGTCCCACCAACCACGTGGGAAGGTCTCAACACCCACCCGGGGGTCCCAGAACCCACCTGGGATATGCCCAGTGCCCACCTGAGGGGTCCCACCACCAACCAGGGTAGACAGGGATACCAGGAGTTGACAGTGACCCTGCGGGGGCTGACAGTGACCCCGTGGGGGCTGACACGTGGCTGCCACCCTCCCTCCCCCCAGGGCTATAATTACCCCCGGGGTTTAATCCTGGATGACCCCGTGGGATCAGCCCTAGGAGCTTGTCTGTGTCACCTCCCTGTCACCCCCCCGGCCCCCCTCCCATCACCTGGCAGGTGGCCCCGGGGGGATCACAGTGGCTCATCCCTGCTGAGCCCTGGGGAGGGGGGGAGCTGGCAGCCTCCCAAAAGCTGTCTGTGCCCCCATCCCTATGGAACCACCTGTGCCAGGAGGGCGGTGGCACCTGGCTGGTGTCACCAAAGTGTGGCCACAGGGACTGTCCCCAGGTGAGGCCATACCTGAGTCCTGGGTGCACCTCACAGGGTGCTGCTCCCAAGAGGGAACAGGTTCAGATGGCACTGGGGGGGTTCAGGTGGGGTTTAGGGAATATTTTGGGACTATTCCTCCTGGAAAGGGCTGGGGGAGTTGAAGTGCCACATGGATATGGCACATGAGGACAGGTCAGTGGTGGCCCTGGCAGTGTGGGGACACACAGGTGGTCCCCAGGGGGTTTCCCAGCCCAGCATTCCCAATCCCAGCATTCCCAGCCCGCTCACCTCCACCAGCAGGAAGCCGGCCCTGTGCAGGTGTCTCCGTGCCAGGGCCCCCCTGCCCAGGAGATCCCGGCCCCGGGAGCTGAACTGTGGGAACTCCCAGCACAGGAAGGCCACCCTGGGGACATGGGGACAGCAGGGGGCACACGGGACATGAGGCTAAGCACGGGCAACACCCAGAGCCCACAGACCCCCAGCCCTGGGCAGAGCTGTCCCTCTCCAGTCACCTCCTGTCCCACTCCTCGTCCCCTCTCCTTGTCCTCTTACTTGTTCTGTCCCCATTCTGTCCTCCCTCCTCTTCCCCTCGCTGTCCCCCTAGTCACCTCTTCTCCCCCACTGCCCCTTTCTGTGCCACTCCTCCCCTTGTGTCTCCTTCCTTTTCCTGCCACTGTCCCACCCTGGTCCCCACCTTGAGTGACCCCCCCAACCCTCTCCACCTCCTGGCCCGGGTGCCTTTGTCCCATCCTGTCCCTTGCCCACCTCCTGGCCCCCAGGGGCAATGCCTTTGTCCCCGTTTCTCTCTTCTTCCTCCTGTCTCACTCCTTTGGCACCCACTGTTCCCTCTCCACCTCATGGTCCTTGGGGACAGTGGCTCTGTCCCCTCCATCCCCTGCCCCCCTCTTGTCCCACCCTGTCCCCTGCCCACCTCTTGGCCCCTGGGGGCAGTGGCTTTGTCCCCTCAGAATGGGACAGGTGGGGGGCACTGAAGTCCCTCACAGGCAATGGTTTGTTGTCACTGTCCAGCACCACCTCAGCGTCTGTGGGGACAGAGGGGACAGGGGGGCTCAGAGCCATCCAGGGGCTCTCCCTGACTCCGCTCTGGGCAGGAGATGTGTCCGTGGGGGCTCCGTCCCCCATGTCCCATGGGAGGGGACACAGGCCACACGGAGCACGGAGGTCACTGTGGCAGCCGGTGGCCGGTCCCCGACACTGAGGGAGAGGGACCGAATTTGACTGGGCTGCGGGGGGGGTACAGGGGGGTGACAGGGCTGGGGAGCAACAGGGGAAGGTGACAGGGCTGGGGGGTGACAGAAGGTGGCAGGACTGTAGTTGCCCAAGGTGACAGGGCTGGGAATACCTGGGGGTGCCCAAGGAAGGTGACAGGGCTGTGTGGGTACGTTGGTGTCCCCAGGGCAGGTGACAGGGCTGTGGGTGCCCAGGGGAAGGGGACAGGCCTGGGGTACCCAGGGGTACCTGGAGGTGCCTGGGGCAGGTGACAGGGCTGTGGGTACCTGGTGGAACCTGCAGGGTACGCAGGGCAGGTGACAGGGCTGGGGGTGACATGGAAAGTGCCCAGGGCAGGTGTCAGGGGGCACAGGGGGTACTCACCGATGTCCCACCCAAACACCGTGCGCACGTTGTAGCGTCCAAGGTCATGGCCCCCCAGGGCCCCTGGCAGCGCCTCCCACAGCCCCCGCTGCAAGGGGGTGGCCTTGTCCTTGTCCTTGTCCCTGTCCCCATCCCCCCCCAGTGCCTCGGGGGGCAGGAAGGGGCCCCGGTACCCCGGGACCTCCAGCCGTGCCGTGGTGTTGATGTGGATGAGCTTCAGCCACGAGCTCTGCACCCGTGGGGTCGAGTCACCTGTGGGGACAGTGGGGATGGCTCAGGGGACACCCACAGCACAGGGGGGATGGCCTCGGGTGAACCAGGGGAAGGGCAGGGGGGATACTGGGAACGTCCTTTATGGAAAAGGCTGTCCAAGCCTGGGTGTGCATGTGGCACCTGGGACACAGTTGTGTCCCCAAGTGTGTGGGAACAGGTGAACTCCAGCACCTGGGAAGCCCTTCCCAGCCCCAGGCACTCCCTGATTCCGTGTCTCCAGTGTGATTTATCCCCCAGGTCCCACGGGAGGGGACCCAGGGCTCGTGGACACAGAGGTTACTGTGGCAGCCGGTGGGCCGGTCCCAGCCATGGGCAGGGCAGGGACCGAATTTGACTGGGCTGCACCTGCCCACCCTCACCTGTGGGACAGGTAACCCCCACTGCCCCCCTTCCCCGGGGCTGGAGCTCCTGGCAGATCCCTGAATGCCACCCTGGAGGGCCCAGCCTCAGTGCCCTCACCTCGGAGGCGGGTGTGGAACTCTGGGGACAGCACCTGGCGCAGGTAGGGCGGCCGTGCCTGCTGCAGCACACACAGCGACCACACCACGTCCGTCAGCACCAGCGGGTCCAGCTCCTGCACCTGCCCCTGCAGCCTCTCGTGGAGCTGTGACATGGCAAACATGAAGGGAAGCTCGACTGCACCCACAGGTATCCCCCCAGGTGTCCCCATTGCCCTCCTGGCGTGTGGCACAGGTGAGGTTTTAGGGCCCCTCTCAGGTGATCCCGTAACTCCTCACCCCATGGATCCAGCCATCCAACCCCCCTCTCCCATGGGAATGTCCCAGGGATACCCCTGTGCTCCAGAGACAGATGAGAGCTGGGGGGGCACCTGGAGGAGGCTCTGGGAACCCTCTCAGTGCCTAAAGGGATTTGGGACATGGGGAAAGGAGGAATTGGGGTGGGTTTGGGATGGAATCCCTGGTGGTGGGTTTCTTTGGGGTCCCTCCCCCCTCCCCGTGCACCCTGGAATTCCAGGATTCCCTGGGACGTCACCATGGTGAAGAATTCCTCGCTGGAGCTGGGCTGGAAGTTGAGGCGGGCGAAGGACACGACGATCCCACACAGGTGGCTGACGGACATGTCCCGGGTGTTATCCAGGGAATACTGCGGGAAAACCGGGAATTTGGGGCTGTCCGGAACGGGGATGGGAGGGAATGGTAGGAACATCAGCCAGGGACACCTCCCAGGTGGGAGAAGGGGAGTGAGGAGCCCTGGGATTTTATCCCAGGTACGAGGGGAAGCTCTGGAATATCCCACTATGGACGGGAGGAAAAGCAGGGGCATATGACATAGGAGAGAACCAGGAGAGGAGCAGGGAGGAAAAAGTTGGAAATGCCAGCCAAGGAAACACCCCAATGTGGAAAACAGGAGGGAAATATCCTTTGGTGCTTCCCTGGGATTTTATCCAGGTACAGGGTGAAGCTCTGGAATAACCCACTATGGATGGGGAAGTGCAGGGAGATGAACTGGGAGGGAACTGGGAGAGGAGCAGCACCAGCACTTGGGGCTGGAGGCTCCAGCTGAATCCAGTGCAAAGTGATCCCAGATTTCCACTGGGAAACACTGACACAGCCCAGACAGGTGTGAGGTCCATTTCCCCACAGACAGGTGAGGGGTCCCTGCTTCCCCACAGACAGGTGAGGGGTCCCTGCTCACCCCAGGACAGGTGAGGGGTCCCTGCTTCCCCCTCTACTCGCCCCAGACAGGTGAGTGGAACCTCCCACCAGTTGTGCCCCCAGTTCCTGCTGGGAAACAGTGACAGCACCCCTGAGAGGTGAGAGGACCCGCCCCCATCCAGGTGAGTGCCCCCCACTCCCCCGTGCCCCCCAAGCCCCCTGACCTGTGCGATGCCCTCGGCCAGGGGGCGGCTGAGCCAGCGCAGGGCAGCGAAGGAGCGGGCACAGCGTGACACCTGTGCAGGTGTCAGGGCCCCCAGGTGGGGCTGCAGCTCCAGGGCCAGGCGGTGCAGCACCTGTGGCTGCTGGAAATTCAGCTTACCTGGCGGGGAGGGCACAGCTGAGGGCACGGGGGCACCTGTCCCCCAGTGCCCCCACCACACCTGGGTGTCCCAGAGCACAGGTGAGAGCTGGGAATGGTCACCTGGAGATGGGAAGGCTCCAGGGAAGCCTTAGAGCCCCCTCCACACAGAGCATGCCTGGCACCAGTACAGACCCACAGGAGTCACCTCTCAGACCAGCACAGACTGGAAAGGGGCTGGGGGTGGAAGGTCCTCCCCCCTGGCTACCTGGTGCCTCAGGTGGAAACACAGCCTGGGACACCTGAGCTCGGGGAGGAATTGGGGTCACTGGGGGAAACTGGTGTCACTGGGAGGGATGAGTGGCCCCAAGTAGTCCTGGTGTCCAAAGGGGCTCTAGGTGTACTGGGAGGGACTTGGAACACCTGGAGTGACAGAACATGTCTGGAATGGGCTCACACTGAGCTCCCAGGTGTGCTGGTGTCCGTGCTTGGAGCACACAGGTAGCCTACAACACCCACCCCACCTGTCCCAACCCCAGGATTGGGATAACCCGCTGGAGAAGAGCTCCTTGGGCTCACCTGGATTCCCTCCTCCCACCTGGCTGGAGGAGAACAGCCCATGGGAAGGTTTGGGACCCCAGAGCTCACCTGGCTGCCCCCACCTGCCACCAGCCCAGGTGCCCCCCAGCCCAGGTACCCCCCGGGCACTCACTGTAGGCGAAGAGCAGGTCTGTGAGCACGGGCAGCCCCAGCTCGGGGGGTTTCTGCAGCAGGTGGTAGGACAGGGCACGCAGCAGGGGCACACAGCGGCGCTGCTGCAGCGCCAGGGCCAGCGCCATCCGACGGATCTCGTCCACATCCAGCTGCTCTGCCAGCTCCAGGGCCTGGGGAGGGGGGACAGGGGGCAGGTGAGAGGGGCAGGGGAGGGGGGACCCCCTGAGCATTGCACTGCTCTGCCAGAACCTGTGGAAAGGGGGACAGGTGAGGGGGAACAGCCGAGAGGAGATCCCCTTGGGATCAAAGTGCTCCACCAGCTCCAGAGCCTAAGGCAGGGGGACAGGGGAGGAGGGAACAGTGCTTGGGTGTCCCCTGATGTCCCCCAGTGCCCAGGTGTCCCCTGACGCCCCGCAGTGCCCAGGTGTCCCAGGTTCTCCTGCAGTGCCCAGGTGTCCCCTGACATCCCCCAGTGCCCAGGTGTCCCCTGACATCCCCGCAGTGCCCAGGTGTCCAATGTTCCCCCACAGTGCCCAGGTGTCCCCTGACATCCCCCAGTGCCCAGGTGTCCCCCTGTCCCCAGCAGTGCCCAGGGCCCACCTTGTCCTCCAGGCGCTCCATGAGGGTGGGTGCCAGGTGTCCCACCTTGGCCATCAGTGTCACCACGGTGCGTGCCCCCTCCAGCTCGGTCCAGCGCAGCTCCAGCTTGCGCAGCACTTCTGGCAGGAGGGGGCTGTCCCTGTGCCCCGCCAGGTGCTCTGCCAGGTGCACCAGCTGGCGCAGGGGCAGCCGCCGCAGCCTCCACAGCACCTCCTGCTCCACGGAGCGCACCTGGCGCCCGGCACGGGGCACGCCCAGCACGGGCAGCGCCCGCAGCACCTGCACCAGCGTCGTGTTCCACACCTGGGAGATCTGGGGGACAGGGACAGGTGGTGGGGAGCACCTAGGGCATCGGGGAACACAGGGACAAGGGTGGGACGGGTGTGGAATGGGAGCACCAGGGTGTGTGGAACACCTGGGAGATCTGGGGGAATAGGGACAGATGTGGGACAGGTGTAGGACAGGGCGGTGTTCAACATCTGGGAGATCTAAGGGAATAGGGACAGATATGGGACAGGTGTAGGACAGGGCGGTGTTCAACATCTGGGAGATCTAAGGGAATAGGGACAGATATGGGACAGGTGTA
>JAXCLP010000082.1:356683-371197 GCA_035584035.1 Lepidocolaptes lacrymiger | reverse complement strand
GCCCCTAAATTTGGGATAGTTGGTTCCCAAAGCCAAAAAATAAAAATAAAAGGATAAGTGATTTTAAAAGCCAAAACCCCTCCAGGATAAATCACTTTAAAAGCCCCAAAAGAATGGGATAAGTGGTGTTAAAAGCCAGAAAAATGGGATAAGTGGTATTAAAATCCTGAAAAATGGGATAAGTGGTTGCAGAAGTTCCCAAAACTGGGTTAAGTGGTTTGAAGAGTCCCCAGAAGTGGGATGAGCAGTTTTAAAGACCAAAAAAAGACCTGGACAAGTGGTTTTAAAGTAAAAAATCCCCCTGGAGAGCAGATCCCGTTATCTGATTTGATATTTTTTGGAATATATTTTTCGAATATATTTTTTCAAATATATTTTTCGGATATTTTTTCTCCCTTCCTGGTGATTTCTGCCACACTGGGGACACGTGTCCCCTCCTCCGGTGACATCCCAAACTCTTGGCCTTCTGGCCCTTCCACAATCCCTTCCAAGATTCCTGGGGTTTCCTCTCCAAGCTCGTTGTGTGACCCTCCCTCTGAACATCCAGCTCCGCAGGGACAACCAGGAGGGGCTGGGATTCACTTCCAAACACCCCCTTTGCCACTGGGAACTCTGTGGGGTTTGGACCCTCTGTGTCCCTGAGCCCCAAAGCCCAGGGGGTGACCTGCAGTGTCCTGGGCCTTTGTGCCAGAGCCTCCAGTTAGGACCATTCCCCCTGGCCAGACTGGGAAAATCTCCTGCTTGAATCCCACAAAACCTTCTGAGGGTCCCCTGGGAATCATCCTTCCCAGTCCCCAAATGGGAAGGGCAGACAACCAGACTGGGATCTGGGATGTGTGTTCTCCAGAATCCCACAAAGCCCCCAAATCCTTGTGTTTCCCTGTCAGTTTGTGGGGAGGTTGCTCTTATCCTCTTATCCATTGGGATCTCACCACACCCATCCCACCATTTCATTCCTAAAAACTCTGCAGATCCCTTTACTTTGTTTTATGGAAAAGCCCCCTTTTAGTAGGATTTGGGTTATTTTTCCCAGTTTCTCAAAACCTTCAGCCACTCAAGGATGTCCTGGATGTCCTGCAGGGATTCTGGAGTCTTGTGGGTCAATCCAGGGGGCTCTTCCCACCCCTGGGATGGTTCCAGGACCAGGAGATCAGAGCCCTCTGTTCCCAGGGCAGGGTAGAACAGGATCAGCAGACCTGGGTCAGTGGAATTCGGGTATCCTGGGACACCGGCTGGTTTGGGATTTGCCTCGGGAAAGCTGCTGTGAGGGCAGAGACACCTTGGGAGCCCTGAGGATGTGGAAAAACGGGAGGAAATGTTCTTTATGGCTCTGAACCCAATCCCTGGAGCAGCCTGAGGTTCTCCGGGGGGCAAAGGGATCCACAGATCCCGGGATGGGCCACATCCAGCCCCCCCTCCTTCCAGAGCTCAGTTCCAGGGCTGGAAAACAAAGGAGGTTTGGTCCCAAAATCCTGCATCCCTCGGGGTGTTGGAGGGGAGTGATGGAGACTTCAGCATCCCAACCCCCTCCCCGCTCCCAGCTGTGCTCTAATTTCAGGAATTTAATTGGTAAAATGTCTCCTACCCTCGTGACTGCGTCCAAAGAGGAAAGATTGGGATTTTTCCTGGTTATTTGAGTTCTGGAGCACAAAGGATTGGTGGCCCAGCACCTCCCCCTCCATGCCCCGTCCTTCCGACCCCGATTCCGGAGGATTCTCCACGTGTGCTCCCAGCACGTTGAACTGGAACATCCCAAAAAAGCCACCGGGGCCGTGGTGTTGTCACACCCGGGGGTGGCAGGGAGGTGACAGGGTGACATTCCCAGCATCAGGCTGGGAATGCTGGGAACAGCCTCAAGTGGCGTGGAGGGGAGGAACTGGGAGAGGGGGGAGTTAGGTGGATACTTGGGAATATTTTGGGAATATTCATCCTGAAAAGGGCTGTCCAACCCTGGGGGGGTTTAACAGCTGTGAGGATGTGGCACTTGGGGACACACTCAGTGGTGGCACTTGGGGACACGGGGTGGTGGTGACCTCAGGGATGGGCAGGCTCAGGGGTCTCCAGGGGTTTTCCCACCTCAGCAATTCCCTGATTTCATGGTGTCCCAGTTTCCCCAGTACATTCCCATCCTCCCTCCCAGCTCTGTGGGCAGATGGAGCGTGGGGGGGTCTGTCCCCATTCCCGTGGGAATGTCACCATCTGTCCCCCTGCACAGTGACATCCAGCTGGGGGACATTCCCAGTGCTCCCAGTGCAGAGAAGCCTCTGGCTTACTGGGAACAGAGGGAAATTCCAATACTGGGAACGACTGTGAGGCTGATCCGTGTGAACTGGGCCATACTGGGAGTGGCTGTGGGGCTGCAGGTGCCCCCCCCCAGGTGTGTGGGTTCCCCCCACTGGCACCCCCACCCCACCCCTCGAGCCTCATTTGCATTTTTACCCATTTCTACATTAAAATCCCAATTTTGGGGGCACACTGGGGGGACACGTGGTGGCTCCCTCTGTCACAGGACCCCCCATGACTGGGGGGTTCTGGTTTTGTCCCAACAGGTGCCAGTGGGTCCGGTGGGAGCACAAATGAACAGGAGAGAAATTAAGAGTAAGCAGAACAACTGGAATAATTTAAATAGAATTTAATACGATAGAAAAAATAGAAAAGAATAAATAAATGTCAGAATAATCAGAATAAACTCCCGGCTTTCAATACAGACATGGGGCTGGGCACTGGTGGGACTGGGAGAACTGGGAAGGGCCCTGGAAGGACATTCCAAGGTCCAAAGGTACTTCAGTGCCCACAGGGAACATGGAAAAACATCCCAGAGGGATTTCCCAAAGTCTGGAGGAACTGGGAAGTGCCCTCAGAGACATTTCAGGGTCCAAAGATACCTCAGGATCCCAAGGGAACATGGGGACACATCTCAGAGGGATTTCCTGAGGCCTGGGGGGACATGGAGGAGCCCCTGGGGTGGGTTCAGGGACCCCCAGGGGGACCCCGGGATGGGCTGTGGCACTGGCGAGGTCACGTCCCTGGGGGCACTGGGACAGTCCCATCCTGTGGACACTGCTGGTCACCAACCAGGTCACCGCCGGCCCTGAGGGTGTCCCTGTCCCCAAGAGTGTCCCTGAGGGGGTCCCCATTCCCACAGGGATCCCTGACCCCAAGGGTGTCCCTGTCCCCAGAGGGATCCCTGTCCCTAAGGAGGTCCCCGTCCTCAAGGGGGTCCCTGTCCCCGAGGGAGTTCCCACAGGGATCCCTGACCCCAAGGGTGTCCCTGTCCCCAGACGGATCCCTCTCCCTGAGGAGGTCCCCGTCCCTGAGGGGGTCTCTGTCCCCAAGGGTGCCCCCTTGCCCGTGGGGGTCCTCATCCCTGAAGGAGTCCCCATCACCGACAGGGTCCCTGTCCCTAAGGGGGTCCCCATCCCTGATGGTATCCCTATCCCCGAGGAGGTCCCTGTCCCCAAAGGTGTCACTGTTCCCATGGGGGTCCCCACCCCTGAGGGCATCCCCATCCCTGAGGAGGTCCCCATTCCCAAGTGGGTCCCTGTCCCCGAGCAGGGGCTCGTCCCCGAGGGGATCCCCATCCTCGAGGGCATCCCTGTCCCCGAAGGTGTCCCCGTCCTCGAGGGCGTCCCCGTCCCCACGGGGGGCCCTGTTCCCATCTCCGCGGGTGTCCCGGTCCCCGAGGGGATCCCTGTCTCTGAGAGGTTCCCTGTCCCCGAGGGCGTCCCTGTTCCCATCCCCACGGGTGTCCTCGTCCCCATGGAGCCCCCTGTTCCCATCCCCGAGGGTGTCCCAGTCCCCATGGGGGGCCTTGTTCCCATCCCCGCGGGTGTCCCGGTCCCTGAGGGGATCCCTGTCTCTGAGAGGTTCCCCGTCCCCACGGGGGTCCCTGCTCCCATCCCTGTGGGTGTCCCCATCCCCACGGGTGTCCCCGTCCCCGAGGGCATCCCCGTCCCCACGGGGGGCCCTGTTACCATCCCCGTGGGTGTCCTCGTCCCCATAGGGGCCCTTGCTCCCATCCCCGTGGGTGTCCCTGTCCTCACGGGGGGCCCTGTTCCCATCCCCACGGGTGTCCCGGCCCCCGAGGGCATCCCCATCCCCGAGGGTGTCCCCGTCCCCACGGGGGCCCCTATTCCCATCCCCACGGGTGTCCCCGTCCCCGAGGGCGTCCCCGTGGGTGTCCCAGTCCCCATGGGGGGCCTTGTTCCCATCCCCGCGGGTGTCCCGGTCACCGCGTGTGTCCCGGCCCCCGAGGGCATCCCCGTCCCCGAGGGTGTCCCGGTCCCCACGGGGGCCCTTGCTCCCATCCCCGTGGGTGTCCCTGTCCTCACGGGTGTCCCTGTCCTCACGGGGGGCCCTGTTCCCATCCCCACGGGTGTCCCGGTCCCCGAGGGCATCCCCATCCCCGAGGGTGTCCCGGTCCCCACGGGGGCCCCTGTTCCCATCCCCACGGGTGTCCCCCTCCCCACGGGTGTCCCGGTCCCCACGGGGGCCCCCGTTCCCCTCCCTGGGGGTCTCCCCCGGCCCGGGGGGGCGGCAGCGGCGCTGCCTGCGGTGCGCGCTGAGCTTGCCCTGCGTGGCGAAGGCGCGGCCGCAGCGGGCGCAGGGGAAGGGCCGGAGCCCGACGTGAGCCCGGAGGTGCAGCAGGAGGTGGCCCCGGCCTCGGAAGGCGCGGCCGCACTGGGGGCACGGGTGGGCGCGCTCGGGGGGGTGGTGGTCCCGCAGGTGCAGCTTCAGGCTCTCCCGCCACGCAAAACCGCGCCCGCAGCGCCCGCACACGAAGGGCCGCTCGTCCCGCGGCGCCGCGCGGGGCCCGTGCGGGCTCGGGGGGCTCGGGGGGCGTCGGGGCCGGGCGCGGTGCTCGTCGCGGTGCCGCAGCAGGTCCCCCCGCAGGCAGAAGGAGCGGCCGCACTCGGAGCAGCCGTGCCGGGCGCGGGGCCCGCCCCGCAGCTTCTTGTGCGTGAGGAGGTTGCGGCGGTGCCGGAAGGCTTTGCCGCAGGTGCCGCACAGGTACGGCGGCCCCGGGGCCGGGGGCTCGGCCGGGGGCGCCCCCAGCGCGGCCCCGCAGCTCAGCACGAGCCTGTCACGCGTGGGCGGCCCCCGCTCCTCCCGGGGGGCGTCCCCGGTGCGGCCCCCCGGGTTGGTGTCACCCCAGCCGGAGCGCGGGGCACCGAACCCCGATTCCCAGTGCTCCCCATCATCGTCGTCGCTGGCAGAACCGTCCCGGGCACCTGTGGGGTAAAGGGTGTCATCTCGGGGGGCCCCAGACCCACCGCTGGCCCCTCACCCACGGCTGTGACACCCAGGAGGCTGCACGGAGATGCCCACCGAGTCCAGGGGGTGTCAGCCCCAGCCCCTCGTGCCACAGCGACCACCCACCCCTGCAGGGTGTCCCCACAGGTGTCCCTGGTCACTCACCGGTGCTGGAGGCATCCGAAGTTCCGCTGTCCCCCCCAGCCGGTGACTCCTCCTTCCTGTGGGTGAACTTGGACTCGGAGTCTGTGCGGGAGAGAGACCCCTCAGTGCCCCCCAAAATGCCCGGCGAGCACTACCAGGGGACTGTCACTGTCACCAGGCTGGGGGGCTGTGGGGGGCTGTGGGGCCAGGGGACAGTGGGATTGTGGGGCAGCAGGGCCGGGGTATCTGTGCCTTTAATCCTCTTAGCTGGGGATGCACTTGGGGCCCTGCTCTGCACGGAGAGATGGTGGGTCGGGGTCTGCCGGGCCGCTCGGGCTGGGGACCCCCAGCTCAGCTTCCAGACTGCCAGCCAAGCCCCAGGCCTCTGTCAAGCCCATGGACCCCACCCCAGGCCCTGGACCCCCACCCCAGCCTCTGGACCCCCATCTCAGCCTCTGGACCCCCACCCCAGCCTCTGGACCCCCACCTCAGCCTCTGGACCCCCATCTCAGGCTCTGACCCCCTGACGAACCTCTGGACCCCCAGTTCAGCCTCTGGACCCCCATCTCAGCCTCTGGACCCCCACCTCAGTCTCTGACCCCCGGACGAACCTCTGGACCCCCAGTTCAGCCTCCATCCCTGCGCCCAGCCCGGTGCCACTCCCACCTCCGTGCCCCCAGCCCTGTGACACCCCCAGCCCGGTGCCCCCCCAGCCCCTCACCCAGACTGGCCACCAGGTCGTAGTTTTCGGCCATGACCTCTCGGTACAGCGCCCGCTGCCAGGGCCGGAGCTCCGTCCACTCCTCGGGGGAGAAGTAAATGGCCACCTCCTCGAAGGACACAGCCGGGGGCATCCCCTGGGGGACAGCGGGGGGCTCAGGGCGGATGGTGGCACCGACCCCTCGACGGGGTCACCCCGGGGCTGCAGCAGCCCCGGGATCCGAAGGGTCCTGTGCTGGGACCGTTCCAGCCCCCACAGCCAGCACAAGGGAGCTGGGGGGACCCCCGGGGCTGTGGGGACCCCCGGGAGGAGCGGGGACCCCCGGGAGGAGCGGGGACCCCCAGGGATATGAGGACTCCTGAGAAGAGCAGAGACCCACAATGCTGGGGGGCTCCCCGGGGCTGTGGGGACCCCCGGGAGGAGCCGTGGAGACCTCTCGAGTTGTGTGGACTCACAAGGCTCTGGGTACCCTCGAGATGAGTGGGGACCCCCCCCGGGCCGTGGGGACCCCCGGGTGCCGCCCCCCGCTCTCTCCGTGCCCGCCCTCCCTCCTCGCTAATCCCGACCGGAGGGATCAGCCCCCCCCGCCCGCCCCCTCGGCGGGGACCCCCTGCCTGGCCCCGGTCCCTCTGCCGGGCCCCCCCGAGACCCCCCGGACGGCCCCCCGGCTCACCCGCCGCATGTCCGGGCAGCGCCCGATGGCGGCGGCGGCGGCGGAAGGGGCCGGGCCGGGGGGAGCGGCACCGGGAGGTGGGGGGGCCCGGGGGGTACGGCGAGTGGCCCTGGGGTGGTGGGCGTGGGGCATCCTGGACCGCCCCCCCGGGCCGGGGGTCCCCCCAGGGGTTGGGGGGCACTGCCGGCCGCCATCGCCCACCCCGGTAGCATCACCCACCCACCCCCCCCCTCTCCAAAACCACCCCGTATCTCTCCCAAATCCTGAGGAATCAGCCTGGCGACTCTGAAGGTCTGGGAGCTCCCACATCGGAGGGTCCCACACTGCAGGGTCCCACACCTGATGCCCACCCCGGGACAGGAACAGCCGAAGCCCCCCGGGTCCTGCCCCCGCAGCCCCTGCGCCCAAAGCTCCCAGAACTCACCCAGGGTGGCACCAAGTGTCCCCAGCCAGGATGGGGGGTGTCTGTGTCCCAGTGGGTCCCCCCAGTGAGACCCCTCGAAGTGAGATCCCTAATCCATCCCCAGGAGCGCTGGGTGGGATTCAGTGCCATCCCAGTGAATGTGACAGTGACTCCGGGGTGGGCTCAGTGGCCAAGCTGGTCTTGAGCTCCCACCTGGTGTCCAGGTGAGGTTTGGTGGCCGCAGAAGGTCCCAGCACTGCCACTGTCCCAGTGGCCCTTTGGTCACAGCGATGGTCTGGGGGCTGCAGCCGGCAGAGCCTTCACCAGGGCTCAGGTTGGGACTGAGGGTCCAGCGAGATTCCCATGTCCCCCCAGTGCTGGAGAGAGGACCCAGAGTCGCTGGAGCCATGTGAAGCTTTTATTTTAAATAACCTCAAAAAATAGAATTGCAGAGAGCGGAGCTGGGGGGGAAGGGGGCTGGGGTGGGAACCCCGGCTTGACTGGGGTTCCAGAGGTGGCCATCCTGGTGTTGGTCCCCTCGAAGATCCAATTCCCTTTGGGATGAAGCAAAGGCAGCTCCCAGTGCTCATGGCCAAAGCTCTCCCCGAGGTTGCGGCTCCCTGGCCACTGGTTCTGTCACACTGGGGAGCCGGAGGGGGTACATGGAAATGCCAAGTAAACCCCAACAAGCATCCCATGCCCCCTGTGCCCCTGGAAGCCCCCCACAGGCCCCACCACCAGCTCCCAGCATTGCCCATCCCAGAATATCGAGTCCCAAAGCGCAGTTAACCAGAGCAAGCAGAAGCACAAGCTGCACCCCCTTCCCCCCCCAGCACTGGAGGCATCTCTGGGTCCCTTCTGGGAGCAGAGCTGAGCCCTTCCAGTCCATTTTCCCAGATGTTTTCCCAGTGCTCTCCCAGCTCCTCTGTGTGGAGCTGGACTTGGGACCCCAGGTCATCCAGCAGCAGAAATGGCCCCAGGACCCCTGAGCTGGCAGGGCTTGCCTCTTCCATCCCAGCTGTGTCCTTGTGGAATGCCATCCACTCTGGAACAGCCTGCAAGGTTCGGGAAGCAGCCAGAGCCCTTGGAAGCCCCTCTCATCCCACAGCTGGCTCCAGTGGATGCAACTTTTAAGCCACCGGATCCAGCATCTTCCCTGGCCATGTGGCCAGAGCCAACATGACAGATTCAGGTCCAGTGCCATCCCCTGCAGTCCTTTGGTGTCTTCATGAGCCAGAAATGTGCCATGTCCGAGTCTGGCTCTGTTTTGCCCCATCCAATCCCCACGAGGCTCCTCCAAGTCCCAGTGCCGTGTCTGGTCAGAGGTGTCCCCTGGGCTCGGACCCCTCAGCTTCGTCCTTGCCCGGGTCAGGTGTGGGTGAGCACAGGAGCCGAGGGCCGGCCCTTGTCAGTGGGGATCCCGGGGGGGGTCCCAGGCAGCCAGGGCAGGTCCCAGTGAGGGTCCCAGTGCAGGGGCAGGGGTGGGGGTCCTGGCAGGGGTCCCAGCGTGCATCTTGCTGCACATCCAAGCGCGGGTCCCAGGGGCGCTACAGACAGCCAGGACACGGTGCCGGTTTCTCCTCGCCACGCTCCTGCTCCGGCACTCCCGGTGCTCCTGGCACCCCTGGTGCTCCTGGCACTCCTGGCACTCCCGGCGCTCCTGACACTCGCTTCTCCTCGAAGGCCTGTGTGCACCCCCCAGCCTTGGCCCAGAGCTGCCCCCGGGGGAGCTCAGGGGGGCGGGGGGCCAGGCAGGCAGCACAGCAGCACGGGGGGGGCAGCCCTGGCGCCCTGGGGCCTGGACTGCCCTCCGGGCACTTGCACGGGGGCACCGGGGCGGCACCGGGGCCCGGGGGGGGCTCATCCTGCATGAGCTGCAGGAGGATGTCGGCAGCGCCCGAGGGGCTGTCGGGCCGGGCTGGGGGCGCCCCACGAGAGCAGGGGGGCAGCAGCAGGGCAGGGGGCTCCGGGCCCTTGCCCAGGGGCTCCCCGGCAGAGCAGGCGGGCACCAGGCCGGTGCCGTGGGTGCGGCGGTGCCGCAGCAGATGAGCCTTCTGGCTGAAGCCCTTGCCGCAGTCGGCGCAGCGGAACGGGCGCTCCCCGGTGTGGGTGCGCAGGTGCACGGCCAGGTTCACCTTCTGCCGGAACCGCTTCCCGCACTCGGCACAGGTGTGGGGCCGCTCGGCACAGCCGTGGGGGCACTCGGGGCAGGGCTGGGGCGCCTCGGCGCACGGCTGGGGCTGCTCGCAGGGGTGCGGCCGCCCGGCGCAGGGGTGCGGCTGCTCGCAGGGCGGAGGATGCTCGGCACAGGTGTGCGGGCACTCGCCGCAGGTGCGGGGCTGCTCCACGCAGGGGTGAGGATGCTCGGCACAGGCGTGCTGCGGCTTGGTGCAGGCGTGGGGCTGCTCGATGCAGGCGTGGGGCTGCTCCATGCAGGTGTGCAGCCGCTTGGCACAGGTATGGGGGCCCTCGGCGCAGGCGTGGGGGCACTTGGCGCAGGTGTGCAGCTGCTCGGCACAGACGTGGCGCTGCTCCGCGCAGGTGTGATGGTGCCCGGCGCAGGTGTGGCGCTGCTGGCTGCTGCAGCTGTGCGGCCGCCCGCGCTGGTTCACCTGCGGCCGCCCGTGCTCCCGGCAGGTCTCCTCGCAGAGCCCGCAGGGGAAGGGGGTCCCGGCGGGGTCCGCGGTGCCGGAGGCCGAGCCGGGGGGCCCCACGTGCACCCGCTGGTGCACCCGCAGGGACAGTTTGCTCTTGAAGCGCTTGGGGCACTCGAGGCAGGTGAAGGGCTGGCGGCCCAGGTGGGTCTTCTGGTGGGCCAGCAGGTTGGGCTTCTGTGCGAAGCGCTTCCCGCACTGGGTGCAGGCGAAGGGCCGCTCGCCCGTGTGCACCCGGTAGTGCGTCACCAGGTTGCCCTTCTGGTTGAAGCGGCGGCCGCAGACGCCGCAGGTGAAGGGCCGCTCACCTGTGTGGATGCGCTGGTGGGTGGCCAGGTTGGTTTTGAGGCTGAAGCGCTTCCCGCAGGTGTCGCAGCGGAAGGGGCCGTGCCCGCCGGCGCCGTGGCCGTGCCGCAGCAGCCGCTCGCACTGCGCCAGGCTGCGCCCGCACTCGGGGCATGGGCAGGGCTGGGCCTCGCCCGCCCGCGCCAGGGGGGACCCAGGGGGTGGCTCTGCACCGGGGCCGGGCTCAGGGGGGGCCCCGGGGCACGGCTTGTGCCCCGCGTGGCTCTTCTGGTGGGCGACAAGGGCGAGCCAGAGCCCAAAGCTGTTCCCACACTGGTTGCAGATGAAGGGCTTCTCTGGGGACGCCGCAGCGTCCCCGAGCCCTGGCTGCGCCCCCGGGGGCCCCAGGAGGGGGGGACCGGGGGAGAAGGTTGGGGGCACTTCTGGGGGCCGCAGCAGGGGCACCTTGGGGCAGAAACCATCGCTGCAGTGGGCGCAGGGGAAGGGGGGCTCGGCCGGGACCGGGGCAGGGAAGACTTTCTCTTCACAGGGGAACAGCTCAGTGCCCTCGGGGGGCTTCGGGGCGGGCGGGAGCGGGGCAAAGGGGGCGTCCTGCGGGGCGGGCGCGGGGGCCAGGAGGGTGGGCGCGGCCCCGAAGGGCGCGGCGGGGGCCGGGCCGCGCGCGAGGCAGCGGCGCTGGCGAGGGACGTGCGTCTTCTGGTGGGCCTTGAGGGACACCTTGTCCTTGAAGCACTTGTGGCACTGGGCGCAGGGGAAGGGGCGCAGGTCGGTGTGGGTGCTCTGGTGGGTGACCAGGTTGGTTTTCTGGGTGAAGCGCTTGCCGCACTGGGCGCAGGCGAAGGGCCGCTCACCTGTGTGCACCCGGTAGTGCGTCACCAGGTTGGTTTTCTGGTTGAAGCTGCGGCCGCACAGGAAGCAGGAGAAGGGCCGCTCGCCCGTGTGGATGCGCCGGTGCGTGATCAGGTTGGGCTTCTGCCGGAAGCTCTTCCCGCACTCGGGGCACACGAAGGGGGTGTCCTCGGTGCAGCCCCGCGCCGGCCGCGCCCGCGCCTTGCCCTCCTCGGGGTGGGCGCCGTGGATGCGCTGGTGGGCCAGCAGGTTGGCCTTCTGCGAGAAGCTCTTGCCGCACTGGGCGCAGGGGAAGGGCCGCTCGCCCGTGTGCACCCGCCGGTGCGTGAGCAGGTTGGGCCGCTGGCTGAAGCTCTTCCCGCAGTCCCCGCACCGGAACGGCTTCTCCCCGGTGTGGATCCGCTCGTGCGTCACCAGGCTCTGCTTCTGCCGGAAGCCCTTCCCGCACTGGGCACAGTGGAAGGGGCCGGGGACGCCCCCCTGGGCCCCCCAGCAGCCGGCACGGGGGGCCGGGGGGTCCCGGGGGGGCTCGGGGCCGCGCTGCCCACCAGGGAACCAGCGGCTGGAGCTGCTGCCGGCAGCCGGGAACAGCTCCAGGGAGCCGGCGCCGATCCCAGGCTTCTCCTCAGGCTCCACTTTGCTCACCCGCCCGGGCTCCACTGCACCGGAGAGACCCCGGCGTCAGCCCGGCTCCCGGGGAATTCCAGGCTGTCCCGAGCAAGAAGCACCTGGGTCCAGCCCCCCCAGCTCCTTGTGGGACCCCCAGCACCACATCACAGTGGTCTGTGGCCCCCAAACAGCCTCCAAACAGCCATGAACCCCCCAATTTGTGATGCCCCAAAGTACCCCCAAATTTTCCCCAAAAATTCCCTGCACTCCCCAGTTTGTGACACCCCCCCAAACCTCCCTGCATCCCTCAGCCTCGCCTTCAGTGGTGCTGGCCTGGTGCCAGGAAAAACCTGCCAGTAACTGGCCCAGAATGGCCAAACTGACCCAAAATTACCATAAACTAGCCACAAACTAGTTCAGAATGGCCCAGAATGGGGTCAAACGGGCCCAGGAATACAAAAACTGGCCCAAAACTGCTGCAGACCAGCCCAGAATGGCCAAAACTGGTTGAGAAGGGCCATAAACTGGTCCAAAATGGCAAAAACTGGTCCACAAAACTGGCCAAAACCATCCCAGAACAGCCATAAATCAGTAATAAAATGGCCCAGAATGGCTCCAAAATGGCTGAAAACTGGCTCAGAACAGCCCCCCACTGGCCCCAGAATGTGCCAAAAGGCCCCAGTGTGTCCCAAACTGGCCCCAAATGTCCTGTGGATCCCGACTCACCGGCGCAAGGGCTGCCCAGGGCCTTGGAGTCCTCTGGGCCCGTCCGTGCAGCTCCAAACGGCTCATCCGGCGGCTTCATCCCAAATAAACCCCCCGGCTTGAAGAACCGGTACCCTGGGGGGACACCAGTGTCACTGGGACAGCCAGGATTTGGAACTGGGGGACAGAACTGTCACCCGGGGAGCCAGGATTGGGAATGCAGCTGCCACTGGGAGAACCAGGAACGTAGGACTGAGTTGTTCTCGAAGAGAACTGGGCTCTGGGAATGGGGGATGGAGTCACTCCCGAAGAACCAGGCTCCAGGTGAGGTGGGATGGAGCCACTCCTGGGATCTGGTTTCTTCCCGCAGCCTCTCCCACCCCTGGGAATCCCCCGGAACACTTTCATCATCCCAGTTCAAAGCTCCCACAAAAATGCACAAGCTCTGAGTGGAGAATTCTCCAACCCCCACCCATCCCACGGTGCTCCCTGCCCGTGTCCCCCACTGCTCACCTGTGCAGGGATCCGACGGGATCTCGGCACCGACGGCATCCAGCTGGGATCCGGCCCGTGGTGCCGGGCTCAGCCGGGAATACGGAAGCAGATCCAGGGCGTGAGCAGGCTGGGGAGGGGGCAGCAGCTCAGCGGGATTTTGGGGCTATTTGGGGTCCCTTTGTTTCATTCTGGGACATTTGCCTGGGCAGGGACCATCCCCCTGTTCCCACATCCTGAATCCCATGTCCAGGCCCCTCACTCCAGAATGCAGCCCACGGCACTGGAGCATGTCCTGTCCAGGTGACAGGGGTGTCCCCCCCACTCTCCCATGTCCTCTGGTGTCTGTCCCAGCTCCAGGTGGGTTCATTCCCACAGGAAATCCTGGCACTGGGCGCCACTGGAATTCCCCTCAGCACAGGAAAGCTGCAGTGTCAGTTTCCCCATTGGAGCAGGCAGGGCTTGCCAGAGCCCCCGGAGCCGAGAGAAGAGTTCCCACAGATCCCTGATCCTCCAGGACAGATCTCCCAATCCCTGCTCCCCCAGACCAGATCCCTGATCCCCACACTGGATTCCTGCCCTCCCAAACCAGATCCTTGTCCCCGAGCTGAGGGCTGACACCCGCACTCGGTCCCCCCTCCATGCACCGAGGGAAGAACCTTTCCCGAGGAACCCACCCCACTTTTCCAGGGACACTGAACGCCCCAGAGCCCCCAGTCCCTCCGGATTCCTCTCGTGTTCCCGAGCCCCGGAGCCCGGTGGAGGCAGAGCCGGAGGAGCCCCCGCGCTCCGGGACTTCCCAAAGCGCGAATTTCCGGGAAAGGCTCTGGGGGGCTCCGGAGTTTGAGGCAAAGAAGCACTGGAGGAACCCCCGGCCCCGGCAATCCCCCAAAATGTCCCCCGAAGGCAGAGGAGCGGGGGATCCCCCCGGGAATGCCCCCGGGAATGCCCCCCTACCTGGGGCGCTCCCCCCGCTGACATCGCTCCCCCGGGGCCCCTTCCCGGCCTCTTCCTCAGCCTCTTCTCGGCCCCCTCCCGGTTCCTTCCCGGCCTCTTCCCGGCCTCCTTCCCGTCCTTTTCCCGGTCTCTTTCCCGTCCTTTTCCTGGTCTCCTTCCGCCACCGACTCCCTCAAATGGCCGCGGCGGGGTCCTGGGGGGGCGGGAGAGCGGGATGTGAGTGGGAACGGGCAGGGGAGCGGGATCGGGAGTGGGGCCGAGGGAGCTCGGCAGCCCCGCAGCGGCCTCGGCCTCCCCCCCGCCCCTCCTCCTCCTCCTCCTCCTCCTCCTCCTCCCCCCGGAATTTGGGGCGCGGAAGGCGCCGAGAGGGGCCGGATCCGGCTGCGAACGGAGAGAGCTCGGAGCGCTGGGAGTTGTAGTTCGGGATCGGAGGGGATGGACGGATGGAAGGAGGGAGGGATGGGACAGGATGGGATGGGAGACAGCGGGAGCGGCAGCCGGGAATAGCCCCGGGAGCCGGGAATGGCCCCGGTGCAGCCTAGTCCTGCTGGGAATGGCCCCGGGCGATGGGAATTGGCCATGGGGTTGGGAATTGCCCCGGGAGATGGGAATTGGCCCAGGGGTTGGGGATGGCCCAGGGGTTGGGGATGGCCCCGGGAGATGGGAATGGCCCCGGGAGATGGGAATTGGCCCAGGGGTTGGGAATGGCCCCGGGAGATGGGAATTGGCCCCGGGAGATGGGAATTGG